>CM076408.1:3849224-4215346 GCA_038363315.1 Mugilogobius chulae
AACTGCTCCTGCATGAAGATGGAACAAGGAGCGCCTAACCTGACCAAGGGGTCAAGTTAACCAGAGCAGATCAGAGCAGAGGAAAGCAGCAGGCCGCGGACAAAACAATTTAGCAGAAAAATTTGAAGAAAAATTACAGGCTTCTGCAGAATATACATTTCAAAAAGGTAAGAAAGCGTATATTAAGCCTATAGCCAATGCCTGCTGCACTGCACCATGCTGGGCCCTGGAGCTGGCCCTGAGTCCAGCATGTTAGTGTGAGTGTGTCTGTGTGTAGGTATGTGTGAGCCATGATGGATGTCTGAGGTGAGCAGGTTAATCTCTCACTAATGTAGATGAATTGTCCGCAGCCCATGTTACACCAAGCACACACCCACGCTCAGATGGATCACTTTGAATGCTAAAGAGGAGGCACTTAGCAGGTACATCGTCAGGTGACCATGTAAAAAGCATTGACTGGTCAAAGGTGAAGGTGAGGGAACAGGGGAAAGCTGCTTTTGTTGTAGGGAGACTAAGGCCACACAAACAAACGTAATATGAACAGACTTAAAGTGAAGCCCCAGACTCAATTATGGATAGAGTTGTTGTTGTTTCATTGGAGTTTGAGAGCTCACTGAAGCAGACAATAACAGTTATTTAATTATATCACTGGCCTTTGTTAAATGTTTGATAGATTTGTGGTATAAGTTAATTAAAGGCCCTGAACCTGAATATTATAAAATAGGAAGATTGTACAGTAAGTTTAAATTAGCCAAAGTTTGGTCTTAACTGTGAAACTACCACTTACTGACATCACTGGGTGGAACAAAAAGTCTTCACAAGTGAGTTGTAAAGGGAAAACGAGGCTAAAACAATTGCTGTAGATTCATAATGTAGATAGTTAATGTGGTGAAATAAGTGGAGAATATCTTTAAATACCTCTTAATGACATCACAGGGTGGAAGAGGGCTTTCAGTCCAAGTGAAAAGGACAGCCTAAACATAGATACAGTCTACAACACGTCATATTTGGGGGCATGGCGTGGGAGAGCATGGGAGAAAGACTCTTGTTCAGGCAGTGGAAAGCTACACTCTTTACCTCTTTTAAGCCATTTTCATCTAAATAAAGTGGATAGAAGTTGTTGATGTGGCGTGATGTCAGAAAAGTAAACTTAAAGTTCTGTAGGTTTGAAAACATATCTGCATGTTGATGAGGAAATTTCATCAAAAGTTATTTCTTGTCTTAAATAGGTATTAATTGTTTTCCTTTATGAATAACTTGAGATTTTATTTTGAATCATGCATTTAAGGTACCAAACCTCTGAAAATGTCCCTGTACACACCCACTTTTGTGACAGTGAAGCATATCAATGTTAGGTGCAGTCCACCATTGTGCATCTCCAAGCACCAAGGTGTAACTGAACTTTGTCTGAATAATAAACAGCTTAATCCATTCTCACGACTAGAATTCAATTGTGTCTTTTTTCTTGGATACTGATATCTCCCTTGTAAACAGAACAATCATCTCTGAGCTCAACCAGAAAACCCAGTTCAAACTCAAAACAGCTCCACAAGTCTCCACTGGTTCTCCATCATGTTTATTCTGAAGTTATGGTGGGTCTTGGGGACTTGGCCTCTCTTCTCTTCTTGCTCCATTGCTTATTTATGTGCGATGTGTGTCCAGAGCAGAGGTGTGTGAGAGCGCGGGTCGTTGTCAAGGCCGACTAGAAAGAGAATTTTATCAGTTTAATTTAAAAGTGAGAGGAAGAAGAGTGTGTCAAGGTCTGTGTCTTTGTGAAGGAGGACTGAGGGAGATGAAAGAACCAACTTTTTTTCTTTTTTTCTCTATGAAGATTAATTTTTACAACCTGGAGGCCTACGACGAGAGATGAGAGAGGTGAAGGGTGGGAGAGGCGGCGGTGGAGGGAAGGTGTGAGAGAATGGGAATAGGGGGAGAGATAGTTAATGCAATTTGTAAGGACTAAATCAATGCTGGTTCATGACTCAATTTTAAGGAAATGAGAACAAATGTATAATCCATTGAAAAAGAGATAGGCTCCAGGATGGACTGTTTCAGTTGAGGCAGTGCAAGGGTGCTGCGTTCAGGGTGGCAATGCAAATCATATTTTAATAAATAATTAAGCTTGTCATTTAAAAAGAATGCATTAACCAATATTGGCTTTTTTTTTAGCTTTTCATCATGTTCACTCAATTGCTTTATTCCTGCTTGTTTAATGAATCATGTCTACTGTGCCTTACAAAACACACAATTTCAATTAAAATCTTTGAGATACTTCACATTTAGTACAGCTGCATGTTTGTTCCAGCATGTCAGAAAAGGTTGCGAAACCTATTGTTTTTGTTTGTTGCTGATTTTTCAATGGTAATTCTGCCATTGAAAAATTCTGCCTTCTGCTGCCCGTGGTTGAGGTGCTATCAGATACCCTGCGAAAATAATAAGGTGGCCAAAGGAAGACATACAGATTACAGATGTTAAGACACGAAAGCTCCTCACCATGCATGGATGGTTCCACCCCAAATCCAGCACCCTGAGACTGTACACTAAGGAAGGAGGCCGAGGACTAGTGAGCATGAGAGCCACTATCCAGGATAAAACATCCAAGATTCATAAGAACATTAAAGACAAGGCCACAACAGAGGATGAGGTGCTGGAAGAGGGACCATTGAGACAAGCCCCTACATTGGATGTACCACTGGAACATAACTGAAGTGGCTGATTTCAAGATATCCTACCAATGGCTGGGTTGAAGGACAGCACAGAGGCGCCCATCAGGAGCAGACCTTGAGCACCAGAACAATAGAGGCCCAGATCTACCACACCAGACAAGACCCAAGGTGTAGGTTATGCAAAGAGACCCCATAGACGGTCCAACACATAACTGCAAGGTGTAAGATGCTGGCAGGGAAAGCATACATGGTACACCACAACCAAGTGGCTGGCATAGTATACAGGAACATCTGTGCGGAGTATGGACCAAAAACCCCAAGGTCAAAGTGGGAAACACCTCCGAAAGTGGTAGAGAATGACCGAACCAAGATCCTCTGGGACTTCAAGACAGATAGACAGAATGATAATGGTGAACCAGACATCGTGGTGGTGGATAAAGAGCAGAGGAAAGTTGTGGTGGTGGATGTAGCAATACCAAGCGATGGCAACATCAGGAGAAAGGAGGACAAGAAACTAGAGAAATACCGAGGGCTCAGAGAAGAGCTGGAGAAGGCTTAGAAGGTGAAGGCTTTGGTGATGCTCGTGGTGATTGTTGCACTAGGGACATTTCTGTATTAATAATAGTACAATGGATCAGGATGTTATTCCGTTGTCATGCCTAAGAAATTTCATTTCCCGTCATAGATGTAGTATACTTACCACTCTGCACTGAATAAATTGTCTCGAGCTGGAAGCACAGCACATATGGTCCATAAACATGCACAGACACTCATTGTTTCCTCAAAGGAGCTGTAAAGCCATGAATATGTGCAGAAGATATAAATAAATCAGAAACAGTAACATCATAGCAAGCCATTTTCAAAGCAAACATTGAGATAAAGTACAAGTTAGTGCAAATAATTGACAGTATATTAACCCATAAAGGCCTGGGGTGCATGCCTATACTCCCAGTTTTTTTAGAAGCTGACTTTCTGTTTAGCAAAAGTTAGCCCAAATTTGCATCGCAAGACAGACAAGCTAACATGTTGGTTACCTTAACAGAGCTAAACAGGAAGTGTGTCGCCAAAAAAGCGTGAATATTATTTCGTGCAACCGCTGTTACACAATTAACTCTGGTACTTTTAGTGATTGAAAAAGTAAACATGTGTTGTTGTTTTTTTGTTATTTTAATGTTTTCTTATTTATATATTTATTGATGTGATGACACGCGCTTCCGCTGGCCGTCCAATCACGTTCTAGCAGAGGTTATTTAGGGAAGTCTCCCCTGCCTGCATTTCCTCTTTGGTCTCACCTCTGACTTCAGCTCACCGTGCGCACCTGTTAAGCAGAGCGGCCAGCCTAAAAGCTCAATTTTGAATCTCTCTGCCTCAAACATTTGGTCGCCACCAAATCAGAATAACATAGGCGGCGTAATCTTTACCGCTGGCAGCTTGGTGAGTGTGCGCTCTCCATACTTTCATTCATTCATGATCAATCCAACTAATTAGGCTTACGCACTGTTTTAGATCACGGCGTTTGGCCCTGCACGCGCTTTAAGGCCTGCTTGGAGCGCGCGTGTGCTTCCATTGTTTCTTGGGTAAGCAAAAGTATTTTCTTTTATTTTTAAATCTAATAAAATATTTGGAATTCGCGGCTCATGTGGATGTCCATTTAGATCCGTTCGTGCGCACCAGCTGTGAGATTTTTCGGCATCTCCTGCCAAGAGTTGGTTCCTTTAGAGCTACAGGTAGGTATTTCTGTGTACTACTAACCCATACAGGTAAAACAATTTAATTAATCCAAATTTATTTAGCCTACAGGATCGTCACGGGCCTCCTCTTCCTTGCTCATTTTTCTGACTGGTTCTCCCAATTACGCACATTACGCACAGCCTCTCCGTGCGCTCTGCTGCGCTTGTGGCGCCGTGGCGGAGCCGTGTTTCCACGGTGCAAGGTACCGCTGTGTAAAGACTGTCTGAACTGTACAACACATAAGCACACGGCTGTAAAGGCCTATCGGCAATGAACTCTTAGAATTAATCAATTACTGGCCATTTTATGTGTGTGTGAGAGAGTGCGTGAAGTCTGGTCATTTTAAATTGTTTATTATGTTAACTGTTTCTTTGCAATACATGTAAAATAAAGAATGTATATTTTTTCATAATTTATGGTTTCTGTCCATTCAGTCCTGGTTGTATCTGCGTGCCAAAGGTTTAGTTGGGCTAAATTTTATTTAAGGTTCCTGGGTCCTCAACCAGGTGGCGTTGCACAACTATATAGCTCTGGTGTTTTGATGTAACTGGGATTAGTGGGGAATCATTAGGCCTTTACTCTATAATCTACCTCTCGGCTACCACATTGATTTTGTTTATTTATTTTAATAAATTATTTTTGCAATTTCTTTAGACTCTGTCTTAATAAAGAGACCTTAGCTTTAAACTTTGAGGCAGGATACATGATGAATTATGTTAAAAATTATCTTAAACCAAATACAAATGCAAAGTACTTCAGTTCTTTTTAAAATTGTCGCGAAGAAAAAGTAAAATAGCATTATCACTGTAAAATGTGCTGGTAGCACTTTAAAAGACCTCCACGGTACCTACCAGTTAAGTACCGTGTCAGTTACTAGTAACTGACAGTGACACTTACTAGTACTTACTCTGGTACTTACTGTGGTACTTACACTGGTACCTAGAGTGGTACTTTGAGTGGTACTTGTACCAGCAGTTACTGGTACATACCAGTGGTAGTTACTATGGTACTTACTGTGGTACTTACACTGGTACCTACAGTGGTACTTTGAGTGGTACTTGTACCAGCAGTTACTAGTACATACCACTGGTAGTTACTGGTACTTACTGTGGTACTTACACTGGTACCTACAGTGGTACTTTGAGTGGTACTTGTACCAGCAGTTACTAGTACATACCACTGGTAGTTACTGGTACTTACTGTGGTACTTACACTGGTACCTACAGTGGAACTTTTACCACCAGTATTGGCATGCTGGTATGGTCGTAGCCATACCAGCATGCCAAAGCCTGATCCAGTCAGATCTCAGAAGCTAAGCAGGGTTGGGCCTCGGCAGTACTCGGATGGGAGACCACAGAAGAACCTCAGGTGCCACAGTGGGGCAACTTCAGTGGTACTTACTACAGTAGTTGACAGTCAACTACTGTAGTAAGTACCACTGAAGTACCAGCATGTGTCACTTTAGAACAGGTCCCGTTGTTACTATTACTTAACTGTCAACTACAGTAGTAAGTACCACTGAAGTACCAGTATGTGTCACTTTAGAACAGGTCCCGTTGTTACTAGTACTTAACTGTCAACTACTGTAGTAAGTACCACTGAAGTACCAGTATGTGTCACTTTAGAACAGGTCCCATTGTTACTAGTAGTTGACGGTCAACTACTGTAGTAAGTACCACTCAAGTACCAGTATGTGTCACTTTAGAACAGGTCCCGTTGTTACCAGTAGTTAACAGTCAACTACTGTAATAAGTACCATTGTAGTACCACTATTTACCATTATGTATCATGGTATTTATTGTAAATGGTTTTCTGTTGTTTTGTTTACTGAAACAAATAATTACTTTGGTATTTGTCAATACCCAATATTGTTGTGACACAAATAGACAGTGGTGCTTTTTTAACACTTGCATTTTATTGTTATTCATAATTTATAAGCTCTACTTTTTAATTTAGTACCAATAATACCACCACTGAAACATATGTGTGTGCCACAAATTATTAAAAGTGGTAAGTGTACTAATAGTTACCACTGTAAGTACCAGTCACTGCTGACACAAGTACCACCTTAAGTACCAGTGTAAGTACTACAGTAAGTACCACAGTAAGTACCAGTAACTATCAGTGTTATGTACCAGTAACTGCTGGTACAAGTACCACTAAAGGTACCAGTGTAAGTACCAGTGTAAGTACCGCAGTAAGTACCACAGTAACTACCAGTGGTATGTACCAGTAACTGCTGGTACAAGTACCACTCAAAGTACCACTGTAGGTACCAGTGTATGTACCACAGTAAGTACCAGTAACTACCAGTGGTATGTACCAGTAACTGCTGGTACAAGTACCACTCAAAGTACCACTGTAGGTACCAGTGTAAGTACCAGTGTATGTACCACAGTAAGTACCAGTAACTACCAGTGGTATGTACCAGTAACTGCTGTTGCAAGTACCACTGTAGGTACCAGTGTAAGTACCAGTGTAAATACCACAGTAAGTACCAGTGGTATATACCAGTAACTGCTGGTACAAGTACCACTCAAAGTACCACTCTAGGTACCAGTGTAAGTACCACAGTAAGTACCAGAGTAAGTACTAGTAAGTGTCACTGTTAGTTACTAGTAACTGACATGGTACTTAACTGGTAGGTACCGTGGAGGTCTTTTAAAGTGCTACCAATGTGCTTAAGTAAAGTACAAATATATAACAATTTTACTTAAGTCCAGTACTTTAACTTGATTTTTTCCCAAACTACTGAAACTTATCTGAAACTGAAACCCTGAAGTTTGGAGACAGAGAGCTGGAAATGACTTGGCATAGAATTGGTACTTTGGCAAAAGGTTAATATTTTGTCCTGAAAGTAAATGTTAGAAGTCAGAGAAAAGGATAAGCGCTTAGGATTTGAAGAAGTTTGAGGGCCAAAAGTTCATAGTTTTAGTCAACTCTCAGAACAAATCCAAATCTGCAGCTTTTGTGAAGAGTTTGCCATGAATAAAATCTATCAAAGGAAGCTGAAATGGATCCCATTCAGCTGAGTGTCC
This sequence comes from Mugilogobius chulae, assembly GCA_038363315.1. NCBI lineage: Eukaryota > Metazoa > Chordata > Actinopteri > Gobiiformes > Gobiidae > Mugilogobius > Mugilogobius chulae. The sequence continues at coordinate 3,856,660 of CM076408.1, forward strand.
AGTTTAAAATGTAACTATATTTTGCAAACCTTTTTAGTTAAATGCTGTGATTTTTAAACATAGTCCAAGTCAGATCAAAATATGTGTTATATTTCGTAAATTCTTTGTGTATGTCTTACTAAAGAATCAATTTGAGTTGCCATCTTTGCTAAACAAACTGTAGAGGATGAAATATATGCCTGCACAAGGTTTTTCTCCAACCCAAACATCAACATAAATAGAAAGTGGTGGAAAAGTACAGTATCAGATGTGTGAAATGAGAAATGTGAAAAGTATGTCGATAAGGAGATGTGTACTTGTGTTAGCAGTGGTCTGGTGTGAGGGGCAGCGGTAGCACTTACATTCCTGCGTGCACACATCAGCTGGGTCTGCGAGAAAGACAAACACGGAGAGGAAACCATGTCTAGACTATCACACACACACACGTACAGTTCACTCCAGTGGGGCAGGGACATCCACACAACCTGCTAGTTAGACAAGGTGGGTGACTGCCAAGCCCTGCCAAGAAACTGGGCTAAAGGGAGGAGCGGCTGGAAAACTGTGGGGTTGGAGATAGAGCAGAGGCCAAGAAGAGACAGAAGGGGAGGTGTGTGCAATGGTCAGTGGCTTTTGTGTGTGTTTTGTTTGGTGAAATGTGCCTCTGAAATGAGTGCAGTGAGGCCTGGCAGAGGGAAAGCAGGCAGGGGGCAGCTGAATGTTTCAAAAGACCTCCTGGATTGTGAGACTGGACACAATTAGGAGTCAGATGGGACTGAGGGAGGCTTATCAGTGACTGAAATTATGCCATGTTTTTCATTGGTTTTTAAGCAAGAAAAGTTACAGGTGCACCGAACTTTTGTGTGAAAATTATTGCTTTGCCAGGAATGTTTCACAATATGATATTCAGACCTGCAAGGAGACAAGTGGCACCTAGGCCAGTTTCACAAATCAGATACAGAGACACTTGAAGTCAAATCAAATCAATTTATTTTTAATTGTTAATTTAGCAGACATGACATGAAGGGTGGAAAATAAAAACATTCAATAAAACATTAAAGAAAGCCAGAGTCCAATAGCAGAGGGAAAATGACTCGTCCAGCAGCAGAAGTCCATCCACAATAAAAGTAGCCTTCATCCATTTTTGTTAGCTTTGTCTGTGGTCAGGTCATGGGGTAACTGTGCTTTTCTCACTCTGAGGTTTTTCTGCAACATTTCCCCAGGTAGGTGCACAGGTAACCCAGCTTGGTAAGTTTTGATGCTATAATGTGGGACATTATGAAAATATATAATATGATCCTTTAGGGATAGTAGTGGGCAAATGAACTAAACTGAATATCCCATATTTCTCACTTTGATTCTTGATATTACTTTTAGTTAAGTACAGCGGTTAGATGGATAGACTCCCCTGCCACTCTCAGACCGGTTCATTGGAGGCGGTTTAATGAGAATGAGAATTTAATGAGAGACATGGAGAAGGAGAGTGTATGTGATGCATCTACACTTGAGTCATCTTGGAGTATGAATCACAACATCTTATGCTTAAGTCTGAAAAACCATCGAGGGTCATATTCCAACCTAATTTTATATTGTCTATTTGCCCACACAACTTGTACTGTAGAAGCAGAAGTAATTTATGTAAGACCAGGCATGAGCTTAACCCCTGTTGTGAATGCGGCCCAAAAAAGAGAGGCTGTATCTTTCTTATTTTCAGAGTTGTTCAAAGTCTTTAGCCCACACTGGCCTCTGAACACTGGGTACAAATGACAAACGGCTTGTCTCGGTTTTATTACAGAGAGTGGGTTGTACTGATAAGTCTGTGAAGTCGTGGGAGGCCCAAATGAAATGAAATTCTCCAACACTGGGACTAGCTCTTTAGGAAAGTTTAGCTTCGAAAACATTGAATCTTTGAAGAGACAAATGAGAAAAGTAAACCGAGATTTTATTTCCTGATGGAAACAGAGTATGCGCTGGTGTGGTGTTGAGATAGTCACCCCGTTGAGATGGACCCCCCTCACTGGTTATTGTGACTGTTTGTGACGTACCAACCTTATGGGCAATAGTTAACAACTAATATGGCTAAGCTTAGTCATAATTCAAGGGTTTAAGATTAGGATTGAGGCTTGGGTGTGGGTTAGCAACAGTAAATATTAAACATTTTCTAGCACTAGCTTTAAACAAGGGGGTTTTAGTCTTGACGAAAGTGCCTAGCTCGACAGAACACCAGTTACTGAAATGTCTGTATCCCAAACTGTCAACTTTCGTCTTGGGAAGTCTTACTTAGAAGATGAAACAATTGAATGTGATGTAACCAGAAAGTGTTAACATTTAGATCATGGACAATTAGCTATAGTTTTATTGTTAGTATTAAAAACATGCAATATATGGCAGTAATGGTTATAAAAGTCCTGTGTACCATACCCTACAGAATTTTGCTTTCATATGCTTAACATTGCTTTGGTTAGACACACATTTAGTGAAACCATGGCTCCTTAAAATAAGAGCATTTCTATCCGCAAATCTCATTTTAAACTCTCAGAATAAACTCATATTAAAATGTATATTTCAATCAAATTTGACCTTTGATATCTTCTTTAAGAATATGTTTTGCATTGTATAAAGGAAGTGGGCGAAGGTTTGCATAATAATATTGAGATTGTTGCTTTGAGGATGAACATGTTTTAATAAAAACAAGCTTTATGTTGAATAAAAAGTACAAAAGGAGTAGATAAAATTGAGAAAAAGAACCAATACTAGCAGTGTAATCTTCAAAAATAGAAAAACTTTCAACTTTTTTTTTTCTGCATTGCCCCGAGTGACACAATTATGTTTTACCACATTTTGTATTTAAATTCTCTTTATATGTTGTATGCCTCTTCCACCAGTTCAGTTTTGCTCTCTTTTGATTGACAGCTCAAACAGGCTGTGATGTGATTGTTAATTGGTCACAGGTTTAAGTCCACCTCCGAAGTCCAATCAGGTGAGGAGTTGAAGTGGAAAATGGACTTCCTGTGACACTCGGAATCCCAGCAGACCTTGTCCTTGAGTTTGACCCCCCTCCAGTCATGTGTCGCCCCGTCGTGTACACAACAGTGCCCTGAACCACAACAGCAGGAGGGTTAGCAAGACCTGAATCTGCCTGAACACGAGGAATAGCAAATAAAGTGTTATTAATTTACATGCATGGAGCAGAATTGGTAAAAAGCAGCACAGATGGGCCAAGGCAAGTTCTTGGTTCAGTGTGATCTTTGAATATGTTCTGTGAGCTGTGCTGAGAGGAATACTTTAAAATGTATTTAGCTGCAGAATACTGAATCGAATGTCTTTTGTGTTATAATTCAGTCACTGTTTTTCTAAATTAGTTTGCATTTATTTAAAAAAATATCGAGTTGCCTTTAGCCCTATTCCAAATGCACTCTTGATACATCTCTTTAGTTACTTTCTAACACTGTCTGTGTGTAAAGAAAAGTCAGTAAATAAAACTGTATGTGCTGCAGGGAGCTGTTTTTCAGTCTGTTATAGTTACTATACATCCTATAGTATTCTCTCTATTTCAGAAGTTGCCACAGGCGCCGCCATTACCATCATCTCAACAGTGAATAAGTTCTACACAGACTACACATCTGTTTCCAAGTTTCTCAGAGAAAAGATGCAGCGCTGACTTGTTGGTGAACTGACTTTTTTATACAAATCAATTAAGCAATCATGTAAAATCTTTGTAGTTAACGCTCCATTTAAATTATACGAATTTCTTTTCCTTATTTAAGTGCAATCACAACACAAGTGCAGTTCAATCAGTCAGAAAGAAAATTGGACGAGGCAAAATAAGGTGAAGATGTGCGTATGTATTTGCCATTCAATGAAGTTTGGAAATATAAATACTACTTTACGAGCTCAGGTTCAAAAACAATGAACACAATCTGAAGGATAAATAAAGTAATTATTATACATTTATTTTCTAGTGAAGTTAATAATTATATTGCTTTTTTTAAATGAAAATTAAATGTTATATGCATCTTCAATCTCATAATTGTAAAACTGTTTAGGGACACTAAACGTTTACAGTCTTACTATTGACCATTTGCACCGTGACGTGGCTGCTCCATGCTGGATGGCAGAAGTGCGTTTATGCAGCATTACAGGGAGCGCAAAACTGACAAATTCTCACATATTTTCTTATTTTTCCGTAAAGAAAGCAGTGGATGCTTCTAGCGCATGTTCAGTTCATTTGTCTGTGGAAGTAGGACAACTTTTAGACACGCACAAAGCAAGGTGTTTGGAAAAGCTAATGAATGCTAGCTGATTTATGCCCTCTTCCTCCTGCTATGTTTGCCTGACTTTACTCATGATTTGCACCATTATGTGGTAAACAGGGTTTTGTCTTACACTGGAGCAGATTTAAAAGCTACAAGTGGTTGGTTTTCAGTAACTTAGCTGTGAGGCTACTGTTAGCCACGCATAATGCAGGCTGTTTCAAATATTCATTGCATTTACTTTTTTGTCAAAGGTCTTTTTTTTTTTCTCTTTAGCATTGACTTACCTTGTTTAAAGTGTTCAGTGCAAATCCGTAGCAACTTAGAGGGATTCCAGTTCTTTTGATTTATTGCTGCCATCCACTAGCGTCTTCTATCTTCATCAAAATGTAAACGAAAAAGCTACAGGTTTAGGCTTAAAACCTCGATCTTGCCTGTTAGTGCAGCGTGTTCCAGATACAGCCATTTTACAACTGAAATCAATTAAAATTACTTAGAAACGAGCAAGTTTTTGGCAAAGTTTCCATTGCTGTAATGCGCACAGACAGAGCTTTTGCCATCCAGCATGGAGAAGTGGGCGTTCCCTCGAGGAGCGTGACGACACGTGCAAATGGTCAATACAAAGTCACACATATGCCTTTTTTTTCTCACTTTCGGCAATAAAATAGACATTTTTTAAGATAATTTTTAAATTACATTTTTCAAAAGTATACATATATGTCATTAGTAATTTGTACTTTTGCCTTTAAACTGTTTATCATGTCTTCAAAAATTAAAGTCTTTGTGTGCTTCAGCAAACTCTGATCTGGCTTTTTCTTCTTGCAGAGGCTTCTTTCAGACCACGCCTGCACATGACTCGTGAATGACACATTTTCACCATTTGTAGCCAACATCTTCACAAGGTCTTTTGCTTTTGTCCTTATTGTTCAGACCAAAGTACGTTCATCTCTTGGACTCAGAAGCCATCTACTTCCTGAGCGATACGATGGCTGGATGTTCTCATGATGTGCATGTTTGCATACAGCTGTCTGAACAGATGAACATGGCACCTTGAGGCATCTGGAAACTGCACCCAAGGATGAACCAGACTTGTGCAAATCCACTATTCTCTTCCTGGAATCTTGACTGATTTCTTTAGATAGTCTCATGTTCCACAAAGAAGCAGTGTGTTCAAATGTAAAACACTAAAATACATTCACAAGTGTGTTTCTAATTAACTTCAATGCTGACAGAATCACAGACATTTGATACATTTGTTAATTGTCATTGACCTAAAACAAGAAAGTTATATTTTCATTTTATGTCTGACGTTGAGAGAAAAAAAAATCTGTGTTTTTATGTAGTGTAACTTTTGGTTTCAACTGTATATCCTGAACATATCCATGACTTTTAAGCAGCTCTTTTTCCTCATTTTTACCCCTGAGCAGGTGAGACTGTTCTTACCACATTAGAAAAAGCACGTTTCTCCTTGTTTAGTGAAAGTCATCCAGATTTGGTTTGCCACCTCTCGGGATCGCGGTTGTCTTGGAAAGCACATCGTCCAACGTGAGATGTTTGATGCTTTTGAGGTAGATTTGAAGGATTCATTTTTACCCAGCAGTCATCCATTTAGTCCAACAGAAGTGCGCCCTGGAGCGAGATAGGGCTGTTGAGCTCTGCCGCTATCTCTCTATTACAAAGCCCACTGATTTATTTTAAAGTTACATTTTGTGTGCCATATATAAAACAACCATAACATTATGACCCCTGACACATGAGGTAAATAACAGATTATCTTTTGAGCATGAAACCTGGGCTGTTCAATATTAAAGCAATCACACTGTGTTGTTATTAACGGTTGAAATATAGAAAACCTTGTGTCAACCTCAGTACATGTCAAAGCGAGGAAAACTGCATTAGTCTTATCTTAGTTCAGTGCCAGAAACAAGAAATTACTGTTATGCAATGTATTATTTATGGTAATTTAGAAAAACATGCCTTTATGCTGTCTATAATCTGCTGTCTCCAGTAACTGCTGTGCTAAAAAAACAAAGATATTCAATGTCAATATCTCAAAAAGTCAAACAATAATTGCTATAATTTTGTCAGGTTTTATACTTCTGATCTAGACTGTATCTTGATCCAACTTTTATCTGTGTCAGCCATCAATCTCGGCCAACAGAATCAGTCACAATACAATGATGCTTTTAATGGAATTAGTGACACTAATGCTGCCTTTCTAACGGAAAAAGAAGGCTTGCTCACTCCAGGTGATGGGGAGTTCTTGCCCCATGTAGAGGGGATCAAGTATTTCGAGGTCATGTTCTCGAGTGAAGGAAGAATGGAGTGTAAGATTGACAGGCAGATCAGTGCAGAGTAAGCAGTCATGTGGTCACTGTATTGAACTGAAGATGGAGCTGAGTTCATTTACCGCCAATCTATGTTCCAATCTATGGTCATGAGCTTTGGGCAATGACCGAAAGAACAAGATTGCGGATACAAGCAGTTGAAACAAGTTTTCTTTCCAGGGTGGCTGGGCCCTTGAGATTGGGTGAAGAGCTCAGTCGTGCTAGAAGAACTCAGAATAGAGACACTGCTCCTCCAAAACAAGAGAATACAACTGCCTTTGCTTGGGCATCTGTTTCGGCTGCCTCCTGGACTTCTCCCTGGCAAGATGTTTTGCTCATGTTCCACCAGGAGGAGGCCCTGGAGAAGACCCAGGACATGATGGAGGGACTATATCTTTGGATTGGCCTGGAAAGGGAAGTTATTCTCCTCCTTGGTCAAACTACTGCCTCAGTAACGTGACTTTGAATTAAGATGAACAAAATTGATGGATGAAGAGATACAGTATTTAGGTTTTTGTGTTTAGGCCAATTGCATACTGGAAACAAGAATCCAAGTTTAACATGCGAACAAGAACTACTAAACTGTTGATAAGCACTAAAACATAAAAAAAAAGAAAAGAAAACTGGTATTGAACAGGACATCGGGGTTTAGATGAGAGCCATAAAAAGTGCATCAGAACATCACAAATAGACCATTCTCAATGTTTTGTTTTTCTTCTGTATCATTACAATAGAGTATCCCGTTTTGATATGAGTTAATTAGACTGTTTATTGTCCATCCTCAGCATCCATCCTGACGTTTTCACTGGTCTGAGTGTTTACACAGTTATATGAGAAATACCTCAGGAGAAGTGCTTCCACAGAAGTAAGCACCATGTCTGTGCCTATTGTCTTGTGTACAAAGCACTTTTCAGACGGATGTGTGACCTTTCCTCTTCACGACCTTTTCTTCTGAAGATCCATTTGTTTGTTTGGATTAAACGTAGGAGCGCCTTCTTTGTGTCACAAATGCCTAATTATGTTTGCTCAATTGTTGTGTATTTATTTCCCAGGAGAAAAAATATCCATGACTTTTAACACATCATAACTTTTCTTTGGCTGATTATAAAACCCAGGTCCTCAGAAGTCCTCATTTGTTTGGTTTTAGTGTGTCATCAGATTATTAAAAACAAATCTCAACCTTGGGTCATTGAAACTTTTCAACTTATATTTTGTATATTTTATTTCCCAGATTGCATTATAAAAGCAGAACTCTACATGCTGTCTTCAACTGTTTATTTAGCATCTTATCTTTTATCTTGTTAATTTTGTTAGAAAGAGCCATGTGAGTCACTATATGACTCGTTGGGATAAAAGTTTGCTCTGCAAATGTTAGCCTACTTCCCTTAGTAGTAGTAGTAGTCCAAAAACAATAACGACATACAGAAAGACCAAAAAGGTGCAGGTTGAAGACTTACCCTTTTATCCCAACATCATAATATAAGTGTGACAATTTTAATTTGATTGTGTGTGTTATAACATTCTGTTCAAAAGCTCCTCTGTAGTGGACCAAAAATGTTTGCACATAAAAGTTTGTTTAGTGCCAAAAGGTTGGAGAGAGCAAGGGTTGAGTTAAAAAGATGGTTTCCAAAATGATATTTCATTTTGGAAACTTGTATAAATAAAAGTTTATAATTTCTGGTTTTATAAACATGAAAAAGTCTATGTTGTCTGTTCTTTCTACAGTCGAATATTTACAACTTGACTTTGAATCTGTCATGAAAAAACAGAGCGAAGAGGAAATAGAAGTAGAAAACCAGATAAACAATAGGAACACTTCCCCTTCTCTCACATTGCCCACTGCCTTGAAGATCACACAAAATTGAACTCCTTACAAAAGTTGTTGTTGAGTTTGATGAGGAAATTATTAGTCGTGTGATCACTGAAATGTCCCAAATGTCCAACTGCTGTTAGCAAACTACTTACTAAGCTCTGCCCAACAAAAAACAATAATTTCAATAAAGTAAGTGAGTCCACTAGACAAAACCTTCACACACAAAAATAGGCAAAAATATAACACATTGCATCAGGTGTTTTTATCTTAGTTTTGCTTTTTTATTTATTTCTAAATAGAATGATTTCAGTGCATAGCCTCTGTTCTTGTTCACTTAGGCTTTTATCAATTAATAACTTCCCTCAGGATTCTCAGTTCCATACGTCAGCCCTGTTGTTTTCGCGATGCCACTCATAAATTTGGATCTCACAACAATGGCCGCTCGGGCGTGACAGAATAGGTTGCCACTCTGAAGGGCACAGCGCTGCAAATGCATGATGTAAAAGCTATCGTAACTCATTCTCTTCGGGCGATAACACAACATACTGCCCACATTAGCAAAGCCGATAGGTTTACTGCCGTTCCTTTGCAAAAACTGTGTGAAGTTGGGCAGCGACTTGTGGAGTTTGCCAAGAGTTGTTTGTGAGCTCCCCAGTCAAATTATTTTTCTCATATGTTCTTCAGTGGGATATTGGCTTGTTTGTGTGAGCCCGTTCAGAAGCTGCAAGCTGTTTTAAGACAAACAACAGCTGGTTCCTTAAAGAGGAGGACTTCACAGCAGTGAGACGTGCAAAGGACTGTTTCCATAAGCCTTTAGGTCTTTCAACAATAAGTAACACTTAACAAGTTGTAATAGATGTTTGGAGACGCAGTGGAGCAGAGCAGGTCTTATGGAGGCTGAAAGGTGCAACAGTGCTTTATGTATCATTATAGGCTCATAATACAACTTTTACAAAACAATAAAGCAGACGCATAGGGATAGATGTACCACCACTATGAGCTAGTGTAATTTTAAAAGACTTGAGCAGAAAGAAAAGTAACACAAATATGAGAAGGACTAATAAACTAAAATCTGACAGCTTGTGTTGATGTTCTTTGAAGTGGGTTTAATTCAGGACCTGTGTGCACATTTTCTTTCAAACTGTCTGTTACACCCAATCCAGTGCACTGTGGTCTATGTTTGACCAAAGTCGGGCAGATTCACGCTTTTATAATGACCTGAAACCTGCAGCACTAGACTGTAATCTCTGAGAAAAAGACTTCTTGTGGATTTTTCTGCAGACCCACATGGTTCGCAGACCCTCACCCACTCTGTTCTGAGGTTCAGGTTACACAGCACATTGGTTTTAAGTACTTTCAAAGTCGTGTGTCTGAAATCCACCAGACCTGGGGTCAATGCACATCCAGTGTTTGTGCTTGAGAAGCAATTCCCCAAAAACACATCAACAAGAAATGAATGTCTTCAGGACTTGATGCTTGAAACTTATCTCCTGAACCAAAAACGTTTGCTTTAGTTCATCGCATTTCAACTTGTTCTCATGAATAATTTGTAACTTCAGACTTAAATTTTGCCGTTAATCTTTTGAAAAACCTCGTGTTTGTCGTCAACCACTAGGCGTGTCCAGACCACGCCAGAAAAAACAAGCGTGTAATTGCACGCCAAAATATGCAGAGGGCGTTATCATGACACGCAATTTGTCCTGGCGTGCTATTTTATGCAATCCATGAGAACACGTTGCATTTTACTGAAACCTTAATTTTTCCTAGTTTTATATTGACAACATGAACTATCAAAAGATGTGTGTGTTACAAAAGCACTGCTGTCTGTTTTGTACTTTGTTGCTTTACTTAATTACACACTTTTCCAGTTTTTCGGACTTGGGCGTGATTTGAGTTTGTGTAATCTATTGCTGTTTGTAACACCAAACTTACATCACACATTTGTAATACCAAGGATAAGCAGTGTGTAAAACTGCACTTATTCCTTTAGGTGGATCCATATAGACTATAAAAACAGGCAGTGTCCACAGAGCTGCATGATGCCAAGGCCATAGGAGTGGTTTGGGTTTGTGTGTGGTCTCACTCTCTCTCTCTGACACTGAGGTGAGATATGAGCTGAGACAGGCTTCTTCTATCCCTCTCTTTTAGCTCTGCCCAGTTCCAGTAATGCCTCTAAAAGGGCAGGGCCAAAAGCAGCATATATCTCAATGTGAATGGCACTGTTTCCATCAATATGATACGAGTGTTTTGGGGCATTTGTTCAACAGGGTGGAGACAGATTATTACATCATTTTTGTGGTTAACAGAAATATTTTTTCCACTAGATCTTAGCAGTAGGCCAAAAGCCCACTCATAAATCCTGACTTGACTTCACATCGATTTACAAGATGTTAAATTGCATTGTTTGTGATTTGTTAAATGAGCTGTTGCAAGTTTAAATTACTCTGTGTGCTTTGCACAAACGGATATCTTGGGTCGTTCAAGTCAGTATTTTAGGAGGGAAATTATGTGAAGACTAAAATGTTGTAAAGAATTTACTTTAGGATTAAGTTGTTACATTAACATTTTTACATTTTCAGTCGAACTGAAAAACCTTGGGCAATGTGTTTGTTTTACATTTGTTAATACAATATTACCACAAAATAAGTTTTAAACAAGACTAAAACTACAGCTGTGGCTTTAAAATTGGGAAAATCCAAAACTGCAAATTTACAAATTATTATAGGAAAGATGTGTGGAGTTAATAGAAAGAAAACTTTGTGCATTACCAATTAATAGTATAAAGGCTTCAAATTGATTGAAAAGGACTTTCGGATGAGAGTTGAAACATTTCAATCTTACGCTGTCCAGAAGACAACTTTGAAGCCTTCTACTATGGATCACTCCTGGACCAAAGAACAGAAGCCATACCTGCTTGTCAAAAGTGTGATCCCATCAGATCTCAGACCTGGTTAGTACATGGATGGGAGACCGTTGGAACACCAGGTACCACATTGGGACGACAAAAGTGGATCATCGTTGTGTCCTTGGGCAAGACACGTAACCCACATGCAGTGTCTGCGTACACTGGGTGAAGTAAGTAAGTCTGCTTATTTGTAAAGTGTTTTTCACAGACATAGGGTCACAAGAACTTCACCTGGTGCCTCAACCTCCGACCACCACCAAGCGTTCCCTAAATTGCATGTTATTGGGTGGTGGGGGAACCACCCAGACCCGGGGAGAAACATGCAAACTCCACACAGAAAGGCCCGGGTCGAGCAGAAGTCAAACCCGCTACTTGGAAGTGCACTCTGCCACTGCCCACGGTGTCTATGACATCACAGATCAGAGACATTCAGAACAGTGTTTTTTGAAGCTTGGAGGGGTGTAAAATATCTCACAGACAAATGACAAATGTTCATTAAAGGACCAAAACAATACATAATGTTGAATATTTGTCTTTCTGGTAGCAAAAAAAAATTATTATTTTTTTTTTTTTAGTCTAGAAGTTATTCAACATACAGTAATTATTTTGTTTTCATCCATTTAACTTAATTTGTCAGTGTTTGGAGTTAGTGAATCTCTCTTTTCCCAACTGCTCTTGTGCTTTGTGTAGATAATCCACTAGATTAAAATGAACTACTGCTGATGCATGATTTCTCCTCACTGGCACACGGCCCGGACCTCCTCATCTGGATTCAGCGCAGAACCAGCACACCTTTTATTCTCTTTACGTCTAATAATCCAAGGTCATTTCTGCTGCAACTTTTACTATTTGATCTGAGTGTCGAAGATGGGGCAAACTCAAACTACAGTCAGAAGAGAAGTCTAGTTTTGTTCAAGACAAAGCGGTATAGCAGCACTTTCTGTTTAATCCAGATATGCAATGTCTTATGTTTGTATAATATTGAACTATAAATGAAAAGATAAACCTTTTAGTTTCAGTAGTTTGGACCAGATTAGAAAGAATTTGCTAAAAAGATGCTATGTGTAAAAAGTGTTTACAAGCTAATTAAGATTTAAACAAATAGCCGAGACATGAACGTCTCAAAAGTTTTGATGTTCTGGCATAAAATAAGAACAAATTTAGTCAAACAAGGCAGAAACACATTTTAAAAAGCAAAGCAATAGACAATATAAAATAAAGGTAATAATCTCGATTTCAGTAATCTGGAAAAACCTTTCTTGCAAAATACAACCTTAAATTATTAAACAAATGTACTTCCAGGGGCGGCTTTGAGCATAGGTGAACTAGACAGTTATGTAGAGCGCCATCTGTGGAACGGGCTCCAAATTGCAGCCATAAAAATTTTATACCACTCATAAGCTATCAGACATTTTTGTTTCGCTTCAATAAGACACACATTCATTGAGTTGCAACAACAGATGGCTAAGACGACTGCATATTTAATCGAACAAACTGAGGTAGAAGCCTCATAAAACATGAGACTGACAAAAATGTCAGGCTTTAGTATTTCTGTTCACAAAATCCTGTGTGAGGATGAAGTGTTCAGCACTGGAGAGGGAACAGTGGTGGAGAGGAGAGCAGACTGCAGGGCCTCACTACAGTTTGGGACAGATTCAAACTGTACTACGGATTGTAACACAAAATGATCCATGAAATCAGGCAACAATTGTAAAAATAGATTTAAATACTCCAGATTGTAGAAAATTGCATCTATTTTCTTCATACATTCAAATATGACCCTGGTTTCACATTAATATATAATAAAGGCCTATACCCGCAATTATGTTCAGGAAAAAAAGTATTCAAAATGATGTGGAGGGAGGCGGGGCTGCATATGAAATATTGCGTAGGGTGTTAAAAGGAATATTGCCAGCACTGTGTACTTCAATTAGCCAGTATTTATTTTGATTTGAGCCAAATGAAAAAATCTTACAACAAGACTGGCCAAAGTCAAACAAACGTAATGTTACACTATACAAAGAGACAAGTATTTTCCTATTTCAAATGCCACTGCAGTTGATATAAGAAAAACACATTTACTTCATTGTATTAAATCTTGTTTGAAGGCAGTAAGATTATTTCAAATCAAGACAATATTGCTTTTTATAGGGTCTATTCACACATTTTATTAATGAGATTGTTTTGACCCCATTTATATTACATTTATGATGCAGACTCAAACTCACAAGCACCACACTAATGTCTGAAAAATCGAAACCAGGACCTTTTTGCTACTTATTTATAAAGCTGACTAATAACATTACTCTTAATCAATATGTTTTCCTCTGAAATTATCTATGAAGGCAAACATCTGAAATGTGCCTAAGAGTCTTCGCTTCTTCTCAGCAGTATATTTTTAGATGTTGTAAGAGTGTAAAAATAGTTGTGTAGTACATGGTTGTTGGTGAATCGTCTCGTTCCTAAAGGAGTTGTTCTGTTTTGGCTCACAGCTTGAGAAAGTAGAGAACTCCTGACTGTAGCATTATTGCAGATGGCCAAACAGCAGGTTCTTGATCTGTTATTGTTGACATATCGAAAAACTGAGGAGCGAACTTTCTCAAGGCTTCTGTCCTTGGACTTTTGTCCTGGGTTTGCTTTTGTACTTTGGTGAATATTACTTGTAATAATCTTTTGAGAATTAGCTGCTGGGCACAACAGTGAAATATTCTGGTGGTTCTTTACATGTAAAACCACTTTGACGTTGGGAAACGACACACAAAAATAACGTCTCTTGTTTGGCTGTGTACTTGCTCTCAGCATGTGGCACTTATTTCCTAATCCCTTTTTGGCGTCTTCACAGAGGGACAGAGGCATATGTCTTTTGGGGTTTTCTTTGTTAAACGCTCTAGGGCAGATAAAGAAAGAATAAAGACTTTTGTGTGCCACTTTAAGGACTGTATAAATGACATGTACTTCTTTTGTCAATTTTGGCCGTGATCAACACACTTAAAGCTTCTCTGTGTTTTGAATCAACGCAAGCATTTTTTACACTCCCCATTTTGTAAAGTGCTACTTGGTGCATTTTTTAGTCTTCTTAAGATTCAACACAATTGTAGGCAAAGAGATTTTTCCATCTTGATAAAGCTAACAACTTCACTACATGTTAACATTTTTCTGAATAACATTTGTTTACAGTACTTGAATGCCAGCTTTTATAATACAGATATATCAGGGGTCTCCAACTTTTTTCGCCAGTAGAGCAACTTTTGCAAAACAAAACTGCTGTTGAGCTTCTTTTAGCGAGTCACAGTAAATTGAAATTAAATGAGGCACTGTTAGATGCTTGTGTAGAAACATGAGTCACTATCCATTTGGACACAATTAGGCAGCTAAAGATACATGTAGAGTAACCTAAATACAATTTTCGTAGCATAAAATATATGACCCATATTCAACACAGTCTGCAAAGTAAGCATAGATTTACAACAAAACATCATAAGCACGTTTGCACGCCTTTTTTTCATCATTATGTTACGAAAAGTCAAAACATAAAAGGTTAGGGCTGGGGGCTTGGGTAAGATTAAGATTCTCAAGTTAAACTCCAAGAAAATGTTGCCACGTGACTTCAACCAGTTATAAAAATGTATTTTTATAACTGGTTAAGTTATAAAATGTTTTTATCCATTTTGGACATTTCGTTGTATACCTACATTTCCTCCGGAGACTAGGCTGCCCAAATTTTATGGCAAGCTACTTGGAAGGTGCTGGAAAACTATTGGTAGCTCCTGAACTAAAAGTTTGAGACCCCTGTTGTATATAATAAGTATCAAGACATCACCTGTTAATATGAAAATTCAAGTAAAGCCTTTTGAATATTATTAACCTACATTTTACTTCTTTTATTTTGGCGTCTGCACTAGAGTTATTAATTAGTATTGATCAGTGTCTTGATCAGTCTCTTAGTGGATGTAATTTTTTAAACACTCCGTCCATATTTAATTGTAATTTTGTCACAATACTGTATGATCTTGATAGGAAGAAATGTAAATTCTCAATGACAGTGGTTTTCAAACTTTTCACACCAAGCACCCAATAATCTCCACCGGATCAAAACTCCTTTATTCAAGCTCAAAATTGTTGAAAATTAGACTCAATTAGGTCTAAAACAATGATTAAAAAAGGCCTATAGGGTGCTTAGCTGAAGAAGAATAGAAAAGCATGATAAAAGAACAGAAGATGAATAGATTTGTCTTTAGATAAAGCAAATATTTACCCTGCAAATTACTTCGAGTACCAAGTATCACCAGAAATACCAAAGCCAACCAGGATCAAGTACATTTTAGCACCAAATAATAATACTTTCTTTGCTAAACCCTGAGGTCTTACAGTAATTATTCTGGACTTAGGCACATTAATAAACTGTTCAAGATTGGTCATATTGTGTAATTTTACTTGTTCAAATGTCTAGTATTCATACTTTGAACAAATATCTGGGCTTATAACAGGCATAAAGACCGATGAATTCAAATGTGTAATGTCCAGTGCATATTATTTTGAGTTCTCTGATGCATGTGCTCCAATCCATCACCAACCCAATTGCATCAGGTACACTTAAAGCTCCTCTCTCCGTATCATTATTTGTTATGATTTGTTGGAGCCATCTTGAAGCGGCGGCGGTGATATGTGTCAAAACACCTGAGCGTGTCTGTCCGGTGCAGGTGTGCCAGGTCTGCCGCAGCTGCTGGTGGGCGCCGGATGTGCCGCAGTTAGCAGTGTTTCCCTCGGCAACGCTGTCAGCCATGCCGCTCGTATGGGCCCTTTGTTAAATGTGATGTGATGGTTGGACTGCCACAACTCAGCCACCGGGGCCAAAAACTTCACTGCCATTTTGTCGCCAACTAAACAAGCAGTGGGGCAGGCAAGGTGTCCTCTTTCCACCTCAGCTAACCGCGCTCAGGCCAAAAATATGGAAACGGTGAGCTGGTTTGGTTGTTGCTGTGGCGACTCGCAGTGACCCAATGCAATGAAATGTTTGGCAGGTTTGGTGTAATTTGGAAACACTCTAAAATGTAATTCAAACAAATGGAAGTTAAAAATACTCAAACCAAGCTTGATATTTAGACCAGTGGTTCTCAAACTTTTCACACCAACTTTCTAATATCACCTCATCAACTCGGACTATTTTACACCTAAATTAGAGCTCAAAGTTGTTTCAAACTAGGCTAAAGTAAATCTAAAACAAGCATCTCCTAACTGCTGCCCGGGGGTCAAAATGCGGCCCTCTGACCATTTTTTGTTGTCCCTCAGACCTCCTCAAGTATTTCCCCAAACAGCATTTAATAATGCATTTTAGTTTAGAAAATCTAGTGAGTAAGTAAGTAAGTAATCTTTATTTGTATAGCACAATTCACAGACACAGAGTCACAAAGCACTTCAGAGTGAGATGAACCCCTCCCCTCCCCACTCAGTGACAGTAAACTGCCCTGGGGCAGCTCAGCAGAGGTGATTCACCTAAACACCTGGCCCCTCAACCTCTGACCACCACCAAGTGTTTCCTAACCTGCATGTTATCAGTTGATGGGGAAACCCGAGTGCCCGGAGGAAACCACCCAGACATGGGGAGGAACATGCAAACTCCACACAGAAAGGTTCTGGGCCGTGCTGGAATCGAACCAGTGACCTTTTTGCCAGTGGTACACATACCACATTTTGAGAAACATTTTCTCAACATTTTGCAAAAAATCTAGGCAATATGTATATAAAATATATCATCTGGCCACCATGTCCTCTTTTGAATTTCAGTGGGCGTGATTTACAAATTAATTAGCCAATCAGGGACATGCATCATCTACCATATGACTGCTTACGATGAAAAAAAAAAAAGCATGGAAAAATATCGTGTGGAACTGAAAAACAATGTGGATTTCTGCAGAATCAAAAATTGATTTTAATGTGAGGTGAGTGAAGTTAGGTACGTTGTGGAGTTGATCTACGCAGGCGGGGGGCGTGGTGACCAGACCCACTCTTTGTAAATTGCTGAAGTTTGTCATCTTGGTCATATCCGTTGATTTAATCATATTTTGTGATTGGCTGCCAGCTCTTAGTGGGACCTCATGCATGCATACATACATACATACATACATACATACATACATACATACATACATGCATACATACAATTCAGTTATTTAGAAGACTGAAATAGCTTTAGTCAGATAACTACAACTGTGTGAATAAAGATTTAGATTGTGCGTAAAAACCTTTGGAAAACTCTTCTTTTACTGTCAAATATTCAGAAGGTTTGCCTATTTTTATTTGACACCATGAACAGGTGTAACTTCACCAAAACATTTCAATTTGGCCTCCCCCAGACAACAGCCTCTTCAGGAAGAAAAAAATGAAGCAAAGAGGTAAGTGTATTTTGTGACAGAGGCCGGCGGCTCTTCAAATTCAGTCGATATGAGACAGTGTGGGGTGTGACTGAGAGGTAATACACTCTGCTGAAGTGCCCTTGAGCCAAGCACTTGAGCTGAACTCTCCAGTCGAGCTGACAGACGCTGAGTGCTGTATGTGTAATTGTTTATAAGGCCTTGTTCATCGCACCAGCTCTCATTCCTATACACAGACCAGCCTCTGCATGTTAAGTATCTGTGTATCTCACTGCATTGAGCTGGAATATTCCACAGTTTGAATCATTGTAGCAAGAAGTCAGAACTTCAATCGTTTTGCACTGATGCTTGTCTCTTTGAAATATCCATTTAACCCTTTGCAATTTCTTGTTTATTTTACTGATGATGCAATGTTTTCTACTTGACTTTCCAGTGATATGAAAGACTGATCAATATCATGTCAAATGTAGCACCACAATTATGGTTTTAATAATTCTGATCCTGTAGTATTGTGATCTATTAGTTTGGTTATAACGCTACATTATGGCAGTAAAATCAACAATAAAGGAAGAAAAACATGAAACTGGTGCAAACTGGGGTAGAAAGACAGCCTCAGAAAACTCATCTTCAGTACTGTTGGTTGGCCATCTCTGCTCCAGTGTGAATCTGTGTGAGGTATGGACACATGTGACATGAGCCAACAGTGCCATCCAGTGGACAAAAACATAAAAATGCTCCACAAAGCAGGAAACAAGCTTACTACTTTTGAAATGCACTCGAAAAGAGTTTTGAAGGGGATGTGATTGTGTTAAACATAGGACAAATGTGTTTGCTTCATGACAAAGAAACACCATATTTAAATAAATAGGGGTTTTTAAAGTCTGTGTTTACCTACCTAATTTATAATGCAATATTTTAATACATTTTGTTCCAGTTTGTTTTTATTGTAAGCACTCTCTTCTCATTGCTCAAAACATGTACAATTGACACGTCGCTTCTTAATAATGTACATCACTGAAAATAAGTACAATAGGTCCTTCTCATCTTCCTCCTCTCAGGAATTTTCTAAAAAAAAAAAAAAAAAAAAGATTTTCTAGTTAATAAAAGATCAATAATGGAGTTGATGAACCGTTAATGATAAATCTTAAATTTGAATCAATAGGTCTAATGACAGTGCTATTGATGAATTATGAAGCTGATACAGTATTTTACCTTTGTTGTGAATTATGAACTGTGGACATTGTATTTTAAAAGGGATATGTATTTGTATTATGAATGTGATAATTAGGGAATCATATTTTAAGTAGAGTTGTATTGATGATGTATGAACATGCTGTATTGAGGTCTACAAGATTTGTGAATAATTTCTCAAATGTGTTGTGTATATTTAAGTGGCACTAGCTTCCTTTATTATGGACTTTTTCTGTTTAATACCTATCAAAGAGCTAGAGATGGAAAAGTTCTTAAGCTAAATCTGGTGGAGAGCATCACTTCACTTGTGAGAATAATGTGTCTGTGCATTGCTGCTGTTCCAGTGACAAGGGCCAGACCATTAACGCCGGACGTCTCCCTTATCCTGGACACCTTCCCCACCTCTCTCTCCTAGTTTGTCCTGGTCCTGCTAGACGAGTCGTTTCCCTCTGCTGATTAACTCTGGCTCTGCAGACTCATAGTCTATCGGCAATCAGATCTGTGCTGATCTTTGTTACATCTACAGCTTGTCCGTCCATGAGTGGATCTCTTCTTCTCTGTGGTTCTGCTCAAGGTTTTTCTTTTTCCCTGTAAACTTTTTTTTTTTTCCTTGCCAGGGTCTAAGGACAAGGGATGCTCTGGACAATTATTCATTTGAGTAATCAGACTCAAAATCTGCTTTGACATGCTTGATTAATCACTGAATGTTTCTGAATGTTAATTGTGTTATTGAATGTTTATTGTTTTAATTTCTACCATTGATGCTTGCTCAATTAACAATCTTGGAAAGTTCTCAGAGGTGACTGTTGTTGTGATTTTGTGCTGTACAAAAATAAATGGATTTGATTTGATTGTCCTTGTTTTAAACAAACAAAGCAAAAATAAATGAGAACGAATACGGCAAGAATTTAGTGCAGCAGACCAATGTTTTAAACACACAAATCCACTGAAGTCCCTGAAGCTGTGAAAGTCTTATTTCCCTCCAAAAGCTTGATTCGCCAGAAGTGCACATCTGAGCTCTTTTAACATGTTTTAACACAAAGCTGTTCACAAAGAAGCCACAGCTGAGCTGAGTCCACCAAAGAATCAAAAAGGCTAATTCTGAACTAGTGCAATTGTGCAGGAGCAAAATATAGCACAATTTGAGTTTAAAGTGGATCGGCCCAAAGCCTTGCAGAAATAATCATTCCCACTCCACTGTCATATGCACAGCTTACTGATGATTTTGACTGCAAAACGTGATTGCAACTTGATTACAACTTTCACAAGTTTCTGGAGCAGATGTGTTCGGGAAACTGTTTATAAATACGCTGAGAGCTTTTCAATTATTTCTCACAAAGAAGGTCAGCAAGTTTGTGAACAAAGCAGGTAAAAACAGCTGCCATTTCTGCTGAGATTATTCAGATCTTTGGTTCTTACATTTTGGCAAACACAAGAAGACATTTGAGAAAAGTTGGCATTCACAAGACATCTGGTAGAAAATCTCAAAAGATTCAGGATAATGTGGTAAAATAAATTATACTACATTTATTTTTAAATGCAATATCTTAAAGGATGTACGATTTTCTTTTCTTAACAATAAAATGATTTAAATTCTTTGTACTGAACAATTCGGAGGCTCAGAATGCATTAGGTAAGTTTGTAAAACACATGTACTGCTGTAGGAAGTTTAAAATAACAATAATAATGGATTGGATTTATTTAGCGCTTTTCAAGACATCCAAAGATGCTTCACATTATGCATTATTCATTTATTCCACACTGGGTAGTATTAAGCTACTATTGTAGCCACAGCTGCCCTGGGGCAGACTGATGGAAGCGAGGCTGCCATTTTGCGCCATCGGCCCTCCGACCACCACCAACCATTCATATACACACCAGAACCATGCTAGGCAATGTGGGTTAAGTGTCTTGAGTACACAATAACGAGTTTCTCCTCTGTTGTCCCACTGTGGCACCTGAGGTTCCTCCACGGTCTCCCATCCGAGTACTGCCCAGGCCCAACCCTGCTTAGCTTCTGAGATCTGACGGGATCAGGCTTTGGCATGCTGGTATGGCCACATTTGTTATATTTATTTGTTTACATTTTAAGAAAGCAAAAATATGCAGGACCTTTAAATTGCACCAGTACTGATATGTTTCTAAGGAATCTGTTTGAGAAAGAATTATTTTGTCATCATCAATGTCTGAGCATTTGTTCCTAGGAAGCAGGCTTGTTGTTGTTGCTAGCATAAATGGTTGTTTTCTAGGACAGCTAATTTCGCTTGTGCATCAAAAACTTGTGAAAAGTATTTCTAAGCTCTTTGTACTGAACTGTAGTTAACTCTGAATTAGGTAAGTCAGTAAAACATGTGGACTGCTGCAAAAAGTTCTAAATTAAATCTTTCTTTTTATTGATGTTTGAGGAAAAATCCAGTAGGCACCTTTAAAAACCGTCACTACTTTGAGGAATGCTTCACTTTAGTTGCATCATTCGTTTTTGAAGTGAAAGATTCGGAGAGAAGTGAGGGCCAGAGTGATCCAAACTAGTTTTTGGGCCGAGGAGAGAAAAAAACAAGAGAAGAAGCTGTGTTTTCCTACAGAAATCTGTGTGCCAGAGCGGCGGCTGATTTGAAAGGGCTGAGGGGGAGCTGCCTGTGAATATTAATGCAGACTGGTGCGTTAGATTGAGTGGGAAGGACACAAAACAAGTGGTAAAGACGCCAAGATGCGAGTAGCAGTATAACATCTGTGAGACGAGGCGACAGAAGGAATATGGATTTGGCTTTTTAAACACTGATCAGCGTCACCAAAGCACAATCTGAGCTCGACGTGCCACAGAAAAACACAGGCGATAACCATTTGTTTGTTGTTTACTTCAGGCAAGACAATTCTGAGATGGAGAGCGAAAACATTTGTACACATTTATGGCAACACATTTGATGGTGCACTTAACATCCAACTAATGACTCATTTGCATACAGTACAAGCAAGTGATTAATTCAATGTTATTAGTTTAACCTGCCTCTATTAATGTCTTTATATTGCCCTTTTCTCCAGCTAAGCATTAATTAACATTTTTATAAATATAAACTCCTCAATACTTGTTAGTATAATGCTTTAACCTCACAAGAAACCATCTTTTTTCACTAAAACACCTAGATTTTCTTTGGTAATTGTAAACAGCAGTTAAGCTGGTGGCACTAGCTGCAAGTTTGAGCAAAATGTATGTTTTGACAAATCTAATTTAACTTTAATGGGTAATTTAACAAGAACATTGTGGACTTAACTTTAAAAGGTTTAGACGGAGCGCACTAAAAAGTCCTATTAATGTTTTACAAAATGTATTTTTTGTTCTTCAGATGAGGCACTCATCTTAAAATAGCTCATTTGACTGTATTCAACTAACAATTTCTTCTAAATATACAGAATTTTTTTTTTTATGAGAAAACTAACAATATTGAAAATATAGAAAAAAAAGTTGGAGGTTCCATTGGTGCCTTAAGGGATTATAAGAAAATAAGAGTGCTAAGGGCTAGTAATACCAGATGTATTATTCATTCATTTTCTACTGCTTTTTCCTGTTAGGGGTTGCAGGTGACTGGAGCTTATCTCAGTGACTTGGGGAACACCCTGGACAGTGGCCAACTCGTTGCAGAGTTAGACAGACAAACATTCACTCTCTCAGTCATTCACTAGGGGAATTTTTTTTTACTTTGATTCCCAATTAACCTAAACATGCATGTTTTAGGAGGTGGAAGGAAACCGGAGTACCTGGAGAAAACCCACGGTGACACGGAGAAAACATCCAAACCCAGAGAGATTGTGAGATGTTGATATGGTCTGACCCGAGAGTCGAACCCACAATCTCCTAATTGGGAAGCCAGACCTCTAACAGATTTTTTAACACTTAGCAATTCAAAAACATACAAATATCATTTAAAGGACAGTACAGGGAGGTACCTGCCACTTTTTCTCTAACTTTTCATTTTTTTGTCAACAATCTCAATAAAAAATCTAACTGCTTAATATTTAGAAAGAAACAAGTAGATGTAACTTCCTTAGTTACAGTCACTTCAACCACTGTGGGTGACTTTGATCAAATGAACAAAGAAATTTGTACACATTTTTTACAAATTTAACAGTACTTTTTTATGGGCTCTGCTTAAGCTTTTTTTTATTTATTTTTTGTCCCTACAACTCATAATTAAATTACATTTTTTTTCATGAAAACTCTTTTCCTGGCATGTCTATTACACACCCATCTTCTCTGCGTTTTCCAGACAAGAGTTTTGGTTGAAGACACACAGGAGGTTTTATTTTGTGTTAATGGTTAAATTCAGGTCTGAAGGTATACAAAATGGTAAAGTTTAGGTCTGAGGCTAAGATTAAGATTTGGATTTTGTTAATATTCATAAATAATAACACATCTTTACATCCACCATGCATGCAAATAAGAGAAACTGTGTTTATATGACATGCTGTTTAAAAATTGCATTGAATAGACACACATTTCCATGAGACCAGGCTGGCTTAAGTGTTACATATTTTATTTTATTCAAGAAATTTGGCGTAATTCATTCTTTTGTACAGGTATAGTTTTCCTTTGTAATCATTTAGAGGCAGAAACTACAGAGCCTCAGTTTCACATAAACCCCAGACATTTGTTTGTGCTTCAAATGGTAGAAAAAGAAATTCTGTTTGAATTTTTATTAGATTTTAGTCTTAGTGAAAAAAGGCTGGTGTCTAAAAGGGCTCAGAGACGAATAAGCATGATTAAAATAATCAGTCATGTACATTATGCAAATTACTAGCTAGTGTGTTAAAATCTTACAGTCAATAAATAATTGTCTACACATTTGAAAGGCACAGGCAGTGCACCTGTCAAATATACACATTTACATTTCTATTAAGACCTGAATGATGGAATGATTGAGTTCTTTCTCGACAGATTATGGCACAAATCCAAAGTTGACTGACCTGACATGAGCCTGAACATGCTCTTAGTGGAAGCGGATAAAAGAAGCAGTTTGTAAAATGTTACTGGTGTTAGGAGCCGTACGGTGAGCTGATAAGAATGTCTTCCATTTTAATACTTAAACCTTTAATCCTTTCAACACAAAGTAATTAGCGCCTTCCACATAGCCACCAATGCTAATGTAACCGTGGGCAACTGGCTTCGTTAGCCCACACATCGTTAGGACACAGAAACTCATGTTCAAGTTTGCTCAGATTTTACTTTTACAAAATAACATGTTTGTAGGTAATCAAGTGACTTTAGGTCACATAGTATGAGAAACTGAATTTGTCATGTTGAATAATTATTCTCACATTAAAAACATCAACTTCACTTTTTTTTTTAACTTTGCAATATTTATCTTTTACACTAAAATATATATTGATAATACAGCTCTTGTGGAAAAAAATAAGTCTGTCTAAACCTATAAAGATTTCTCATAGACAGCCACAAGCAGCATTCTGAATGACTGAGTTTACTTTTACTTTGCTGTCAGTAAATTTTTTTTTATAAACCTTAAATCCAGTTAAAATGGCTGTGTGTTGATTTTAACCATGTTCTGACAGATTTGTGACAGTGATGAAATAGCCTATTTAAATATCTATACTGTTTTGCAATGTGAAAATCAGGTACCCCGGCTTTAGCTTATATTTCCAGACAAACAAATGTGTTTAATTAAAATGGAAGCTCTGTCACATAAAAAATATTTCATGAAGTTGTCTGAAAATGGCTCAGAGAAATGACAACATAAGTTGAAACTGCTGCTGTTTATAGCCCTTTATTGCACATCACAGGTTTCGAAAGATGTATTTTTACTCCGGCAGGTTGAGTCCAAACTCTAGCAAGAGCCTTAGTTGCATGTGAAACTGTGTGTGCGTGTGCATGTGTGTGAGAGTGTGTCATGTCAAATTGAACTGTCATGGCCAAAATGGACACTTTGATCATTTCATGTCCGGAGACAGGGCGAGGGGGGCAGACTTAAGAGGAGCAGAGGGGCTGAAGAGGATCCAGGGACGGCAACATAAGGAAGTGAAAATGAGGAAAAGTTTAACTTTAATTTTTTTTAGACTTTTGAAATTCGTTGATGTAACAGAAAATACAGTATGTCGTCCTGTTTGTCACCTCTTTAACATGAAAATTTGGAATCAAGAACAAGTCGGTGTAATCCTTCATTAGTCCAGAAGTGATCCATAGTGGAACGGCTTCAAAGCTGTCATCACAATGTTTTCTAAGATCAAGACGTTTTGACTTTCATTTTCAACTTGAATCTGAACTCAGATCTTCGAAAACAATGTCCAAATGTCAATTTTGAAGTCATTTTCATGTAAAAAAAAAAAAAAATTATTAAAAAAAAATTATATGAAAATGAAAATATATCTATGTTTTTACTATCATGCAACGAGACATAAATTCTGATGTCTAACTCTCTGATCTCAAGTGCCCAATATGGTTTTCTGAATGGTCACTCTACCACTGACCAGCTTGTGTATTTACACCACAAATGTTTACAAAACCGTGAGATGAACAAGTCAACTTGTGCAATTTTCCTGGATCTGGCAGCTGCATTCGACAGTGTGCCACATGTCGCAATTATACAAAAATTACCAGCATATGGCATACGAGGAAATTTAGCCAGATTCATCTCCAACTATCTAAGTGGCAGATCACAATCAGTAAAAATCGAACAAACAATTTCATCCAAGCTTTCAATAAAAGCAGGAGTTCCACAAGGATCACCTTTAGCGCCAACATTGTTCTTATTGTTCATCAACGACATCACAGAAACCTGGAATAACTCTGAAACAATCAACGCTACAACAGAAGGCGTGATATATGCCGACGACACAGTGCTTCTGATTTCATCTAACAATATCGAAGTATTGATACAAAAAGCTAATCAAAGTCTAAAAGCTATTTCAGAGTGGGCAGATTGTTGGAATATGCAATTCAATCCTCAAAAAACCACAGCTTTATTTTTCTCGCGCAAAACCGACAAACCAACTGGGAAAATCAAGTTTATGGACCATCCAATAGAGTTTTCCTCATCCCATAAACATCTTGGAATATGGATTAGCGATGACTTAAAGTACGATAAACAGGTCGATCATGTATGTCGTCAGGTCTCAAAGCAGCTGTTTTTGCTCCGCAGACTATCTCTATATTTTCAAGACAAAGAGTTGTTAGTTAAAATCTACAAATCATATATACGTCCACATTTTGAATCTGCTGCTCCATCATGGTCATCACTGACTATCTCTCAAACTGCAGTCCTGGAAAAGCTGCAGAGACGGGCTATACGCATCATTTTGGGATACAATTATACAAAAACTTTAAAAGATTCAGACTATGCAGATTTAAGACTTGTGCCACTGAAACATCGTAGAAACTTCTCTCTTGCTTGTTACGGCTATAAATTGCTTAATTTATTAGTGCCAAGAGCTCTTTTCCAGTTCTGTCCTAAGCTTCACACATCCAGCATAAACCTGCGGAAACAAAGATTGGAATTGCCGGAACTGATATACCCAACGTCACGCACTTTTGATCGCTCACCTATTCTTTTTGCAATCAAATTGTTGAATTGTGTCCCACGGCTGTGGAGCTCGACATCGATTGAGGAGTTCAAGTCCTCACTGTGGAGTGACCTAACAAATCCCATATATGAACTTTTGTACTGAACATTTGAAATGTTTTTATCTATTGCCAATGCCCTTCGACGGGCACGGCATTCAAATAAAGTTTATAAAAAAAAAAAAAAAAAAAAAAAAAAAATGTGCAGAAAAGGAACTAGTGAGGATCTGGGATCCAGAACTCACACTTCAGCAAACTGCAAAGAGCGGGTCTGGTCACCCAGCCCAATCTCACAAGAAAGCGGACATTTACCCCGACATTACACAGCATGACTGTCCTGCGTGCGTAATTATAGTACGCGTCACAGTCCCCATTCATTTCAATGGTGGTTGTTAGGACGTGTTCTTATTTATGAATATTAATGAAATCCTGATTCTAATCTTAACCTGCCCCAAGCCCCAGACCTAATCTTACCAATTTTAGTAACTTTTTGCCTGAACTTACCCACTTCACCTGAAGAAAATGTCCCCACGTAGCTGCAACCAAAACTCGTGTTTTTTTAACACTGTGAAATCTCGTGTAATTTTTACGTTTTTTCATATCGTGCTAAATGCACGGCGTACTAAAACAGCTGTGAAGTCGTGGTCAAAATACTCTGTTTTTGTGTCGTGGTAAATGTACGCCATCTTGAGACTGTGTTGGGTCACCACACCCCCCATCCAAGGGGGCAATCTGACAATCAGATTAGTTTATTTGCGTGACGTAGATAAACAAAGAAGCTGATTGGTCGTCTGTCATTTAGAACAAACTCTTCACTCACCTCACAATAAAATCGTTTTTTGCTTTGCTCATTGATTCTGCAGAAATCCATGATGTTATTCAGTTTCACGTGATACTGTATATATGGATATATATTTTATTTCTTTTTTTTTTTGTCGGAAGCAGCCATGTTGTTTTTTACACTGCAGAAGATGCGTGTCTCTGATTGGCTAATTAATCTGTCAGTCACGGCTACAGAAATTAGAAAGAGCTACACGGTGTCCAGATGATATATTTTTTAAATATCGTCTGGATTTTCTAGGCAAGTGAGGAGTCGTTCAAAACTATTAAAGTAAAACAAAACAAAAATTGAATTTTACTCTGTGGTGTACCTTCTACTTGTTCTCTCTTTCACTGAGAAGACTTTGGTGGTTAGAGGCTGTGGTTTGAGGCTAATGTATAATTCATATTCAACAATTTTGAGACATTCTGTTTTTGGTTGGCGTTAAGAAATAAATCACTGTGCTTTACCTTTCAAGTGTTCTTTTTTTTCTCGTCTGCCACAACTCAGTATATTTTAATAATGACCGTAATGTTGTTTTGTATTATTATACGTATGCATTGCTAAAGGTCAGTGCTAGAAAGTTTATTCAATGAATGGACCTCAAAGACTTTGTGGAAGCTATGGTGCTCTTTAAGGAAAAAAAGGGGAAACAATTAAAGTGGGGGAATGTGAGAAATTGTGTGAATTGGTTTGAGATTGTATTATTTTGGGATGCATTTGAAGGACAGTGCATGTGACATGGGAATGAGAACAGGGAAGGACATGGAGCAACACTTTTTTTTAGAAGATTACATACATCATAATGAAAACATGGAATCAAAATCAAAATTGCATCTTAACTTTGGCATTGCTAAATGAAAGTGGTCAGCCATTTTGTTTGTCTGTCAGTTAAATGCAGTGAGATGAATGTTTGCCCCAGCTTAGGCTTGTTAACTGTAGAAGAACTGCGAGCAGAGAAGGATCAAATGAAAAGTAGCCGCAGATGAATACAGCAGGAGAAAGGCAGGAGGAGGGACAGAGTGATGTGATATCGATACCAGGATGAAAGCCACAGACTGATGGGGCAGTGCTCACATCTCACGCTTCTTTCCCAGGATTCATAGCGTGAGATGAGTTCCCGCCATCCCTTTCATCTCCTCAACTGGCGGTAGTGGTCCATCAGAGCAGAGCCGGGGGGAGACTCCGCCGGTGATAGCCGCACATGAGCATTAGCATTTCCCTCACTCGCAGCTCCCCCACGGTTAGCGCACGGCCACGTTAGCGCAGGACACGCCACATGCTAACTACAAAGTGCCGGTCTGTCTGGGCGTATCTGCTGATCACAAAGCACAGCTCACCGTTTGATTCTCTACAGAACACACACAAAGCTGTTCAAAAGACAGACAACTGATGGGAAAACATTAGGAGTTGGGTGGAGGGTGGAGAGAAGGAGTGTGATTGGTCTGATAGAAGGCGTTTGTAATCAGCACACAGTTTTGAATGTGACACACTGATATCACATAGGGCTGGGCTATTGAACTAAATTTCCCCAAGAGCCTCATTTTGAGTTGTTGGTCTCTGCTGTAATAGTTTCTACTGCTATTGATTTGAATTGCTTTACAAATGTCCTAACCAGCACTGAAGTATAATTTAACAATCAGTACTAGAGTTTGAGTACACAGCATTATGCCAACCAACCAAGAGTACACAGCATTATGCCAACCAACCAAGAGTACACAGCATTATGCCAACCAAAACCAATTCTAGTAAGCAGAATTACACCAAACCTAAACTGGAACCAACTGAGGTCTAAGATACACTCAGAATTAACTCTGCAAACGAGAAATATGTGTAGTTGAAAGATAAGTTGAGGGCCAAATCAGAACTTTGGAGAGCCAATTTTCCCCTCGGTCCTTAAGTTGAATAGGCCTGACATACAGTTTAGAAATGACACTGCCTTAGCAACGAGACACAGTTTGCAAATATTTTTACTTGAAACTTGCTAATTTGCTCAATTTGCACTAAAATAACCAGTAACGTTTACTCAGCATAGCAATGTTAATTTGTTAGAGTTTAGCAACTACATTTTTGGAAACATTTTATACTAAGTAGACATGAATTCATTGTTGCTTTTATCATGAACTCATGTTCATGAGAAATTAATGCGTTAATTCATAATGTACTCATGCATTAGTTCATCATGAGTCATCAAGAGTTAGCATGAAATCATTGTGAATTAACTTATTGTGAATACGTGCTTTTCATTCATTCATCTATTATTGAATTACACCTTTTTTAATGAACTAAAACCAGGATTTTTTTAATTTACTAAATTCATGTTGTTGTTTTTCAATTAATTAAAAGTCATACATGAAAATGATGAACCTTCATCAGTTTCTTTTTTCAAACATAGAAACAAAACATACTCTAAAATCATTGCAATATGTAGTACTGTTGAACTTATAATGTACTCATAATGAATTCACAATGAACTCTTGGATTACTTTCTTTGACATTTGCACTGTAATGGCTAATAAAATATATTTGACAGAGCACAGTAATAAAACAGTGTTACTATTTTTCATCCAAGTCTAAAGTCCCATACTTATAGCAACAATGTTTTAGATCCTACGTGAAACTGATTTGCATTTGGTCCTTTATGAGACAACCAGAAATTGTCATCAAACTTCCGTCAAGTGTTTTAAGCCAACCAACAAAAGAACAAAGCAATCATGAATGGAATGGAATTATGAATCACATACAACAAATGCTTTTTCCAGGGATGGCTAAAAAGGTCAAAAATATTGAAGCAAAAGTATTTTTTGCTTCTAAAGTATCACACAAACATTACTTCTCTATAACATTTACTAACTTTTACTAAATAGAAAGTAAATATATTTTCTTAAGCCAGAGGAAACATTTGAGAAATACTGAACTATAACAGTTTTCATCGCCTGGAAGTAAACAGCAGGTCCAGAAAAACAAATGATTTGTTTCTGCTGCTGTCCTATAACATGTTCGTCTTTATTAACCAGTATTTTGGTTACTTACTTATCCGGTAAACACTGGAAACTGGGAAAATGCTGTCCTAGTCTTTTCAGAAGTCTCGTGTGGGCCACAACAGTTGGTCCAGCCTGTTGGGTTAAAGAGAAAAAATCCTTTGTTTTTGATGACGCTGCTCTTTTGCTCCACTGAGTCTCACAGATCAAGTCCACCACTTTCACAGACCGCTGGCCTCCATACTGCGCCAAGCAGGTGTGAAACTTTGATTGCTTCTTTCTCTCTCCAGTACCTCGCCTCTTCTGCCATGCTTTTGCCTATTCATTTTAACCGTCTCTCTCTCCCTCTCCCTCTACAATCTGTCCATCTCTATGTGGGATTTGGATTTTATATAGTCAGGATCCTGGAGAGAGGAAATTTTGGGTGTGCTGAGGGGACAGATGCATTAGACTAGAATAGATGGAGCGACATCTGATGCTGGCTCGCTGGGGCAGCCATGAGTACAGTTACAATCTGTAAGTACGCACACATTCATAAACCCACACAGCCCCAGCAGGAGGGAGCACAGGGGGTCTTACAAACTGAGAACATTAGCAGATGTATTCTCTCTGTGCTAATGCAACAGATACTGATTTAGTTATTTTGTTCATAATGTCTTTAACCAAATTATAAATGTTTCTTTGTCTCCTTTTTTAAGATACTAACATTAAATCAAATGTCTGATTAAGGCCATGACATCTCTATATTTCAGTTGTTCCTCTGCATGTATCACTCCTCTTTGACTACATTGTGAAGGTTGCAAACTTTTGGAGAACAAAGTAGAGCTTTGAAGAGTCCTGTTTCTGTGCCTGGAGGTGACTTAGCTGCATGTGCTTGCTTTGGTCTTCACTTGAACAGAGAGCTGACAACTCAAATGTCCAGCTGTCCTCACCTCTCTTCATGCCTTTTTTACATTTTCACATACATACACATAAGCCTTACTTGCTTTTGAACATCTTTGTATGAGCACATTTTGAAAACCATGTAAACACTTTTCTCCAATAGTTTATTCTATTAAAAATTATTAACTAGTAGAAGTGTTTCATCATGGATAAAGAACAAACCGTTAGTTAGCCATGCAATAAACTATACGACTTTGTCAAGGAGCCTATTTTATAACGGGTCCCAACTGACAGGGCAGTGAAGATAGCAACGGTTAGAAACATGACAATTTCAAGACTTCTTGAATACATAACTAAATGAAACTCAGACAGTTAAGATACAATGCAAGACACTGTTCGTTTGGTGATTTTTGGTGGCACAAAAAAGTAATGTTGTTAACTCTATGGGGTCAGTATGTTTTAATAAATATTGTAACCAGTCAAGCCCATTGATAGTTTGTTCGTTCAACCACATTAATCTATAAAAATGTTCCATCAGGTCAAGTGACACAAGAATCAGCATTCTATCTGACATTACAACTGTTCCTTGTGACTCACATCTAAAGAAATACAATGAAGTTTTGTATAATCTTATCCGGGTGCTGGCTTGGCTAATGCATTGCCTTTATATGTATGTACTTAAAGTTAGGGAAACTAACTTTTTTTGTTGTAATCTAGTAAACTTTTATTTTCCACTAAAATATATATAGTAAATGCACTTTGTAAAAGAATGAGACCACTGAAGACTGAATTGAATAATAAAGAATTTTAGTTCTAATCAGGCTCTGATTATCTCTGCTTGGGAGGTCCACTCCAGTTTCACTTTTTGTAAGCTGTTTGTAAGAAGTATTTTTAAGTCATAATTGCAGCAAACAATAAATACAAGTTGATATGAATCATGTGTCGATGGACTTAGTGCAGACAGAACACAAGAGGCCAACTAGCACTAACAGTCAGTAAGAATCCAGCCCCAAATTGATTGAGCCATCCTGCAGGCAATCCTGTCACACATGTCCTATTTGTGGATTTTGTAAATGAAGAGAAAGTTCATTAGCATTTGGAAGTGTGTTTTAAGCATGTTAGAGTAATAGCTAAACTTGCTCAGTCTTCTGAAAGTTGTGAAAGTTGGTGAAACTGTTGTGAAAAATGAGATCCACTCAGGTAAAACAAAGTTCAACATTAGTGCCTTTCAGTTTGGATATTTCTTCAATATCAGGAGCTACAGAATGAGCCGCGTCTTTCATCTGAGATGATTAGGATGTGAAAACCTCTCATCAGCCAGTGACCTTGTGACTGCAGCAAAGTCCTTTACAATAAATACATAGCAAATGTGATGTAATAGAGGCGACTTAGAAATTCATTTGGCGTCTAAATGGGAAATATGCCTTTGAATATGCACCCACACATAGACCATGGGTGATTCCTGAATAATGGATGTTGGCTATACATTCCAAGTCATGCATGTCAAACACCTGCAAAAAGCTATAAATGGCACAGAAATGGCATACACTGGGAGGTCAGTGTGTATGAAAATGGCACCACAGTTAACCTTGGAGGGCGGGACAAGGGCAAATCCGAATAACTTCTCCATGAAGCTCACTCCATCATGGGACGACAGGGTGCGGGCGGCAGCAGACGGGCCGCAGACTGAGAACGATGGAACAGAGACGCTCAAAGACAGATGGAAAAAGGTTCAAGATTCAGATAGGACAGCTGTGGAGTGACTGAGCTGTAGAGTCAGGCTTTAAGTACAATTGCAGTTTAGTGTTAAGATGCACAGATCATGAGCTGGCACATTTTGGGCTCTGTCTACTGTAGAAAAGTGATTGTTTGATACCAAAAGTTTTTGATACCAAGTGCTTTTTAATACAGACAGTGATACGCAATGCTGATACGCAATTTGATCTTCGAAAAACCCTGTCCAGATGACAACTTTAGTACAACCTAATTTATAAAGCTGTCTCAAAAATTGTACATATAAAAATAATTTCAAATAGTCTTAGGGTCTAATTGCTTAGCAGAAAAGTAAACCCTAAAGTCTAATGGTATAATTGCAAATTTGTATTGTTCGTGAAAATTTGCACAATTAGTAATGATATATTGATACTTCAAGACATACAAAATGGGTCTGAACTTGCTAAAAAGGCTTTGAGAGCCTCATTTGGTCCAGGGCCAACAAACTTGAATCCATATGGGAACACCAGTACATTTTGTGCATAACAACTGGAAGCTTTCTGCACTCTTTTTCATTTTTTTTTTTCTTGGAAGGGTGGATTGATGGCAAGAAGAGGAGACAGAAGAGACAATCATAACAATGACATCCAAGACTGGAAAGTGCACAATCATGGCAAAGCAACAGTGTCTGTGGAGGAAGCCGAAAACATCCTTGATCCCAAATCTCAGAAATTAGGATGGAAACAGATAAAAAACCACAGAACAATCCATTTAAAATACATATTCATTGTATTCCTCACTGCCTGTATCATGGTTTCTGTATCATGAAGACTTGTGGGCTGGAGTTCAAAACAAACAGCTCTGGCCTGGTATAAAGCAGGTGTGATTGGGGAGAAAACAGCATCAGTAATGATTTTCAGTCAGCCGGCAGTGTGGAACAGTGCTCCCTGTGTATTTATGCGGCCGCGTCGAGCCAAAAAAGATGCATGAAGAAATAAAGGATTTTTATGGGAGGGCCATTGTTGGGGGAACTGTCTCACTGTCTTGATATAGTGCCTGTTTCAAGATATATTCCATATTCTTACGACCTGTTGCCTTTCCTCGGATTCCTCTATTGAAGACAAATTTGCATTTAAATGAGCCGTGTTATTTTCACTTTACAGCAGCTCTAAATTATATATCCGATCTGATTGAGCTGAGAAGAGGGAGTGTGCTGCCATTTTAGTGTTATTGACACATTATTTATGAAAGTCCACATTTGTGATTCTCTCTAAAGTTAGTGTCCCACCACCAGGTCTCCTGATTTACCTAACAAAGGAACTCGATCTTCTAAAGGATCATGATCTCTGTCTATCTCCAAATGACACCACAATAAGACATATGCATTTTCTCTTTGTAAAAGTTCTCCTTTTCATTTCAAATACAGGCTCAATAAAAATCTCCTCCTGAACAAACCTGGAGCTTAAGATCTGGCAATGTGTTGCTGCTGTGTTGTGAGCGCCCACGGATCCTCCCGACAGGTGCTGCTCCTGTCAGGTGCCACTCCCGACAGGTTGTCCCTGTGGACTTGTGTGAATAGATCAACTACAGACAACATATTTCCTTTTTAATTAATTAATTTATTTAAGATTTTGTAAGCCTTTTTGAAAATTTGCAAATGAAATCATCCATCATAAGAGCCTTTTGACGTTAGACCGTCCCTGTGAAGACAAACCAAAACACAATACAAAAAAAACCAAACAATTCACAAAACTGCACATTCTTGGATAAATCACAGTGTTTGGGCCTCTGCAGGGGACTGTCAGGGAGGGTTTATAGCTGCTGTTGGGGAGCTCTCAAACGTGAGAACAGGGACAGATCTTTGTATCCAGGAGGTCATTCAGAAATCGAGCCAAGTGCAGCCTTCTGTGGCCCTGAAAGAAGACTGTCTTCTCTCCTCCCTCTGCGCTGCCTCTCTGCGCTGCCTCCCGACTGAGAAACTCCATAAAGGATGATGGATGTTGATGGAAACATGCCGAGTGGTGATTATAGATCTTTGCAGCGTATTGTCGAAGGGCACGGACAGACAGACAGACTGACACAGGATCAGAATGGTTAATAGTGCCATACATGTCTGATAAATGGATCAGCTGTGCCCTCTAGTGGTACGATTCAAAACTTGCCTTTTACAACTCTCATTTTGTTGTAGTTCAGTGTTCAGGGGTGTTGGACTGGTGGGGAGGGGGAAGAATGGGCCCCCAAAAGTATGTCATTTTTCTTGTGAGAGATTGTTCCTCTGTATATAACTATTTGTGATATCAGAGAGTTCCATCACTCCTTAAAACAGCACATGGACTTTGGCCAAAGAAAATCACTGAAAAAAGACATATAAATTGGGCAAAAAAGTCACAAGATTTATCTGAGTATATTTTTTGGCATCAATTTAACAAGTTTATAGCTTAAAACAAGTTAGCTAAAATACGGGTGAATGCAGTGGTTTTCAACCAAATAGTTTAGACAAAACAAGATAAAACATACAAATGTTTTATTGTAGTTGGTTATGGCAATTAAAATACAAATAAGCATTGTAAAGCATTAAATTTGATCTGCTGAAGCCTACAAAAACCCTTTCACAACACTTTTTGTGTTGTGTTTACCGAATTGTGTGTGGAACGTAGAAACTAAACAAATATCAGTTTGCATATTCTATATAGAAATAAAACCCAAATAAATTGAGAAAAAAACAAGATAGTTAAGGGTTAAATTATTAAAAACACATGATTTTGAACAGTAGGTGCCCTTTTGCAACGTTTATACCTGGGGCCCAGAATTGGGTGCTACACCCCTGTCAATGTTTAGACGTTTAAATACTTATAACTTTCTTCTTACACTTCTTTTTGTTTTCTTCCTGGGACCGTTTGTTTGACAGAAAGTTGGTAAAAGTGCTTTTCTGTTGTCATGGAGACAACACAGACTTTAGCTAGCTTGTTTTAACAACAAATAGCCTACTTCGCTCATTAAAATGGACTGAAAACACTTTTCTAAGTAGATAAAGGTAGTTACCCCTGTGTGACCAAAATTTGTGTCAGCAAGAAAAGTCAGAGAAACAAAAGTGTTTCTGCTTTTCTTCCACTGTTTACCTGATTTTCTCTTTTTGATGTCACAAACAAACAGTTGTGGTTTATATTCATTATCAGTCTGTAGCTGCTTTCTAATATTTTAGTTGTGTTTTGACTCTTAAAAGAGAACATGTTTTTTGTCTCCATTGATTCTCACTCATTTTTGCCACTCAATTCCGACATTTGGAATGCGGTGATGTCATCTGTGTATAAATCAGTATATTGTTACTATCAATCTCATTAAAGGACAAATTGGTTTATGATAGTGTATTTTAGCTAGTTAATAGCCAGGACACTCTTGAAAAAGAGATTTGTAATCTCAATGAGGCTTTCCTGGTTAAATAAAGGTAAAATAAATAAAAATAATGCTGTCTGTCTGTCCTACCAAAAAAGTCTGCTGTTACTATTGATGCAATATTTGTGACAAAATCAGAACTCTTTGCCACCATTACTAACCTCAACGATTCATTTTCGGATGTACATATATATTATTTTAAAACAGCTCTCTTCAGACAGCAATGCAAAAGTGAAATGGAGCACCAAAGCACAGCCATACAGTAAAAAAAAGCATACAGCATACAGTAAAAAAAAAAAAAAACAGTAAATAAGAACCACAAACAAAAAAACAAAACAAACGGAAACAAAATACTCTATAGCAGAGGGTCACACAACATGATATTGTATAGTCTTGAGAAGAGTCTAGATACATTTTGGGTAAAACAAAAACAAAACATATGATGACTATGATTAATAATAATAAAAACTAAAACTTTAAATTACTTTTGAATTAAAATACAAAAAAATGTGATACAGCCATAAGTCTATGAATACAACCAACTTGATTTATCTAACTGCTATGTTTTGTTAATTCCAACATTTATTATATGAAGCACTTTTTAATAATTTTCCTCTTGCATGTTCAATACAGTGTCATTACACTTGTAGAAATGAACATGGTTTTAACATTATTACAGCAGCGAGCACATAACCTGATTTAGACTCCTCCTCAAAGCCTGTAAATTTCAAACTTTAATATCAGCGAGATTAAAAGTGGGGAGAAAAGTGCATTAAAAGATGAAGTATCCACTCATATTTTTTGCACCATGGGACTTGGAGATTTAGGAGAGCCTTGGAGCAGCCGGAGTGTGTTCACCTTCAGTCTGAACAGAACAGTGAGAAAGCTGCCCCAGGATCTACTCAATGGGGACAGTATGTTCAGCAATTTGGCTAATGTATGTGACTGCTGGGTTACCACAGGGAAGAGACGAGAACATCTCCACGGAAACCATTTTATCACTCCTGACAACTAAATAGGACTTGAATGCAGAGTTGGCAAGTAACTAAGTATTTTTACTCAAGTACTGTACTTAAGTAGTTTTCTTGAGTATCTGTACTTTACTTGAGTATTACAAAATCTGGTGACATTTTAGTTTTACTTCTTACATTTTTCAAGACGTATCTGTACTTTTTACTCCCTACATTTTATAATTAGTTGAGTTACTTTATAAACCCATAAACATTTGTGATTCCTTTTTAAAACCAGGTCAAAGCTGCTGCTGTCGTGTGTCAGAGCTTTGTGAACAAATTAGCAAGTAAAAATCCCCCAAAACTTTATAATTCTAACAAAAAGTACATGCTTATCACATTATAAAAGTCAGATGACTCATAATTAATTGACTGTAAAACCCATCTCACACATCAACAACATTACAAACAAATTTATGTTCTGCAAAAATGCATTTTGAGATTGGTTAAAATGTTTAAAACCTGGATTTTCTGTATTTTTTCTGGTCCAAATGGTTTTATTTGATGTGTCTAGATTATATGACTTGTTTTGTTGTGAACAAGTGAAATAAACTGACACATTTTTAGTAACCTAAAGGTTTTAATCGAGAGAGAATAACTTTTGGCAGAGTCATACTTTTTACTTTTTGTACTTAAGTAAATTTACACAAGATTACTTTTATACTTTTACTCAAGTAACGGAGTTCCAGCAGCACTTTGACTTTTACCAGAGTCAATTTTTACACAAGTAACTGTACTTTTACTTGAGTAGTGAACTGCAGTACTTTTGCCAACTCTGCTTGAATGCATCACAGGAAGTTCTGCCATTCATTTTGATTTATCTATAAGTGTATGCATTTTCATTGAATCTCTTTTGTGCCATGTTGGCTTCATCATATACATGGACTTTTTACTATGAAAGGCGGCTAAAAGACTTGCCAAAAATGAGTGTGTTTAAAGATTTAGATACATACTTCCTGTTTTGCACTGAGAAAAATCAGATACTACTTTCTTTAACCTTAACTGTTTTGCACAAGTGTTTGCTCATCATTTCTTAGTCAGAGTTGTAGAATGATTATATCAGTTTAGTGTATATTTTTGGCCAAAAAAATAAAATCAAGTTTTGGTCTATTTGATTTTTTTTTTATTATTATTATTTTTTAATTATCAATTTGCTTGTTTGTTGTTTGACATTCTGTCTCTGTATTTCATTTGCTAAATCAACATTCTTGTGAAGTCTTCTAAGATAACTTCTGTTTTTTAAAATATACAAAACAGAATTGGAGTGACTTGAATAATGAAAATCTGCCTTAATACTTTGAGCTGCCTTGCATGGCCACAAAATGTACTTTAATTTGGGCTAGAGAAGGGGCTCCTTCTGTTTGTTGTTCCTTTGGTTATATATTTTTCCACATTATGGAATACCACACATTTTCTATCAGTAACAATGTTAAAAAGTTTGTTTTAGGTTTCTATTTCTACTGAATTGTGTAGCTGACTTATCATTCATTTATTCATTCATTTTCTACCGCTTAATCCCGTTAGGGGTCGCGGGTGACTGGAGCCTATCCCAGGAACTATGGGCCTTAGGCGGGGACTTATCACTGCACCTTTAAATGTTCAGTGCTTTAAACAAACAAACAAACATATGATTTGTTTAAGCAGAATTGTTTTTGAATTTTAAAATTCGTCAAAAGACTGTTTAGAACAAAAATGCATTTGTGTGATTCCCTTGCACTTTTGAGACAGTGTCCCTGACTTGGAGCTTTACTAAAGTTTTATCACCTTATCAACAGGACATGAAACAGCCCTCGCCATCATCGCTTCTGATGTTTAAAATGACCAGGTGTAAAGGTAAAGGCTGTGTGACAGATGTGCAGCAGAATGAGTCAGGTGCACAGGGACAGCAGTGGTAAAGTGGAGGAAAAGCATCTCTCAATGATACAGCGGCACTCAAAGACGGGCAGGGTCACGGCTGACACAAAAACTGCAGATTTATGAAGCAATGTTCGCCTGGGAAATGTGCCCACAGAGCACTCTGCGGGATGATTGCACTCAATTCACAGCCTCTGTGGTCCACATATGTCCCCTGCAGTCAGTGAAGGCCAGCAATGTAGTACCGAAGGCTATATTCAGAGAAGAAAATCAAACTGACAGTTAGAAAGAGGAAAATAGATTCAAGATTTTTAAATGATATGTGATCCGTGTGAATTTCAGGATGATGGGAAAATAGAACAATGCTAACATTTAAACTGAACAATATTGTAAAAGTAACAAAATGTCACTTTATAGAAAGACTGCAATGTAACTTATTGGTTTTAGGATTATCTTTTTTTAGTCTTCACCTAAATCATCTTCTCCTCAGGGAAATAATCTCAATAAATAACATTAACACAGAATGAGAAAACTTAATTTCTGGCGATGATTATAATATATTTTTATGTATTTATGTATTTTCTTTCTTTAGGCCTATTTATTTATTTATTTATTTATTTATTTTGAATTTGGAAACAAGCAAAATCATGAAAGCATGTGCAAATTATGTGTTTTTTATTCTTTATTCTTGATAAATGATAATAATTATAATTTTTATTATTATTATTATTATTATTATTATTATGAATGAATGAATGAATTATTATTATTTTGTTTTTGTAGTAGTAGTAATAGTAGTCCCGTAAAACATCGCGAGATTTTCGCAATTCCCGTTAACTACCAGGAAACGAATGCCGTGGAGAAATTCACTGATGCTGCTCTCGCTTTTGAATAACCCGTTTTTACGTGTATGAAGCAGATTATGGCAGACAGTTTAATACTTTAAAATGGCTTTGCTTCATATGACGATCGAAGATAGAAACAAACGATGCGGTGTTGTTTGAATGCGTGGGAGTGAATGGCGGAGGCAGCGGCGAGTGTCCTGTCAGTGCCACCTCAGCCTCACCGGTATGTTGATTCACCTCTCACTACACTTGTACATTAACATCATAGTCATCACAATACAGAGAGAGGATTTAGTGCCAGTGTGACTGCATTATGTAATCTGTGCATGGAAACATTCAAATATCCTACTAAACTAAACATCACATACAGTATGTTTACTGTTCATACAACTTATAGGACTACTAGCTTTTGTACTACAGCTGTGACATTGTTTGGAATATAAATGTGGATTTACCAAAGAAAGCATACAGACCACATTCAAAACTAGACAATGAAGCTGTGTACTGAGCCTTTTTGTTGGCTCTACTTGACAAGTGATAGTTTTCTAG
Source organism: Mugilogobius chulae (assembly GCA_038363315.1). Taxonomy (NCBI): domain Eukaryota; kingdom Metazoa; phylum Chordata; class Actinopteri; order Gobiiformes; family Gobiidae; genus Mugilogobius; species Mugilogobius chulae. Next base: position 3,897,107 of record CM076408.1, read on the forward strand.
AGACAATGCACCTTGTTGTGTGGCAGCTGTAAGGAAATGTTTTTACGTTTAGGCAGATAGAACAAATCTTTGGATTTCAAATTATAGATTTACTGGTTAAATTGTATTGAACCTATTTGTTTTGTTTGTATTTCAAACAATTTTCCTGAATAATGTGCATAAATTCTTTGGGCAACACATGATAAATTAGAGTCTATATAAAATATGATATAGAAAAATGGCTGGTATAGTGACAATCACTTAATCATACACTATTTACAGTACTTTATTTTGCTGTATAAAGAACATTTCCTTATGTTTGCTAGAAGTATTTTTTAAACAGCCATGTAAACATGTTATAGTTATGCAATAAACTTTTTTTCAGACTTATGGCTGTCGAGCTAATCTTGGGAAACAACACACAGTGAAGACGACAACATCATGTTACTGAAATCGTCATTCACGACTCTGATTGTCGGGGTGTTTGTGGTCTATGTGCTGCACACCTGCTGGGTCATGTACGGGATTGTGTACACCAAACCTTGTGACAACCCCAAAAGCATCAACTGTATAACACCATTCCTGGCCTCTAAACCCAAACTGCAGGTCTGTATGAAAGAATACTTTATTAGTGCTTTTGAATGTTCAATCATTATAATAAAGTTTTCGTCTTCTAGTTGAGTATCTACACATCATTACGGCCGAACGCCGAGGGAGGACATACTTTGATTCACACAGAAGAAGACTTTGACATCAGCAGAAAGTTTGAAAGGTTAGTATAAAAGAAATTTGTTTTTTTGTATTATTAACAAAGTTGCTATTGCCCACTAGATGCTGTTGAATATTGCTATATTACTGAAAATGTTCACTTAACGAGTTGTAAGGACATACTTGCAACAGATTGTTTAGTCAAGTGCTTTTATTAACTCTCTCATTCCAGTCCTTTGTTGCCAGAATATGACCCAAACCAGGAGGTCTTGATTAATAATTATTTTTTATTATTCAGGATGGTCAATGTATCCCTCCCCAAGAAAACTCGAAACAATGGGACATTGTATGCCCTAATATTCGTCCATCAAGCAGGTGTGAACCCCTGGCAGGACCACAGGCAGGTTCACTTGGTGGCTCAGCTCACCACTTATATGGTCCCCAAACCTCCAGAGATCTCCCTCATAGCTGGAGAAGACCAAACACAGGTAAATATTTATGTTATGTATATTTTATTACTTTGTTTAAAAAGAAAATAATAATATGTGGTTTCATAGGAGGGAAAAGAGTCCCAGCAAAAGAAAAAAGCCAGTGAAGTTCCAACAGGAGGGTCCACAAAATCCTCAACCTCTTCAGATCACCCAGTTTCTCATTGGCGATCACGACTGACTTTCAACATTGTCGGGGATCATTTTATATTTGACAGAGAATACCTGCCAAATGATGTCCATAGATACCTTCGAGTGTGAGTTGTGAAAAATCAGTGAACATATTCACTAAATTATGAAAACAATCAGGATAAATCACTCTGTTCCTGCACAGATTTCAAAATGGCAAGAAAATGGTGTATCTACCTCTGCTGTTTGTCGACGAGCTCAGTAATCGAGTCAAGGACCTCATGGTGAGCCCTTATTACTAATGTTGTACTGTGCATGCTTGATCTTGTTGATAACAAAAATATTTCTTTGTAGGAGATTAACAGTACATCCGCAGAGATGCCTCTAACCCTCACGTATGATTCCATCTCACTGGGCAGACTGAGGTTCTGGATTCACATGCAGGATGCCGTCTTCTCTCTACAGCAGTTTGGTGTGTCATGATTTTATAGCCACATCCCTGAAATCTGAGAATACAGTAAATATTTTAACGTAAATTTGTGTTGCAGGCTTTACAGAGAAAGATGCCGATGAGATCAAAGGCATCTTTGTTGACACCAACCTGTATTTTTTGGCCTTGACCTTTTTTGTAGCTGCGTTTCATGTAAGTTGTATTTAAAGTTACAGAATATTCTTTCAAGTGAGTGGTGTTGTTATTGACATGTAGAATTAACACAGACATATGTGTCTTTGTTTTCAGCTCTTGTTTGACTTCCTTGCCTTTAAAAATGACATAAGCTTTTGGAAACAGAAGAAAAGCATGGTGGGAATGTCAAGTAAAGCAGGTAATAAACCGAAATATTTGACAATTTTTACTGTAAGCCTTTTCAGTCATAACACTAAGAAAATGCCAGAGATTATGTTTTGAATGAAATGTGTACTAACATTTTCATCTATCTACATTTACCTGACATAAATAATCCTCACTCTTCCTTCTTTCAGTGCTGTGGAGATGCTTTAGCACTATTGTGATTTTCCTTTATTTGTTTGACGAGCAGACCAGCCTGCTAGTGCTCATTCCTGCAGGCATTGGCTCAATCATTGAAGTAAGCTTAATATTTTCTTATTAATAATTAACATACAGTATGTTAATAATGAATGTGTCTGTGCGTTAAAGGTGTGGAAGGTGAAAAAGGCCTTTAAGATTCAAGTTTTGTGGAAAAAAGGCAAGCCAACATTCCTGGTAAGAGTTTGTAATTTCTGTGAACACTTTTAGCTTCCATTAATGCAATATTACAACTTTATCAATGTCCATCTTTTATTTTCTAACAGTTTGGAAAGCTTGATGAATCTGAAAAAAGAACAGAAGAATATGATACTTTGGTGAGATACTGTGATACTTTGACCTGCACATTCAAAATTACTGTGTTATAATCCTTTTTCCTTCAAACAGGCAATGAAGTATCTTTCCTACCTTCTTTACCCTTTGTGCATTGGTGGAGCTATATATGCTCTTGTTTTTCTTCGATACAAAAGGTAACACTTAGAATTAACTAATATGCTTATTGACAAATTTTATTAAATGCTTTTTAACACTTGTCTTTTCTTTTTTAGTTGGTACTCATGGGTAATTAACAGTTTGGTTAATGGTAAGAATGGTAACACACATACCTTTTGACTTTTAGTTTAAAACTGTTTCAAAATGTTGTATTTTTTTATAGGTGTGTATGCTTTTGGGTTTCTCTTCATGCTCCCTCAACTATTTGTTAATTATAAGGTTGGTGATCATACTTTAACACTTTGTAATAACATAATAGTGAAACTTTTTTATATAAATGTATTTGTTGTTATTATTAGCTCAAATCAGTGGCTCATTTGCCATGGAAAGCATTTATGTATAAGGTAAGCACAATTTCAAATGTGTTAGTGGTGTTATTTATAGTAGTAGTCGAATATTAATATTAATATTTCTATGTATTCTCAGGCATTCAATACCTTTATTGACGACGTCTTCGCCTTTATCATCACCATGCCAACCTCTCACAGACTGGCCTGTTTCCGGGATGATGTTGTGTTCCTCATTTACCTTTACCAGAGATGGTACAGTACATGTCTATGCTTTCAGCACAAAAGCACCGTGAATGAATGAATGAATGAATGAATGACCACATTTTCATTTTCTCTCAGGCTTTATCCGGTGGACAAAACAAGAGTAAATGAATATGGAGTGTCTTATGATGAAGAACCTAAAGAAAATCTCACAAGGACTGAGAAGAATATACATTTGTTCATCTTCTGCACTGGGTTCCTAAAATAAGTTGTTATATGTCAGTGACCATAGACAAAAAAAAAAGATTTATTTGTTAATTTGCACCACAATTGTAATATTGAGAATGATTAATTCAGAAGTGCTTATGTTTTATTACAGTTTTGCGTTTTGTTTTTATTTTTTAGTTGACCACTTTTGTACTATTTCACATGAGCTATAGTGGTTTGGGTGGTACTGTGGGTAATTTTGGTAAAAACATTCCAAAAATATGAATTTCTTGAAGTGACATATTCTTTCCACAATAGATGATTTTGTAGTTGTACCAAGTCAAGTATTCTCACGCATCAGGGCAGAAGAAGAAAGTTTGTGCCAAATGAAAGACAACTGTGACATTCATCATAAACTTTCCACCTGTTAGTTTGAAGCTGACCAAGTTAAAGGGAAAAGATGACTTGAAGTGTTAATTAATTATTAAACTTCTATGTTAGGGTTTTGCAAAATGCTAAATATTAATTTACTGTAAAAAAAAAAAAAATGTCCTTGCCAGATTTTGTTTTTGTAATATTTTTTTTTGTTTTTTTAGGTTAAATAAAAATCAAAACAAATCTAAAATATTGTGGAATTTATTAAGAACAACAATGGTTCATACTTTAAGACAATTTATTATTATTATTATTATTATTATTATTATTATTATTATTATTATTATTATTATTATTATTATTATTATTATAGTAAGTTCCAAATGTACAAAATTATTTTTTGTATTTTGTAGTTTTCTTTCTTTTTTTATTAGAATACATTTTCATAAACAACAAATAGAGAAGAAAAATATAAAACATAAAATGGGTTTCTTTGTACATGAATTATGGGGTACATTAAAGACAATTTATTTATTTTACTTTACTTTTTATAACTATAGGTTAAACTGTTCAGTAATATTTTTTTTAGATTTTTATTTGTTATATTTTTAAGAGATTGTATATAAATATGCATTTCTATTGTTGCATGTGGGTTTATGTTGAAGAATTTTTCTTTATAAATATGAAATTTTCCGAGAAAGATTAACAGATTTACTAGATTTTGTAATTTTGCATTTTTGTGAGTGAAATTAGTTATTATGTCTTTGTATTTAATACTTTTCTTTTGTAGTTTTGTACCAGTGTTTTGTACCGCGTTTGCGTAATGACGTCTACGCATGTGACACCGGCTTTACGTGCACTATAAATACCAAACTCCCGCCCTCTGTCTTCCCTTTCCGGTGTAGGAAGTAAACGTGCCTAAAGGTGCTCGGTTCTTCATCCGAAGCTAAGGCCCGCAATCCGGCGACTAGCACCGTTAAATTTAGGCATCCGCCGCTACTACCATAAAAACTAACCATTACAATGGCCTCCGTGTCTGAGCTCGCCTGCATTTACTCTGCTTTGATCCTCCACGACGATGAAGTCACCGTTACCGTAAGTACTCCGTAGTGTTCAACGTGACGCCGATTAGCCACAATATTTAAGTTCTACATGTGTCAAATCAAGCATACTCTGACATTACAAATACCCCTTTCTCTAACTGATGCAAAACTGTGTTGAATTCTTGACTATGTTGGCTTAAATTAGTAAAAATTGCAATTATGCGTTTCCAAAATGGCGGCAAGTGGATGGGGATGACAGCAGCTTACTCACTTTACTACTACAACAGTGAACATTATTAAAATGCGAAAATGCTCAAAGTAACTTCTCAGCTACTTCTTTGGCTTCAACATCTACATTATTCCTACCAGCTGACCGCCCATCACTGCTAACACGTGTTTACTGTTGTGGTTCTTCTCATAGTGACTTGGTAGAGGAGTATGTAATGTATGCGTTGTAGTGAATGAGGTTTTAAAGGTATGACACGAATCCTTGTGTGTGCAGTATGTTTACCACAGTTTTCTTTTTTTGCTGCAGGAGGACAAGCTGAATGCCCTGATCAAGGCTGCCGGTGTCACTGTGGAGCCCTTCTGGCCCAGTCTTTTCGCCAAGGTGAGTTGAGGATGCATCAGTATTTAGTATTATGTACAATATTTTATTAGGATTATATACAACTGCAGCAGATGAACAGAATAAATAACCAGTAATAAATACGAGGTAAAAGTATGACTATGTTTAAGATTACTAGCACAAGAGAAGTAGTTTGCTCAGAAACGTTTTCTACACATTTCATTTGAAACTGGTGTTTTTTGAGTCATTCAAATAGATTTTAGATGGTTACAACGTTAAACTATAGTCAGTGCAGGTGATTTTGTTTGACGGCTTCGCAATTTTTGATGATCTGAAATGTGTTTTTAGGCCCTGTCCAGTGTGGACATCGGCAGTCTGATCTGCAATGTTGGCGCCGGAGGTGGTGCTCCTGCTGGAGCCCCCGCTGCAGGAGCTGCTCCCTCAGGTGGAGACGCCCCAGGTGAGAGCAGTCTAATTTTCCACTTATACTCTTATTTTAATTACCTTAACTTTAAATGATAAAGGTGATATGCATGTTGTCCTTCATGGATTTTGTATTGATTCAAAATGTTTCTGCTTTGTGTTTTACAGCAAAAGAGGAAGAGAAGAAAGAAGAAAAGAAGGAAGAGTCTGAGGAATCTGACGATGACATGGGCTTTGGTCTCTTTGATTAAACCTGATGTTTTTTTAAAAACACAAATAAAAAAAGAAATGCCCAGATTTGTTTCTTTTTTCATAAGTATGAGAAAAGGTGGATTTGAATTTAGCTAAAACGTTTAATGGCTATGAAATTACCCGAATTTGAATAAACCAACTGTGCCGTAATGCTTACTATAGAACATTTAAGGCATGTCAAACTGAGTCCAAACAGTTAGGTGAATATTGTACCTTAATGCAAGGATTTCCAATTCTAAAATGTTGGGAATTCCTGGCTTAGTAGGAATGAATCCTTCACAATGTGATGACTACTATAGCCTTTCTATTGATTAAAAAATCGATTCATTTTTTTTAAGAAGTGGTTAACTTTATTTCTTAATATTTGTCATAGTCATAGGGACAACTGTCAACTTTTTTTAGGAGTTACATGAGGGACTTTATTTGTGTTACAGTGCCACAAGAGGTCACTGTTAAATTTGGTTTTAAAGCTGTGAGCATTCCCATTGTGTTCTAGGGAGGTGTTTACAAATGCTTAAATATTTTTAGTAGACTTTGAAATACCAAGAAGATGCAAGAGACCAACCTTGACACAGGCAATCTGCTTTACTTCACAGTCACAGGGTTTCTGAGAGCTCTTTGGATAGACAAAGACTTAAATTCAATAAATTGTAATAGCTTTATATTTCAAGGAGATTAATAAAAAGATCTGCTCAGCATATTCATTGCATTCTCACCCATCAGACGTGCATCACTTATTTCTCCAGTCATTTGTTGCTGTTTACTAACTAAGCACTAATAATTATCCTGCTTTAATTTGATTCTATGGACAAAGATCTTGGGAATTCCCTACAATTTTTGTCGCTCTCCAGATTGGGAACCACAGATCAAACAGGAGGCAACAATTTTTGTTATGGTCCTATGTGGGACAGTGAGATCAAATTGAAAAATAGGTTTTTCACTTGTGATGATGGCTTGAAAGCTTGAGCTTGTAATAACCCCATATCATCAATACAAAAAAAGACATTTAGTGTTTATTATAACACTAAAAATAATGGGTTGGAAACAGAATAAAACAAGGGAATACAAATAAAACAAAACTTAGTCAGCAAAAAAACCCAAACTCACTTTATATTAAAGGGCACATATTTTTGAGTTTTAAATCTTATTCTAAAACTGCGTCGCTCAAAAACACAGCTGAAGTTTTGTCTGTGAGAAATCTTTCATTACCTCAACATGATTCTGAATGCCCCTGATTTGCAGTGTTGGGAGTAACTAGTTACTATAATATATTCCACTTTTCAGTGACTCATTACTTATAAAAAAAGTTGACAATATATTACAGTTACAATCTGAGTAACTCAAGTTAGTTGCATATAAACTATTTGCTTTTATATTCTATTGAAAGTGACTTCAGGACCAAAACACCACTAATATAATGTTTTGTGACAACTTATTCCATAAATTAACCAGTAATCAAGTGTAAATTAGTATGGTACAATGTGTTAACAAATGTGTGATTATAGCTCAAAGTAACTCACAGTAGTGTAACTCAGTTACATTTTTGAGACAGTAATATTGTAACACAAATGTATTACATTTTTCTCCCTGTAACTAGTAATACATAATGTAAAGTAACTTAGCCAACACTGCATATTTGTGATGTCATAGATAGCTCTCTGAAATTTTTTTTTTAATCATCCACACTTGATTTGAGCATTTCTGCAGCATTAGCATATCAGACAGGATCGGTTTGATTATTTACACTATGTAATTGAAGTCAGTAGATAGAGTGGGAAACACATGACTGTCGTGTGTTTTACTACATGTTCTAGTGCATGAGATTAGAGAGGGTGGTCAGGAGCATGTTTGATGGACAGGAACAAGAAAAAAATGTATGGATTTAAGTCAAAGAGACAAAAATATTTTTTACTATATTTAGTGACTGTCATAATACATCGACAGACTGTTCCAGAGGTGAAATAAATTTTCTAGATTGGATGCTTGAATTGTTTATTTAGGAATGACCTAGTGCTGTTGGCTGTTTCATTCCTTTTTTCAGGTGGAGTCTTCATCTGGCTTGTTGCGGGCGAAGGTGTAGTCGGCCATGTTGGGTAGTCCAGAGATAACACAGCAGCTCAGTGCACTTCTGAACTGGATCAGGTCAGCGGCCGCACTCCAGGTGTTAACCAGAGGATCATAGGACTCCACTTTGTAGCAAGGAGTGACCCCGTTAAATCCTCCCACAGCAAAGATATGATCATTCAGCACCTCAATGCCAAAGTTACTGCGAGGGTTGATCATAGGGGCCACCTGGTGCCAAGAGTCTGTGCTGGGGTTGTAGGCTTCCACACTGCGAAGGCGATTATTTCCATCAAAACCTCCAACCTACGGGAGACAGAGAAAGTGTCAGTAAGTTGGTACTGATTGGTTCAGCTCACTTATCTAACATATTGCAATTAGCACTCTAAAAAAGTTCAAGTACATCATTTTATATTATGTTAGTGCTTAAAGTGGGTTACACCACTTCTAAACTAAATTGAGTACCAGCACTTGAGTGTTCAGCAGGTTCTCCCAATGATTTTAGCAGATTGGGACTCTAAATGAAAATTAAGAGTACCCATAAGGTGACCAGATTTTCTAAATTAAAACCTGTGAGGCTGTGACACAGGTGGTAGTTGGAAACAATCATAAAATAGTAAAAAGGCTGTTTTGCATTTGTCAATTCATGGCTTATTCACAATCACAACTAACTTGTGGGTCAGTATAAAATCTGTTTTTCTCAAATTTGACTAAAGAAACCACAATAGGTGGGGCTTTACTACTCTTATCAGAGAGATCTAAAATTGCAATAGCTCTTGTGTACTGGGACAGATCAATGGTTTTGGATACATTCACTGGGATATGAAACTGGACTCAAAACAGGAACTCTTCTAAGTGGTCAGCCTGAGTACCTGGCTCATCTTTTTTTGTGCCCAGTTAAAGTAACGCTAGGCCATACATGTATGCTGAGATGCTCCAGCAATTGAAATACAAAGCCCAAAGAGATTGTTAATGTGAACTTTCTTAATGAGATTTAAATAAAACAAAGTTAGCTACTACTTACTGCATAGATGTGGTTCCTGTAGGCAATAACAGCGACACCACTGCGTATAGTGGACATAGGAGCAATATTTGTCCACTGGTTGGTCTGAGGACAGTAACATTCAGCTGTTCGTAAGGCATCGGTCCCATTGTAACCTCCACAAATGTAGATCTGTAGCACAGAAATATTTAAAGTTACATACAAGTTATTACAGTGAACAAAAATTATGAATTTTTCTGTCATTTTTCTCTCCACTTACCTTGCCATTAAGTGTGGCACAGTTGGCGTCGCTCCTGTGCTCGTTCATGGGAGCGATTAGAGACCACTGGTTGGTTTGAGGGTCATAGACTTCTGCTGTGTTCAGTCGCACCTGTCCGTTGTATCCTCCCATGGCGTAAATACAGCCATTCAGCACAGTCACACTGACGTAACAGCGGCGGTAGTACATGGGAGGCATCTCGTGCCAAGATTTGGTGCCCAGGTCTAAGCGCCACATACTGTTAAATTGCTTGATTTGGTCAAAACCTCCCAAGCAATAAATCGATCCATTGAGAAATACAGTGCCTTGGTAAGCTTTGGGTCTCCCCTGGCGATCTGGGACTTTAACAGAAACCCAGTGATTAATTTTACAGTCATACGCCTCAATTCCATGGGTTGGCTTGCCACTACCCCAGCCTCCAATAGCTAAAAGGATGGCTCCAGGGAGTCTTCGAAGGCTCAAAATGTCCATCAGTCTCCTGTTTTTGATGACTTTATAGGTGGCCTCCAATTCACCGACCACAGTAGACATGCACTTAAGATCATCCTTCACCAGAACATTGTTGAGAACATTGTCCTCTACAAACTCAGGAGACAGCTGAGAGAAACGGATCTGAAAGACACAAGAACATAATTTATGTTAGTGTGACCGGTATGTTTTTCCTCCTCTCTGCGTTGTGTTGTGTCCTGAGCAGGAGTTGAACCCGGGTCTCCCGCGGGGCAGTTGACTGACAAACTTATTGAGCTAAAGGGAACGCACCCTTTAGCTCAGTTTGTTTGTGGCTTCTTATACCTGAGGGGGTGAGTTTATCCCATACCACCACACACTTCGCCATACTGGTACCTCGTGTGGGCCTACAGCGGTTACATTAGAACAGAATAGATGATACTTTGAAATAAATTCAAGTTGCCACTGAAAAGCAGCTGTGAATTATATTTTTATTGTTTTTCTTTTGTTGTTGTTTTCATGTATAAATTAACTATAAACTGTTGATCAAGAGTATATAATCTGTAAAACACAAAATGTATCTAAATCTACTTAAACCCAATAGGCTCTGCCTCTGCCTGCCTTAAATCATTTTAAATCATTTGCTTGTATTGTTGGAAAGTGGCTGCATGACAATTATGAATCAAATGTTTGGAATCTGAATTGTTTAGTTTTGATTTTTGAGTAATTGCAAGTAAATAGTGTGTATTTTCTTTTGATTAGTTAAAACATTTCAGTGTGCAGAGATAGGTGGTAAGTGCGATTAGGAATTTTCTGAGCACTCAAGACTCTGGTTTCGGTTGTATATCCAAAAAGTAAGTTTATATCCAACGATTAGATTATTTTAATAGTAAAGTAACATACCTTTGACAACAACGTTGAAAATTCTTCTCTGCGATTCTCCAGATCGTGGTAAGTCCAGCGAAGAATGGCTTGGAACACAACAGTTTCACTTTTCACATTGAGTTCATCGTCCTCTAAGAATCCAGTGAGTTCATACGCCGTCAACTGCTGGAACTGCTCAGTGTCCATCACCTCCTCAAACCGGCTCAGGATGAAACGACGAGCCAAGTCCCTTGTTGTTGTTGAAGTGATTGCGTTTGAGAGCTTCCAGAAGTCAATGCAGTTTTTGGGGTGCATGTGTTTCTCCATGCAGTGAAAGCAGATTTTAACAAGTTTTTTTAACAGCATCATCTCGGCAGTGAGCAGTACTTCCTCGACAGTTGTGTTGCTGAGTCTGATGGTTTTGGTGTAGATCCAATCAAGCACCAAAGACATGATCTTAGGGGAGATTCCACCGATTGTGAAGTCTCTGTCCTCAGGAGTGGCCCAGCGTTCAAACATGGCTCTAAAGGTAAAAAAAAAAATTATACATAATTAATAAACTGTACAATATTTGACTGGTTTCAAAGCATATGACTGATTATGAGAAAATTTGGCATAAAACAGAAAAAAGTCTAAATAAATAAATTGATCTTAAATGTGTCAGCGTTTCTTAAATTCTATAATCTTGAATTTTTTTTTTTTTTTTTGCAATGTTTCTGTTGAATATGATCTATTTTATGTACTATTTTGTTAATTTATAGTGATCTTTATTAAGAACAGAGCTACAAACACATGCTTCATAGCTAAGTCAATTAGAAACACATACACATGCCGAGGGGCCAGATGAAAACAGACCGAGGGCCGCACCTGGACCCAGGGCCGCAGTTTGTCCAGGTCTGTGTCAGTGTGGCTTTGGAGATCTGGTAACTAAATTGAGAGGCGGCAAGTACTCTGTTACATTTACTTCAATAACATATTAGAAACAGATACATGTAACTTTCTCAATGTTTTTTAGCATTGTACTTTTACTCCAACTTGAGGATTATTTTTGCAAAAGAAACAATTCTTTTGCTGGAATAAGACCACATTGTGTGCTTTGTTTTTGTTTTCTTCTTATATGAACTTACAATTAAAAGTTAAACCCAAATGTTTACTCTCAGTTGACTTACAGTTTTAAATGTACAGTACAAGTTCTCAAAAATAGTATTTTTTGCCTTCACCACAGCTAACCTTCTGACCATCTAAATAGTCACAGTAGCTATAAAGAATTACACAACTCTCAGTCTGTAAAGATAGAGCCAATTTCTCTTTTGCTAACTGGTTATTATTGTAACTTACCTGAAGTAGTCGCTGGAGAGACAAAGAATAACTTTGTGAACTGGGAACTCACAGTCTTCAACTTTGAGCACAGCGTCACAAAATGCATTCTTGTGCCTCATCTCCTCCAAAGTCTCCAAAGCCTTGTCACAGACCTTTAAACGTGACATTTCAGCCTGAATGCAGGAGACACTTGTATGTGCGTGTGTGTCTGTCGGCTGCAGGAGATGAACTGACTCTGAACTCAGAAAGCGTTCCCAAGGTAACTTTGGGTTATGGAATTTTGTGTCACCAACATAGCAGCATTTTATTATTTTTTGATTTATTCATTTAAAAATGTATTTAATTTACACAGCAGTAAGGGTTGCAACAATTTTTCCAAGTTAAACGATCTGATTCAACATTTGCCTAGCAACATTTGCCAATGGTTTATGTTTGTTTTGATTTGCAGGTCACACTGTTTAACATTTGTAGGTCAAACATGTAGAGTTAATTGTGTTTCATCCCATGTCCCATAGACAGGTTGACGGCAAAACTAGAAAACAGGCTCATGACACTACATTATAGTACCACAGTGGAAATCAATAAATTACTGTTAATAATATTTATAATTGATTTCATTGCTCGAGCACTGACAGAAATAAGCTCACTGAGGTTACACGGACAGGCATTCAAAATGATCAGCTTGCCCAATACAGAACTCTCCCTTCTCAGCATAGAACCAGATCTGGAATGGGTGAAGGTGAGCAAGTTTATAGTTTTGTCCACATTCAGCTCCAGACTGTTAATCAAATCAAATCAAATCAAACTTTATTTATAAAGCGCTTTTCATACATGCATGTAACACAAAGTGCTTTACATTTAATTAAAAACAATCCCACATGCCCCCCACCCTCCACCCGTCCCCGCCAGTCAACCCCCATATAACAAGCACCCCCCACATGCCCCCCACCCCACCCCACACACACACTCACCCGCACACACACACAAACACATACACCCTTACGCAAACAATGAAACACAGCTCCTTTCACATACATACATAGGCTGGGTACAGATGGACCAAAGGCAGCATCATCAGAGGAGCTGTCTGCACCAGGAGCAGTGCCACCTGCAGCCGCAGGGCACCAGCCCAGAGCCCAGAGAGGAGATAAGGTCAAGACCAAACCTCCAGGGCCCATGAGCCAGAGTCCAGCAGCCACAGCCGACCACAGCTCCTGGTGCAGAGGCTCCTCAGAGGAAACACTGGAGACCCTAAAAGTGATTAAGAAATTCAAATAAATAAAAAGTACAGGCAAACTAAGAACTAAAGTGTAACAGAAAAGCTTAAAAATACTCAAATCTAACACTAGTAATAAATAAATAAATATATTAATGAGAATAAATAAATACATGTAAAACAATAAATACTACTTAAAAGCTAAGCTAAAAAGATGGGTCTTGAGCCTGCTCTTAAAAACCTGAATGTTCTCTGCGGCCCTGAGGTCCTCCGGCAGACTGTTCCATAGACGGGGGCCATAAAACTGGAAAGACGCCTCGCCGTGAGTGTGTGTCCTGACTTTGGGAATGACTAGGAGCCTGCTGCCGGAGGAGCGCAGGGTCCGCGAGGGTTCATAAGGTAAAAGCAGTCCTGAAAGATAAGAAGGCCCAAGACCATTAAGACATTTAAAAACCAATAAAAGAACTTTAAAATCGATCCTAATACACACAGGGAGCCAATGCAGCGATTTTAAAACCGGTGTAATGTGGTCCCGCCCCCTGGTCTTAGTCAGGACACGTGCTGCTGAATTTTGTAGTAATTGTAAACCTGAAATAGACTTTTTGGGAAGACCAGAGAGCAGGGCATTACAATAGTCTATACGACTGGTGATAAAAGCATGCATTAGCGTCTCTGTGTTGGCCCGAGAGAGAATGGGACGGACTCTGGCGATGTTTCTAAGATGATAAAAACCTATTTTTGTGATGTTTTTAATATGTGGGATAAAAGTCAGCTCAGAGTCAAAAATAACGCCCAGGTTTCTTACTTGTGATGATGGATTAAAAGATTGTGTTTGTAATTTGGATAAAAGTTTCTCTCTCTGAGCCTCAGGACCGATGACTAAAACCTCAGTTTTGTCCTGGTTAAGCTGGAGAAAGTTTTCTGCCATCCAGGATTTGATGTCTAAAATGCAGTTAAAAAGAGCGTCCATTGGCCTGGTGTCATCAGGAGACATGGAGATATAAAGCTGTGTATCATCTGCATAACTAATGCAGATGATACACAATAATGGAGCACCACTGAGTAAAGCGGACAACTGACTGACCAGGGGCTGATACAATCATTTGTATAGCAGGTGTAGAGAAAGGGGTGGAGCACACACCCCTGAGGTGCACCAGTGTGGATGACTAGGGTGAATGACATGATTGAGCCCACTCTGACAGCCTGTGCTCTGTTACTGAGGCAGTTGAAGATCCAGTGGTAAGATTGTGCTGAAGACTGAGCTGAAGTCAGTGAACAAGAACAACATGCCATGCATCCTCTGTTTCTCGCCTGGCTCAAACTGGTAAGGATGCGGCACAGATCTGACTCCAGGGAGAATGGTCTGGAGAACAAGCATTTCCAAGCACTTCATTATGATGGAGGTCTGTGGGTCAGTAGTTGTTTGGCTCAGATGGATGAGGCTTCTTGAGAACTGGATTTCTAGAATGACTTCAGCAAAGGTGACAGAATCAGATGTTAGATCGTGCTCAGTGTTGTGGGCTTAACAGGTGAGGACCTTGATTTTCTAGAAGCGTAATTGACTTGATTAATTTAGTTTCGTGAGTAGGACCACGCCCCCATCGCACTCCAACCACACCCCTACGTCACCGGAAGCCTTCATATCCCAGCTCACGCTTGTGTCTCAATTTGACCATGCGCCTCATCTCAGTTCAACTCTGCGCTCTAGACCCACCCGCTCTCCACTTTTTCACAACATTCCTTCTAGCACCCATTTAGGAACGGGGTGGGGGGTCTTGAATCGGCCGGGCAGATTGCTGAGACAGGACCCCCACACTGAGTCTCCTTGCCTGTCATCGCTCATCTGATTCCATGGAACTTCAACATCTACATCTATTCAATAAACAATGTATAACTATCTCTGTTTTGGTGTGGTCCTTACTAATGAAAGCTTGCTTTGTGAACTTCAGAGCGATTTGTTAGGGACCCCCTTTCAAATAAGGGATTATCCTTTTATATGGATACATTTTAAAAGAACCTTTTATCTGTAGGTGAAATAAAATGCCTCAGGAATAGTTCAGTTTCACAGCATTTTATTGACTTTTATGTGTGGACCAATTGTTTGATTAACATTGAAAATGTAAGTAGTATAAAACAATGACTTTATTTTATTTTTAATTACATCAGTTGTTTAAAAACAATTGATCTGGCTATAAAAGAATAAAGATTATGCCCACTTTTCCTTAAATACTTAATCAGGCCCTTCAATTTTCCATATGTCAAAAATATATTTTACCTGCATTTTCTTGATAAATTAAGAGTTTGTTTTTGTCATTTGTTTGTCAATGTTTGTGTGAATGCAAAAAAACAAAGTTAACATCAAAATATGACATATATGACACTGTACAGTAAATAATATACTTTTCACATAAAAGATAGACGCACAAACCTTGTAACATAAGGCTGCAAATAATCATAATAATTATTACCGTTATAAAACACATTTAAACAACACTTCATTGTCTCCTTCAGGTGTCCAGTTCTTGCATATTGAGATAGTGTTTTATTGTCAGTGTTCTTTTAGTCCTTTTTCTGAGCCACAGACGTCCACAGCATTTTGAAGATGGATAAATGGAGAAACTTGTGATTGATTCAGTTCAATAGTCCATCGTTGCTGAAAGTAGCTTTTCTCTCAGACAAATATAGGAAGTATCACGTGCTTTGAAAGGGAAATGTATTTTGTACATTTGTCATTGTTCATACATTTTTTTACTTGACTTTTCCCTTCCTCTTTTTGGATTTAACAAGATAAAAGTTCAAAAGTCCGATCCTTCTAATGTGAACAAGGATGACCAATCATCTTGAGCCTTGATTGGTCGATCACATCCAGTAAGTTCTTTGCGTCGACAGCGAGAGCATGAGCTGCCATCAGCATCTGCTTCTTGTAGTCCTTTTGTAAACTAAAAAAAAAGAAAGTTTGATAATAAAGCATACACGTAAAGAGAAAAAAACATATCAAAATCATAGAATCTGTTTGTCTGGACCAACCTTGTCATGACGTACTGCTGGGCCAACTTCATCTTTGATATCAACTCTGCCAAATCAGAGTTCAACAACTTCTGAGCCATCTCAATCTACAAAGTAACACAAGAGCAATTAACACTCACATAGTTGTATAGTTTCTAGTTCAACAAACCCACACTGTATTTGCATTTGTGCGATTAATTACACGTGTGCGTAAACTTTTTGCAGATAATCATAAACATTTTATTTCACGCTTTTTAGACATATTTTGTGTGCTTCTTTAGTGCTTCTCTGTTTCTTTTTTCACACACTCTACCAGTTTCACTTAAAGTGCGTATGACAGGTTATACTACATTATATAGTAAATATGAATATGATTAAGATTTCAGTCATTTAGCTTGTTTTTACCCAGTTTGGTTGTTTTGGTGACGTTTATCATGGTCTTTTGTCCAGTAAATATGACACGTGGAGAGGAATCTATAAATGTTACCTAGCAACCACATTGTAAATCTGGACCAAAATCAACATAAATAACACAGAAGTGGGAATGTGACAGATTATTATAATTTATAGCACTCTAACTGTGTTAAATATTTGTTTAAACTGTCAGTTGTGTGTAAATTGTTTTAGATTTTGTCGCTTTTTAATGACACGTGGAGGGATTCTGTTTTAGAACTACTTTTAGTTGTCAATTTCTTGATAAATTGCAACCTAACTGCTGTAAAACTATGATATATACTCTATATTTACCTCAAGGACTATCACACCAAACTAAGTCAAAATTAGAAACATGTTATAATCATATGGGCTTCAATGGTAAAAAGGCAGCAGACACTTTTCAACAGGTAAAAACAAATACACTACTTTATAAAGATGCCCTTGCTGTTTGGAATAGTCTGGACTTGTTTATAATATTAACTCAAGTTCAATCAATGGTGCCATTTACAGTGAACAAGATGTACAAAGGTTGCAACACTAAATCTTCCCCAAAGCTTAATGTTTCTTCTTTTACTAGCATTTACCTCTCTGTGT
Organism: Mugilogobius chulae; assembly: GCA_038363315.1. NCBI lineage: Eukaryota > Metazoa > Chordata > Actinopteri > Gobiiformes > Gobiidae > Mugilogobius > Mugilogobius chulae. The sequence goes on from CM076408.1 coordinate 3,914,512, forward strand.
GTGCTGGCTGGTAGCACAGGAATCGTTTCATCCACCGTTGCTAACAGCGTCCTCAAAGCCAAACCCACTTCCTGTAAAACATATTAAAATGACATTAGCAACATTACAACCAGAACTAGTGCAGAAACAGCGGGAGTATTTATCATGGGTTTAAAGAACAACCAAGCATTACATTAATCTGTTTTTATGGCAGTTTTATTGCAAACTAGACAAATTAGGTGAGAGCTTTATTTATTTTTGTCCTAACTTGACAATAACATTTAGATGATGTCAACAGAAATGTGTTAAGACATATTTTGAAATGTATTGGCTGAGTTTTAATTATCAGACACATGTGAAATTTCTATAAAACAAACAAACAAAAATAAGATTTTGCCCAAATTGCATACTTTTCTTTAATAATAACACATGTAAAAGTCCCCACTGTGACTCTTGAAGGACATATTTCTTAGACTTTTACAGGAAAAATATTATGCAGTAGTTTTACTCTTAATTACAATTTTTGGCATCTCACCTCTGCATGCTAATACTGTATAATAGATCTCTATGCAATGCTATGGCCACTATAAATGGATATATGTTATGACTTAATGCTACAGCTTTACCTTGACCATGGGCACGTACTCCTCTGGAGCAGCCGGCTGGATCCTATTGGACATTTCGATAACAGCTTTGACCAAACCGGTGACGTTCTCGTACACTTTGTCGTTGGAGCGATCCAGGTTTGCAGTGGGAGGTGGGCTGATCTCCTGAGGTTGTAACTAAACCCAATGAAACAAACAGACTTTATTTTTGTCCATTGCATTGATCACATAATCAGCACTACTTAAGACATGTTTTAAGACGTGACTGTAGTTACACTAACACAACATTAGAGGTCAGGCTAGCTCTTTGTTCTCAGTCTATTCTACAAAGAGAACAAAACACCATGATTATAATTAGTATTTTCTATCTTTGTTAAAATGTCAGTAAGCACTACATTAGTTGTAAGGCAACAGAAATAAATCAGCAATAAAGCATCACAAACGTCTAACTATATTAAAAAACAGCCCTTCTTAAAGTGCTTATGAAAGGTTTTTTTATTTACTATTGTTAGCTTCTTTTGCAAGTACTTCATAGGTTCTTTTTATGTTCAAGAATGTGACAATGTCTTAAGTCCACATGGAGAAGGTGAGCCAATAAATAACATTGCACTTTGCCATAAAATATGAAAATAAATAAACACATAATTAGAATAATGCATTTAATTTTACCTCCCCTCCACCAGTTTGAAATATTATCGGCCTATGACAGTTAAAATAAACCCAATGACTGAAACCTACAGGTTAAATGCTACTAAACAGGAAGTGCATGTCCAAGAAAAGTAGGCGGGACAAAATAGGGTAAATAAAAATTTTTAAAAAAATCTGATAGGGTTGGTTCCTTGGTAACTTCCTAGAGTGATGTTTATAATCAGGAAGTAAAACTTAAATGCTAAAAAAATGTCAAAACTAGTAAGAAGCTTGCAAAACATTTGGCAAAATCTTTAATTTATTATCTGAACTGTGTTTTAGTTAAATGAGTGACGCAACCTGTCTTAAGCACTTTAAGCCGCCTGTTACAGAAGCAACAGAATCTATAATTTTCTTTACCAAACAGAAAAAGCCATTAAAATAATTAACGTACATGAAATACAGGTTTTGAATTCTCAGTGGTAAAGAAAATTCTAATACCTAAACAGCCACACAATTTAAGACATGTGCTTACCCTCCACGGCTTTAGGGAGAAGAGAGGAGAAGATGGAGGTAAAAGGAAGGAAATTTGGATGGAGAAATAAAATGGATGCAAAAAGAATGGAGGAGCGTTAATGTTTTGGGTTGGGGGGGTGCAGGGAAGAGAAGAAGAACAGCACATTAGGCCAAAGCAAACCACCAAAACATGCAGCATCAGCACAGTGCAAAATGGACAGCCAAAAACAACATGCTTCACGTCTTTGTCACTGAATACATCCTTGTGCATAGATTTAATAACAGCAGATACACACCTTCACCCCTTCGTTGTAGCTCTCCACAGGTGCGAGGCAGCTCAGGTTGGTCAGGTGACCCAGAGCTCCAGGACGAGGCGGCTTTTTAGGAGGAGCCACTGGTTCTGAAATGGGACAAAAGTAAGTCACTCAGAATATTCAAGAAAGAACGCCAAAATACAACATCCAGGTACATTTCCGAACTCCCATTTGCAAAGATGCACTGGAATACCGATTGAACTGGTATAACCCATGAATTATTTTTTTCTTATAACTCATGATTTGGCATGCTCAAGACATTTGTTTAATGTTTACATTTACTTTAGCATTAGTTCCAGTATATTGTTTACATACGGGTGCTGATTATGTTCAACTGGGCAATATCCAACCTCTCAAGCTAAAATATATTTCAAACAGAGCTAATAGACCCAGAAGTGCAGGAAGAGCACTGAAGGGAGTGAAAGAGAAGAGGGCGGTGGAGAGAAGCAGCGTTTGGTTCAATAGCAGGTGTTTGTGATCAGCACACAATTTCTTGTGGATAATCTACTACTAAAAATGACAACAGCCTTAGCAATGAGACACAGTTTGTTTGTATTTGACCTGAATTGGAACTAACTTTGCCTTATGATGTCAACTGTCTGTCTGAAGATAGATTTAATGCCCTACTGCAGAACATTTGAGGTAAAGCAGTACAATTTTCTTTGAGGAAACCATATAGTTACATAAAGCACATTTATTAAATGTTCTCAATCCGAGACTTTTAAGTATTTATCGCAATGATCACCAGAGCACGCTGTCAACACAATAAAACTAACTACAAGAGAACATGCAAACAGCACACTTTCTGCCAAAAAAAAAAACTGTAAAAGATGGCTGTACCACTTTGAAGAATTTACTGTTAAACTACTAAAAATAAAATTGTACTAAGGGCCATATAAAAATAACACCTTCATTTAAAATCAGTCTTTTGAAGTTGTTGCTCTTACCAGGTTTCCCGATGGGCTGATAGATATGTTGACTCCCGCTCTGTGCAAAGACAAACAACAGATACATGAATGAAAAACAACAGCAGTATCATACATAGTACTGCCTAAGTGCAGCCTTGAAGTATTTATACATGTTCACACTATAATAACACCCGCACTGTTCTGAGTTTGAATTTCCCATGAGCCTTTGTGGTCATGTGGTTGGGCCCATAGGCTGTATCCTCCCTGGCACAAATACTTTCACTTCATCGTCCAACCAGATACTTTCTCTGTCTCACTATCAGACATTTCATAAAAGCTGATCTTAAACTCTCACTTCCAACACAAAACTTACGTCTAAATTACACAAAATTGACTTATTCTTAATACTGTTATTACCTCATCAAAACAATCCTTGTCATTAAGTGGTAATTTTAAAGTTAAATACATTTACTCTACAATACACAAATATGCTTGAGCTCTGTGTTTATGAATGAAATAAATGACAACTCTGGCTCCATGTTTTTGATGATAAAACATACTTTGTTGCAGTTTTATTAAAAAAATTAATTCATTATTAAATGAAATGAAATAATAATCTAAATAAATAAATACATACATAAATAAATAAATAAAACAAATAAATGAAAGGACTGTTTTGATAAAGTGATAATGTGTAGAAAAGGTTATGTACAATCATATCAAATATTGTGGTGTGTTGCTATGTCTGTCTTTGTCAGTAAAGGTACAACATGTAACTTTTTAGCCAAGAAATACACTTTAACAAAAGCTTTAGTTTCACTTGATGTTTTGAAAATGTGTCTTCACTCAGAGCAGACTTGTATCTCCTTAAAATACAGTGTTTTTTTCTGTCCTAAAAGAGCTTCTTCTTGCTTGTTTCTATGGCAATCTTGTCTATTTATCTATATCATTCCACAGTATGGCACAAATCTGATTTATATTGATGAAGATGCCCCAGATTCATATTTTAATCTAGTTCAATGCATTTGTTTTTACCTCCAGAATATTACACTAAAACAGTAACAGTAGCAACAGCTTAAATAGTAGATTAATTTCTTGCATGGCTAGAAATGAATGAACCACAAAAAGAACCTTCCGCTTAGCTAAATCCAGATCTATTCCTCCAAAGTTGTAATGAGAAGATGTTTATTCCTCTCACAGCGGGACATACCGGAGCTTGTAAGATGCCGTCCTCTCTGTCGATGCTTCCTCTGCTGTTTCTCGCCTCCGTCTTCTGCTAAAAATGACAGAAAAGCAAACAAGGAGTTAAAAAAAAAGAAGTCTCCAATAATCCAATTTATCAGAAGTAACATATCGCAGAGTTCTTCCAGAGCTGAATCCACAATGTAAAGTAAAATTCTTAAACAGCAGAGAGAACCAAAACATTTCCAAGTCAAGTACCGTTTGGGTGAAGCATGCCTTGAAGAGATGCATCCTGGGAAAACATGAGCAGATAACAGGAAATGGAAAGAAGCTACAGGGGGCCATCGAAATAAGGGCGGAGAAAATTAGAGGAAGTTATGAGCGAGAGATTGAAGAATACATTGTGACGGAGCTAAAGAAATCGGCTGGACTGAGCAACAGGCAGAGCGGGAAAACAAAGAGAAGCTAAGAAAAGTTGAGTCAGGGAAGAGAAGGGAGAAGGCATGAAGTTTTCCAAAGAGGGAACAAGCCACAGTCCAAAAAACATCCAGTCGTCTCTTGGTCTTGGTCTGTGTCTCTCCCACTCTTTCCATCTCTCCTCTCTCCTCCCTCTGTCCTCCCTTTGCCAATCCCACTTCCTCTCTCCTAGACTCTTTTCACCACCAGACTCTGCTGCTGCTCTACGTTTATCTTGAGTGTGAAAAAAAAAAAAAAAAAAATCCAAATCGGTGCTGCTTAAAGTCCTGAGAGTGGAGCTGGCTTGAGGCTACATGTAAATCCCCGTGTGGAGGCAGGTATCATGTGTCCAGGAATGTGGCTGATTTTCCCTTTGATGGAAGAAGCCATTATTTATACTAAGAGGGGAAAGTTGGCTTTATATAAGAGGTCAGGCCTGGTCACAGACGCCGGAGAAATGTCGGAGTCCAGAAGAGAGCGGTCGCTATTGTGTTAAGTCTGCTTATGCATCTCTAAATCTGCTATTATGTGTTTGTTGTTTGATTATAATAAGCAACATACAGGGTTTCTGCAGGGTCGAGAGGTCAAATTAAGAACTTTTAAAAACCACCACCACAATGCTGCTTCTTTTTTGCTAAAATTATACATTTCCTAAAAATAGCACAATTTCTACAGCAACCAGATAAAAAACGCGCAACATTTTTTCTCCAACCCAGCTATGCCACACTGCCATCAATGCTAGTAAAAGTTTACATTTTACAATTTTTACTACAGAAATTTGAGTTATTAGGAAAAAAGACATAAAAGAAACACACCAGTTAATAATTTTCAAGCAGTCCACAAACTTTCACACAAAAGATAGCATTTTGCTTTCTGAGTACCACCAGATCTAAGAACAGACTTTATCTATAAAGTTCACATAAAAATGCTCCAAACCAAACAGACCAGTTCAAAAATGAAACTAAATTGCGGATAAGCTTGTGTTTAATATTGATCTATTCAAAAGGATCAAACACTTGATTAAATTTTCCTTTAATTGAAGCAAATAGTCAAACGGCAAAGGGCTTCAGTTTAAGAAACAGTCTTCAGTGCGATTTTAAGCTGACCAGCATTTATTAATGTGTTTTTATTGGCCAAAAATACTGAAAAATTTGCTTGCACCAACACACAGCTGCCGTTATGTAACATTAGTTATGATCTATTTGAATTTCAAAGTAAGTAGATCAAATAATTCACTATAATAAATGATCATTTGTCCTGATCTGTCTTCCTTTAGCCTCTGTGCAGCTGGATGAAAATGAGAATCACGCACATCAAGGCAAAGTAAGGACAGATAAGAAAAACAGTCTTGTTTGGTAGCTCTGTCTCCTTTGAGGAATGTTTTAGGTCCACTGAGGTAAACTGCACAGGGGCAAAACATGACTAATCATTTTCACATTACAGATGCACCATACTGTTGTATGAGGTTGGGCTGTAGATTAGACATTGTTTTTGATTCTGCTGCACTCTAGAGTAAAACGTAAGTAGAATTTGGATGGAGAAGTTATCTTCTTTCCAATAACAGTGTGAGGATCATACAGGGTTTTCCTCACATTATAGCTGATTTTATGGAAAATTTTCAACTATAGAAATATAGAGCAAACCCCACCAAGCCCCATTTTATTCTAGAACATTTTAATTTGAGTAGGTTTGGCTGATTACAAGAGTCTTACAGAAAGTTTTATGTTCAGTGCATTCTTTTACTTTTAAGATCTTAGTTTTTACAATTTTCTAGTTTTAATTTCATTTAGTTTATTAATACCTGCTGTAAATATAAATAATCTGTTTACACATATCTAAAACAAGTTTGTGAATGAAAATATAAAATGATGTCCAAAATAACAGGAAGTAAAGCAGACTAATGACATCACAATAACACAACAACATTTTACATTTTCTCACAAGAAGCTTTTTTATGACCCTGTAAACACAGAATTGGCAAAATGAGTGTGTTCTAGTGCAGTGGTTCCCAACCTTTTTTCTCTGAGCCCCCCCTAAATAAACGGGAGACTTGTCGAGCCCCCCCCTGTTTAAAATAGTGGCCTCCAAAACCTATTGTATAATGAAAATTTTAATTAAAATAATTTATTTCAGTCACATAAGCAGCTATTATTGTGTTTTGATATGTAGATTTGTGTTTTTTACTGATAAAGTTTCACTTATAACTACTTTTAGAACTTGATTCTCTGATCAGACAAAGCTCTGGGGACCCCCTGGAATCTCAGGCGCCCCCATGTTGGGAACCACTGTTCTAGTGTATTTCTTGCTCTCAAGGAACAAATAATCTTTTTACATTAGAGGAGTTTTGGTACAATTTCTTTCATGATTGCAAGGAAACTAGCTGATGTCATAATTTACTTATGAACAGAAAGTCCATTTTTAATCTTAAAATATACTAAACTAAGATAAAATTGGTATAATATTTGTTCTACCTATGTCTCAGTGAAAAGAAAAATAATACTACACAAAAGTTGTGTATTTGTCATTAGTAAACTTTGCTCACCATGAAGCTCTCCTCCTGCTCCAGCCACCTCTGATCATCCTCCATCTGCTGCTGCTGCATCATCAGCCTCTCCTCCATCAGCGCCTGTCCCACACAACCATTGTCCTGTAAGCAAAACTCTAATAGTCTTTATTTTTACAAACATTACATTTTAATATAATCACAATATCTCCACTCCATAACCTGGCCCCCTCCTATCTTTGTGAACTGGTTCATCCTTACACCCTTCTCGATCACTCCAGTCTACATCTGCCAATCTTCTATCAGTTCCTCCTTTCAAAATAGTTACTGGGGGGTAGAGCTTTCGATTATTATGCCTCCAAACTCTGGAACAGCTTACACATTTATCTCCGTCAACTGGACTCTTTGGATGTTTTAAAATCACAACTCAAGACATTTCTCTTTAGATCGGCTTATTCATTGTAAATCTTCTGTAATTTTATATTGTATTTTTATTGATAAGATTGTTTTAATGTTTGGAACCATGTTTTGTTCAACCATGTTTTGTAAGGTGTCCTTGAGTGTCATGAAAGGCGTCATTAAATAAAATGAATTATTTTTATTAGTATTACAATATGGCAGAATTTCATGACTGAATTTCCATGGCAACAGTGCTCCTTCCCGAGCTCTATAAGGCGCCTGTTAGACGAAGTACCTCAATATTGTTGCTCCAAAGTGCTGTGTGTTCAGGTCTGTGCTGGTTCCAGGTTTCAGACTGTGGGAAGTTTCCTCCTCCGAGACCAGGCGCCTAAAGACCAACAAAGTCACTATTTCTTATCTCATGACATGACCTGTTTGTGTGCTGAGATTTCAAAACACAAATTAAACTCATAACAAATCAACTAAATTAAAATAAAAAATAATTAGTGCCTACGTTTATGTGCTTTTATTTTTTTTCCTTCCATCTTTATCTAGAAATGGCTTATTTCCATGTTTTAGAATCTGAATTGGATGTAGATCTTCAAGGTGGGGGTATTTTTTACAACATTTTATTATGAATGTATCTTACTGAGCTAATGGTGACAATGAGTGACTGTAGGTACACTGGTCCATGTCATCTCTTGTTTCGTAAGTAAGGTAATTTATATGGTACTAAAGTCTAATTTATGATTCGTATCTAGTTTATTAATAATTCTTGTCTATAGTTTTGAATGACAGAACTCTGAGTTGAAATACAAGCTCTTCAAATATATAAATGTTATTGTAAGTTTCGATAGGTTCAGGCCCTTATAAGGTTAACTGTGGGAGCGTGGCTGTGCGAGTGGCTTTAAGCGCTACAGGAAATGCCGTCTGTCTGCCTGCTTTATGAGGAGAGAGAAGAATAACTGTGGTGAAGTCCATTTCTTATGCTTCAAAACTCACTGCAGAAGCATTCTGACAGACAACTTTTGTCACTGTGACTTTATCGAGTGAAAAGAAATGTGCAAATGCTGTTTGTGCATCTTGAGTCGCATGATAAATTGGATTTTCATGGTAATTCTGAACAGAAAGACAGGGCTAAGAGAAAGTACTTCATAAATGGTACATCTGGGAAAATGGATCATCATCTTGTCTGGTTATGGAATCAATTGTTGTCATTTATCAGCAAAATTTCTAAGAACAGAACATTACACAGACTAAATCCAGCTGTGATGTCTGGAACAAGTAAGACTCGCATTTTGTTAAAAAAATATATATATATAAATAAAATTAATAAGAGAGGAGAAGAAGATGAAAAAAAGAACAACAAAAAATAATAATGCATAAACAGACAATTGATCATTTTGGGTAAAGACATTTCACCTTTTAGTTGGCTGACAATAACATTGTCTGACCATTGTTATCAATTTACTTAAAGAAAAATCCACGTTTGTCAATATCTTCCAGCCATAGTTGTGACAGAATTTGCATCGTTTATATTGTATGTTACAGTAACATAGAAGGTGTAAGACAATTACATATTTTTGCGCTTTACAGCTTAAGATTTAAATTTGACACATTTTTGGAGCCAAGTCACCATACGAGTACCACTACTCTGAACATATTTTCAGGTTCTAATGTAAATAAATTGATAACTTAAAAAAAAACTAGGTAAGGTTTCCAAATCTTACCTGGAAGTGGTTGTGCTGTGGGCTGGAGAAGTAACCCTCACTGGATCTGGGACTGGGGTATCCCGGCCGACTGGGCTGAAGAGACACACACAGCAGCAGGTTAAAAACCATTTTAAACACTAATATTTAACAGCCTGGTTTGACAGAAGAAACAGATCCAGTCTTACTTTGGGCGGCGCTTCGTCGGGGCCTCCAGACTCCCAGGACACTGTGACCTGTCGCCTCTGCTCCATCCGCAATCGCTCCTCCTGCTGAAGCTTCTCCTCTTCTAATATAGTGCTGTGTAAACACACAACTTATAAATTTACTTAAATGTACATCAACAGAATTAGAACATGTTGAAAACTGACATGACTTAATAAATACAACGCAATGCAGCTTGTGCTATAATAAATTATATTAATGGTGGAATAACGTAACAAGCTAAAGGCTTTTAACATTGTATTTGACTATAGGAAGTCATATGTCTTTTTGAAAATGTAGTTAAATACTTAAATGACTTAATAGGCTGTCCCATTTTTATTAATTAATGTTTTAATTGACATTTATTTAACCAGAAGGGTCCCACTGAGATAGGCATCTCTTTTGCAGAGGAGTCCTGGATGAGAGGAAACAATCTTATCGTACATTTTTAGTGGTAGGGGACACCAGAGCGCTAACGGAAAACCTACACAAACATTCTTGCTATGAGGGCAAACTACTAACCACTGTGCCACAGTATCGCTATAATAACAGTCAAGATCCTTTTGGTAATTGTTTTGTATTCATATTTAGTGGACTTTTTTATGCAACACATACATCCTATGCAAGCCTTGTTATAGTTTATATTCTAATATTCTACTATACACTGCAAAATCTATAAATCTGGACTTGCTTAAAATGTATTGGAATCAGACTTTTAATACAGATTTGAGCTGTTTTAACTGGATAAGATTTAATTGCTTATGTAATATAGAATATTTCACGGTTTCAAGACATTTTTAACTGGTTATAAGAGAATTTGTCTTAAAATTTCTTTGGCAAATAATTTGGCTTGAACACGTTGAAACCATGAAAATAAGGTTTAAATCCTAGGATCAAGCAACTTTAACTTGTCTTGAAATTATTTTTTGCAGTGTAATTGGTAGCTGATTCATGTTGTTCCATATTTCAAAAGCTACAGTAATTAATCATTTGTGCACTATCATAGGCAAAAACATATTTTTTTTCTTTTAAGTTACCATGACACATTCCTGAAAACAACCGCTGACACCAGAAGTACAAACTTATACAGCAGTGGTTACCTGAGTTGAGTTTTGAGTTCAGTGAATCGCGGCCGTTTGCTGGGATCATACGACCAGCACTTGGTCATCAGACTGTACAAGGTGGGGGGGCACTGAGGGGGCATCGCCAAACGCTCGCCGTTCTCAATCCGGCCAATCACATCATTGTTCTTCACGCCCTGGAAAGGCTTGATGCCGTACATCAGGATCTCCCACATACACACACCTGCAGATGAAACAAAATGAATGATAAATGTCTAATAAGTCATGTAAAAACAGCTAAAGTCTGTGAGCTTACCAAACATCCACACATCACTGGCGGAGGTAAATCTTCTGAAGTTTATTGATTCTGGAGCCATCCACTTAATGGGGAGTTTGCCTTTTGAAGCTAAAAAAGGAAATGTACAGTATATCAAGACAAAATACAACGTAAAAACAAGATGTCAGAGCTAAGGCCAGTCAGCATTTGAGTATTTTATCTGTTTCTACTATTTGGTTATTGTAATACTCTCTTTTCTTCATTTATTTTCTTGTAAATTCACTCTTCTTTTATCTTATTTTGTTGATTTTATAATTTTATTTAGTCATTTGTTATTATATAAGTTGCAAAACATATTTCTCTTGATAAGTTATTAAAAAACTCAAAGTAGTTGTACTTAACCATTTTATTAAATTTCGTGTCAAATAAGCAGAAGTGAGCAATTTTTATTTGAGTAAAAACTCCTAAAATCTACTAAATTACTAACAGTAAAAGTAAAAAAATATGGGAAATACGAACTTGAGTAAGACATAACACTGGATTTACATTTTGAAGTGTCTGTGTAAATAAATCAGTATTTTCAAAAAAATTAAATTAAACCACGTATGGAGGAGGGATGGCATAAACAGATTTATTCAAATAAATAATATAGTAAAAAAAAAAGTTTTTGTTACTTGTAGATTTACTAACAGTGACTAACTAAATATTAAGTACTTAGTAAAAGTAAGCAGCAAAAAATTATTTAAAAAGTTACTGAAATAAACATAATTGAGTCCTACACGTCTCTGCACATATGATTAAGATTGTATTTGTATTGTTTATTTGTGAATCGCTAAAAGGTATTTGAGAGTGGCTTATAACAACACAATGTATTTCTTAATCCTGTCAACAGGTGGCAGTAGAGTATAATCAGAATACCCCGGACAGATGCCATTACTTTCTATTCTAATCTGCATAATTTTAATGTTGAATTCAAACCTTTGTAATAAGAACTGTCCTCCATGTATCTGGACAGACCGAAATCTCCGAGCATCACACAGTCAATGGACGACACCAGAACATTACGAGCTGCGATGTCCCTGACAAGCAATAAAAAGAAAGTCCGTTTGGCAAATATAAAATCATATCAAAAGAGGATTGTAATCAACTACAAAGAAAATGCTTGACTAAAAACAAAATGACCATAAAAACGGCTCAAATCAAGCTAATGTTTATAAACCAAGGAATTTGGACTTATCCATGTATATTTTTGTAAACACATTATAACAGTTTGTGTGTAGTAGTAGTTACCTGTGCACAAAGCGTTTGCTCTCCAGATAGGCCAGTGCGGTGCTGAGCTGATAAGCAAACAGAATGAGAGTGGCCAAGTCCAGGCTGTATTTTCTCACCTGAAGAAACGACCGCAGCTGTAAACACAGAAAACAAGACAAGATGAAAACATGTTTGTAATAAAAAACATTTAAAAACAGCAACACATTATATTGTATTTTCTCACTTCTTACTACAGTTTGTTGTTAAATACAGTTAAGTAGAGCTTTCATCAATATGATATACTATGTCATTACATTGCAGACATTTAACACTCAAAAAATAAATAAATAAAATTGCCCGAAGTCTGGACTCAAAACCACATGGTTTTACAGACAGTAGTCTTGATATAGGGCAAGACAGTGTTGTATTTGGTAGGTTAGTAAATAGGATTGGGCTTAAATTGACTTAAACTGATCCAATATTAGTCTTTCTGCTTTGGCCGATATCTGTCAATACCGATATTTGCATATCAAAAATTCATAATACGACACACGACACGATTACAAACTTACATTTCACCTTATTAAAAACAAAATGTATTTATCTGTGACAATAAATATTCGGTGGCGTTATAGTCTAAATGTGCAGCCATATTTAGTTTGGCGTTTTTTTTGTATTATTCTCTTAATTTTTGAGAACAAATTGGGACTAACACATCCTCTAAAAAATATTGCCTTAAAATTTTGCGATATTGTCAATATATTGTCTTGGCCAATACCAATACCAATGCTAGTACTCATCTATATCTACAAATGTGCACTCAATTTTAGAGAACCTCTAAAAACATAGGCGTCAGTATTTTTCAATATCGGCTGGTACAATATTAGTAAAGTATTGTATATATCGGCCGATACCAATAATGATCTGTATCTACAATACACAATTAACAAATCTCTTGCTCTAAAAGAATATTTATTTTGCAGCAAAAAAGAAGTTTTCAAAGCCACAACAGGCCACAGTGAGTAATGTAATTGTACCTCTCCCAAAGTGCACAGCTCCATGATGATCCAGACCGGGTTTTCCGTGATTACTCCGATGAGTTTGACGATGTGTGGGTGGTCGAACTGCCGCATGGTCACTGCCAGAAGAAACAGATTCATCACCATAGAGTAACATTACATCAGAGGCAAAACACTGTAAATCTAACTTACGTGCTTCTTGGAGAAATTTCTCTCTTACGCTGTCCGAAGTGCAGTTTTTACAGGTTTTAATGGCGACAGGTAGTGACTGCTTATCCTGAAACACAAATATAAGTTAACTATGATTTAATGTGTGGATGAATGCTTGTCCATGTCTTGTGAGTCATTTATAAAGTATTAAACTACACAATTTATATAAGTTATCAAAACAGAAGAGAAGATGAGTGTTTCAGATGATTTAGAAATTTAATTGGGGTACACATGCTCATCCGGTCTACATAATAATAAAGAACGTTGTTAGGTTTTCTGTCAGATTAAATCAGCTCCACTGTTTCTACCACTTACATTATAGTTTATTTATCAGACTATTTTTCTTTTTCTTACAAGTTTCTCTTTCAACATTGTCATTGAATTGTTGTCTGTAGTCCAGAAGCCACTTTTTAGTTTGTGAAGAGTGGGTCTGGTCACTGCCATCCTCACTGCGTCTTAAAATCAACCATCCAATCAAATTTGTTTATGTGAAACAAAAGAGCTTATTGGTTGTCTGTTTCTTAGAACAAAATCTAACATTTCACCTGACATTAAAATAGCTTTTTTTTTTTTTTTTTTTTTGCTTTGGGTGATTCGTTGATTAAGATTTTTTCCTCCATTTATATTTCACATTTTTACACTATTCTTTCACTCCACACTTGATGGTGGTAAGCTACTGTTGCAGGCTGACTGAAGTGAGGCTGCCATGTTGCACCATCAGACCACCAACCATTTACACACACACTAAACTTAACCTAACCTACCCCTCACCCTAATCCTAACCTTAACCTTATTTAAAACATAAAACCATTTTGCTAATCTCATATGAAGGATTTACATTATGGGGACCTACTTTTTGTCCCCATAAGGAAGGCAGGTCCCTGTAAAGTGAGTGTGTATACGACTTTTGGTTCTCACAATGTGATGAATACTCATGCAAACACACGCCCCTACACGCCAGAGCCATACTAGACAATGTGGGTGAAATGTCTTGCCTAAGGACACAACGGCAATCTTTACACCAGTCATCCAACTATGGCACCTGGCAAGTTTAATTGTGCAACACTGGAATTTCCTCATTGTGAAACAAAGAAAGGCCATGTTGTACAATTGTTCAGTAATTTTTCAGTGAAAAATACAAATTTCTTAATATAAAATGTTTGTTGGCTTCATTAAATGCAATAAAAATTAGGACTCTCAGCAAATTGTGAGAACAAAGGCTGGCACACGTATATAATGTGTATTGCAGATCAGCTTAGCCCCAGTGCTGGACCACATACTGTAGTTTAATAATATTAAAAGTGGACTTTTAGCATCACATACCGGTGGGCTGTAAACTCCTTGATGCACATCTCCGAATTGTCCCTCCCCGATGCAGCGTCCCAGCTCTATCCTTTCCCTCTGGATCTCATAGTCCCGCGCTGACAGGGACAAAGACAAGGAACATTACAACCCCAGAACAATCATTACATCAATATTCAGTCATAATTCAGATTTAAATAGACACAATTCATTAGTAAATGTGGGCAACTTCACTGCATAACTTCTTACAATGAACTATAGCAGAAAGTGCAGAATATATATAAAAATAAGATATAAAAATGCTAAAAAAGTTACTTGCTCATTTTCTGTTTAAAAAGACTGTTTCATAGTTTAATTTTCTAACTTTCTGTTTGTTAATTTGTTGAATTTGTAGCTCATCATGAGCTAACACGCTCTCAGCGCTGTAGCTCCAACACAAACACAAACATTTTTATTTTGAAGTTGATACGTTTTCTTGAAAACAAGATCTTAAAAACGCTGATTCAAATTTAAAACCTAAAGACCTACTTTTGACAAGTTTAAAACAATATAAGACCTTCAGTTTCTCGTTTCCAATTTAAGACTTAAGACTTTTTAAGACTATAGAAACCTGGTTCAACAATCTTATGTAGCCTTCAGAGGTGACTGGAATTTTGATTTTAAACTAATTAATTACTTACAAATTAATTACAGATTAAAAATGAGATCCAATGAACAAACAAAATGAACACAAACAATTCATCAAGCTTTACAACGGTATTTCAGATACAAAAACTTCCATATTTTGAAAAGTAAACTTAATGGTGTATAAACTTAATGATCATGAAACTAAATGAGGTGTTTAAGTTTTTCATGGTAACACAAAAAAAATAATATAAACAAAAGTACAGGCTTTGCTGAGTCTATAAACTTACTAATATACTGTATTGCATGCATTGGTTAACCTGCTCTCTACATTAATCAATCATTAAATGTCTGAAAAAATGCATCTTCAAACAAAAGACAGTTGCAATGAGACAGCAAAGTCTGACACAAGTTTTACCTTCGACAACTCCATAGCTGACTGTGCAGGCAAAGGGAAAAAGAGGAAGAATTGGTTGAAAAGAGAAGGAAGAAGAAGCAGCTGTAGGAATATCTCAGAGACACATTAACGACATTTTGAGTTAAATCATGTGTGAGTTAATATAAAAACACT
This sequence comes from Mugilogobius chulae, assembly GCA_038363315.1. Taxonomy (NCBI): domain Eukaryota; kingdom Metazoa; phylum Chordata; class Actinopteri; order Gobiiformes; family Gobiidae; genus Mugilogobius; species Mugilogobius chulae. The sequence continues at coordinate 3,930,229 of CM076408.1, forward strand.
AGACTACAGTGTTTGTCCAGTAGATTATATGAAGCAAGCAAACTGTGACAGATGAGACCGTAAATATTGCAGGAGAAGAAGAAGAAAAAGAAGTGCAGAAGCAAGAGTCCAGTTTCAGAGTTGGCCACACAATCAAACGTCCCAAAAGAAAAACATCCAAATTTAAATTGTGGCTGAGCGGGACAAAGCCACCATTACTTACTTACAGGCTCTGACCAAACTTTGAAGACAAAATTATGAATAAAGTTAGAGAAAATGAATGGTTTGGGTAACGTTTGAATGTGTTTGACAGATGTTTTTTCAATGTGGCCATCAAAATATGCTGCTTTAAGTCTGTCCAATTGGCCTGGCATTGATTATCTGCAACTAAACTCAGTGGAAGGGTTGTCAAAAGTAACAAAAATCAGATACTTATCCATAATAAACTAGTATCAAAACTATGGGAGACGCTCGATATAAAATGAGAGCACATAGAAACATAAAAAAGAAACAGAGAGAAGGACTGCACAATATGTAAAATGATAAAATGAAAAATAAACATTGTGACACAAATACTGTACTTTTTACATTATTATGGTTTTGATTCATCCAGAGATGTCCAAACTTTTTTCATTGAGAGGCCCATGTATCACAAAATGTACTGCCATTTAAAAGAAGTTTCAACAAACCCCCTTATCTTCATTTAGTTTTGCAACCAAATGATAAGTCTGTCAAACCGAAAATGGTGAAGAAACAAAGATTAAGCAAAACATACATTTTATAACCATTTGGTCCAATTCACTAAGAAAGGCTGAGGGTTAACAGAAACTTTTTCACAGGGGAGAATTTAGTCCTTGGGCCATAATTTGTTTGGTCAGCGTTACATTTATTTTAGACATAGATACACTAAGGCAGTGATTCTTAACCACAGGGCCCAAGGTTGAGCACCTTCTTGAGGTCCACACAATCAGTAAATACAATACATTTAAAATGAGATTAAGCCCCAGGTTACTTTGCACATAAATACTCTGGCCTCAAGGTAAAAAAGTTTAAGAAACCTTGCAATCTTTAATATTAACACAATTATTACCATATTGTTCAGGCCTAAAAAAGTACTATTATTTTATGCTCAAAATGATAGATTTTTCTCATTGTGGTATTGACATTGGTATCGAGTATATTCTTAGTGTCAACAACTGAGTATTAGTATTGTCACAACACTAATAAACACAGTATAGCCTAATATGTAGTCCAATGAGACTTACTTGAGGGCATGGTGTATGTATCCTCTTCATCAACTATCTCTGCATAGTCGTCTGTTTCTGCAACAAAAAAAGATTAAGTTTAAAATAAAATAAAATAAAAAAATAAGGAAAGGAAAAATACAAAACTACTGCAAACCCACTACTGTATTCAGACCAAACTAGATTAAGCTACATGTAGAAGAAGAGGAGGCTAAATGTAAGCAAAGTCCACACGAGTGCTGCTTTTTCCCGTCTTTTATCACACATTTGTTTTTGTGAATCTGCTGTGCGTGTGAATCTGAGAGAGAGGAAAAGGACTGGAGATGTGATAAAGTAATCCAGAACAGAGGGAGAAAAGCTTTACAAGTAGTGTTGTTAAAAGTATTGAAAACATTGAAAAGAAAGAAACATTTTAAATTCAGTTTTAACACAAATACAATATTGTTTTTAAAAGGGTACTGTCAGAAATAGTTTAACAGATCAATCTATTGTCTAAATCCTTGCCTAAGCACTGTTTGTATTGTTATCACGTGGTATCAAAGTTTATATTTAGAAAGCAGAATTTTCCTCAGTATTGTAACTGAGTTTGAAAATGACAGCACAGATTAAAAGTGAGAGCAAGAAATATAGATTCTTAAAATAGGTTACAAAGTCATACAATAGAGCTATTCATTCAAAACCCACTAGTCAAAATCCATATGGTGCTCAACAGTCAAAAGTTGCTGATGTTCCAGAAGTTAATTCCCCGTTTTCCTCATTGACTTCCCAAAAATGTAAATATTATTCATTTAAAAGACACAGCAGAGGCTAACCTACCTATGTGAAAACAATTGTTTTATTTCCAAAAACTGCTGCCTCCTCTGATACAGCTCAAATTCAGATGTTGACTTGGTGCTTCATAAAGTTTCAGAAACAGATTAAATATTCAGTTATCGCCTTGGTTCCCTGTGAACTTAAAATAGCGCTGTTCATTTATTTGCATTTATTGATCTATTATTTTACCAGTTAGATCAATTGAGAACATTTTCTCCTTTACAGTTTATTTCAATTTAAATTATGATTATTGCTGTATCATATAAATAGTGTATTTGAGTAATCTGCAATAACTCCTAAGTATGATTGCAATCGCTAATACATTTTCTTAAGTTGGAAAGTAGGAAAACAGAACAATTTCTGTACAATTGTAAATACATTTACAACAATCCATTTCTATAAGATATGTCACCGATTTGATTTTAACTTGTTACTCTACAATTAAGACTAGCTAATGCTTTGCGCTCTGTCTAAGCAAATATTTGTTTGAATAATTGTAATTTCAATTATGATTCAAATAAATGTGATTGTTATTTTTTATCATAATCAAGCAGCCTTTTCCTTTTACACAATTTAGTTTAAAATCTGACAACTTCCTCTCCTAAATATTTTGACATATGGTTAATATCGACATTTATACATGTTTTGTTGCAATCATAATTTAACAAACTAAACCACAACAACAAAGTGAAAAAGGAGAGGAAACAGGCAATTTGCATTTGGCTCCTAATGGGAACTAAAATTCTTTATTATTCAATTCAGTCAGGGCTCAATTGTCTATTTTTTTCACAATGTACTGCATTTATTTTATACTTTTTAGTGGAAAACACAGAGGTTACTAATTTAATTAAGTAATTTGTTTTCTCAAAGGTCTGTGAAAATGAATAAATGGTTGCAGGTAAAAATATAATATAAAATAATCAATATGGTGTACTTTGTGAAAGAGTTTCTACAAAAAAACAAAAAACAAAAAAACTTGTAGTCGACAATAATCCAGGTTCTTGCAAATACAAATCCTTATTGCAATAATCATAAGAAAGTGGGAGAGAGAAGCAGATGGCAGCGTTTAGGATTAAATCTGTGCATAAACAGACACTTAGGTGAAGAAGTCTGTCCAGATGTGAGCGTTTAAATAAAGTGAGTGCTGCAGAATCAGCTGCTGGAGAAGAGACTTGAACATCTGTCGCCCTGAACGCAGCCCAAAAACCAGTTTCACATGAGATTTATCGGGCTCAGTGGAACGCGTGGCCAAATCGATCAGGAAAACTAAAGCCGCCAAAGTCAGCAACACATTTTCTCACAAGAGCCTGAGACACTTTGTGCTTATTATAGCAGTGAGTGTGGATTATAGTGGTTAGCGCTGAGGAGATTGGGAAGTAATTGTACAGTAAACGATGATGAGAAACAAGACTCTATCTCATTTAGAAAAGATATAAAGCTGGTTGGTTTTGTTTTCTCATGGTGCTAGTAGTCAAAACATTGTAACTTGTTTTTCCCCAAAATGTCTGTCACTTAAAAGGCTGCGTTCATGTTCTCTAATTTCATCATGCCTTAAAGTTGGAGTAACTAACTTTTTTAGTTATAAACTGAAAAACTGTGTATTCCACTAAAACTATGATAAATGCAGTAATTTGTGAAAAAATTAGACCACTGAGTACTGTCCTAATTAAATAATAAGAATGTTAGTTCTAACCAGGAGCTGAATGCAGCGCTCTGATTGGCTGTGCTCTGGTCGTCCTCTCCAGTTTCACTTTGTTGTTTGTTTGAAGACGTTTATAAGCCACAAAAGCAATCAAAATAACATGTCGATATTAAACACGTGTCGAAGGATTTAGGAGAGGAAGTACTGTAGTCAGATTTAAAATCTAAATCGTGTTTGCAGTGTGAGAATCAGCTACTCCACCTATAGGCTAGAGATGCAGGAGCCTGACTCCAATTATAATATTTGAATTGAAATATCGAAAAGGCAGATTCACACATTTTTAATCTGGGAATTTCTATTGACTAGAGCCATTCGTTTTCTCTATTACAACAACAACAATAACTAAAAAAAAAAACAATAATTTAAACTATATTAAAACTACCATATACCATTGAGCACATCTGAATACAAGCCACACCAGATAGATAAAAAAATAATAATAAAAAATACTTATAGTAAGTCTAGAATCAATTATTTAGTCACATCGTTTTATAAACCACTGGGTTCAAAGATTGTGAAAAAAAGAGGCTTATAGTCCAGAAATCACAGTAGATTAATTGATTAAATGACCTCTCTAGCAGTATTAAGTATTACTGGCCTATAGAACATTGTGCTGTTAAGTGAACGTAACCTATTAACTTTCTTGTTTAAGTTTAGCTTTAAAACATGTCAAACAAAGAATTTATTTTTGAGAAAAAAAAAAAGATTAGTGTTATTATTTTTTCAAACATTTTTTTTGTGGTTTTCTGCAAAAGATTGTATTTACTGTATCATAATAATATTTGACGCCAAATTGATAGTGATAATTCAAATAATTATTTTGAATTATGCTTAAACTCAGTTCACTTCATTCTGATGCCCAAGTGCAAGCAAGCGCAGCGATAGAAGGTTAAATTAAGTTGACTGGACTAAATGCCTGTAGGTAAAATGCTTTCTCTGCACAGCGGGCTCCATTTATAGGGACGGGACTGGTACAAACCATACTTTGTAACTCATTTGGACACAAGACGACAGTGTAATCATACCATAATGCTAAGGGTCTGGATTTTCTGTTTGTGTGTTGTGATCTAGTTAGCCCGTTTTAGACAAGAATGCAACGCTTCCAGATTCAGCAAACCTCTTACAGGTTAAAGCTATGAGCGTGCAAACAATACACACGTGCAACGCATACAAAATACACTGATACACTACAAATAAAGTGTAATCTAGTATGGTATTGGTAAGTCTAATTATTAAGCAAATTCAAACCAATTTAGTGGCTTCCAAGAACAGATAATAACCATAATTAAAGTCCAAATCATAGCAGAGAAGTAAGATTGATTTCTTAACTAAAGACTGGCTAGATCTAATGAGAACAATGTAGAGTTTGAATAAGAATAAACATCCTGTAAACTCAAGCTAAACTATCTCTATCAAGAGGCAAACTTATCACAAGAAGACACAAGAGCACTACCTGTATCTACTGATAAACGCAGTTATAGACAAGGTCAAACTATGACAGTAAGCAACACATCTAAAACTACATTTTAGTAAGCAGAAGAAACTGGGAGTTCTTGTCTAAACATCCACCAACACAGCAAAACACAAGCTTTAAAGCGAGAGGGAGAAAATGACAAGCATGCAGAAATAACAGAGCATTGATAAACAAACTTTACCATCCCCACTGAGGTCTTCTGCAGCGGCGTCCGGCAGAGCATGCACGAGGTAGAAGAGAGAGAGGGAGAGAGAAAGAGGGACGCGACATGGACGAGAGAGAGAAGTGGTTAGAGTGTGAGGTGGTTTGGACAAAAATCTGCAAAGCCAAACATTCAGCGAGCAGTTAGTTAAGTGGTTCAAAATACACCAGTTAGGTCTTGTATGAAAGTTTACACAAAAAGGCAGTAATAATGTTTGTTATATATTGAACTGTTATTTTCAACTGGTGAACAATGAAGAATATACAGTAGTTTCCATAGTCCCCAAGGAAGAGTTGCAAGAAGAATACCTCATACTGTATATGTTCCTTTGATACTGAGCCTTAGAGAATAAAGCATCTTCTTTTTCCCAAAGTTCATGCTTCATTGTGATTGGTTAAATCCACCTGTCACTCACTCAGAGCCTGACAAAACTGACCAATAAGCGAAGTGGGTAGGGAAACCTTTAAACAAACCAAAATAGAAATAGAAATAAAGATTAAACTAAGGCTTAGATAAAGTTTACTAAAATGATTTCCACTGCCATTACATAATTCCAGGCAGTTTCTCCTTTTTAAAGCTTCTATTTGCATAAGTGGATGATTATAAAATACAAAACTCTCTCCGAAGAAAGTATAGATATTCAACGAAATGTCAAAAACGTATGATAAGCATGTTTTCACTATTTACGTGAATAAGTTATGAAAAGCCAAAATGGTTGGAGCCACCTGGCAACATTTCCTTTGGGTTTAATGGGTAAGTTTAGACTTCAAGTTACTAAAATGCGTACGTTTAGGGCTGGGGCTTGGGGTAGGTTAAGATTTACTTATCAAACCCAAAGACAATGACAAAACGTGGCTTCAACCATAATTTGTGGTTATTTTACGTTTTGGCTTTTCTTAAGACGTTTATGTTAAAAAAGGAGTGAAAACTTGCTTATCTACTGTATGTTTTTGACATTTAGCTGAATAGTTGTGTTTTCTTCAGAGACTGGACTGCCCCCACATTACTAAGGTAAAAGTTCACTTTATTGCTCTCATAAGGAAATTGATTCTTTGCATCTGACCCATCCTTCAGTGTTCTACAGTGCAACTAATCTCCAGATTCTATTGCTAGGCTTGGTCAGGACTACTTTACATAAAGGTTTAGGGGTGCATGTTTGTGAAATATGCTTGTCAAAAAAAAAAGACATTTATTCCACAGTTAGACCTGTTGAAAACAATGAAAACAACACTATGGTCAATGTCACAGACCACAAAACAATGGAGTAAAGTTTGTTAAAGGCATTGGAAAACACACTTCCACACTTTTTAGCTGGCCCTACAAAACAACCAAGATATATACTGCCAATGGAATGATCTATAGAGAGCATGTCAGTAAAATGTGAAAGTTGGTCCTATTTCCTTTAGATGTAATCCTCTTTCTTAATAGTTTATGGACAAATATTGAGAGTTCAAGCTGTCTTAGAAATCTGGCAGAAAAAAAGCTATATATAATATTTTGAAATACTGTATAGGAGCAAAGTCTTTCTATATCCTCAGAGTTTTTGTTTTTCAGACCAGTGTGGAGCAGAGCCTATACACAGCACAGATACATGCATAAGCAACATTGCTGGATAGAGTTCTGTGTATAAACAATGTGCTGGTTTCACCCAATGAACAACACTGGACAATTTCTCAACTCATAATAGAAATATATCATTGCTGGACACATTCGAAGTACAGATTATTGATTTACAGATTAGATTTTTTCATTGTTGGGTTCACAGAAAGCACAAGAGAGGCTGAGTCACCATAAACACAGTGATTCAAGCCGGAATGAGACTTACATCGAGGCTGTGGGGCTTCCCTAAAGTCGCCTGAATATTTCTGCTCTTTCCATTTCCTTTTTCCTATATTATTAACTGGATATTTGTGCCTCCAAACTCCATATAACCTCACAGAACCAGAGCCTTCTTGTTTGCAGTTAGTTTGAGCAACAATACATGTGTCCACAATATGAAAAATACACATGACTTTTCCATTGTGTTGTTTTCCTCTCTGAAGTTTAATGATGATTGGCCTCCAGCTGAGTTTCGGCCATTGTCGTCTGCATATTTTAAACTCTGTCTTCTTATTTAATCCCACAAAGTGTTTCGTAATTTCACGTTTGTAGCTTGCTGCGTGTCACATTTGGAAACAAAAAAAATGTCTGGAGCGCTTTGTAAAGGTTTCATAACAAGATCACAGCTGTCCAACAGATCCACTATTGTTTTCTCTGTGAGCTACAGATGAGCACAGCCAAAGAAGTGATTCCCATAATGCAATGCAGCACACCCTGTATGTTCTTTTGTTGATTTATGTCAATACTCCTATGATATCTAAGGTTAATTGGAGCCAAACCAACCAGTTAGGTTTAAGTTGCCACACAGAAACAGCAGAGAGCACCGTTTAAAGTTTGACTATGTAACTTTTTTAACTTTGGGGTCCACCACCTGCTTGTCACATTACTGTAAAGCCAGAAAATGTTCTATAATTATGCATTTGTTCAAGATAATTACTGGAAAAAGAAACTTTAGCTGCAAAATTAGTCACATTTAAATCAAAATCATAATTTGAATGAAGACAATTAGGCTGTGATTTCTGCCTAAAACAGCAAAAAATTAAAATAAGATAAGATAAGATGCAGGCTAGAAAACATCACAATTACTGTATATACTGATAGGTTTAAGGCCATACACTTTCCAGGCAAAACGCAAACATCTTTATGAAACAAACAGGTTGCGAACCCTTCACCAGAAAAGTTACTCAGTGCACCTTTAAAATAAGCTTTGTTGTGATGTGACAGATGAATATGAATACATGCTTGTCTTAGCAGAGTTTTGCAATTCTGAGAAAACACGCAAACAGTGGATAAAAGGGAAGTGTTAAAATATTTAAAAGACAGTTCTCGGAAAAGGACTCTTTAATACTGGAACAAAAACAGCAATTTATCGATTACTGTGAAAATCATCAATTTACAGTAACTGAACGATCCTCATCAAATCTTCACACAAACTCCAAAAAGAGCCAAAATGTTCTGAGAGACAAGACAAAGCAAGAATTTACTAGGTTTTTGATAAAAAAAAACAAAAAAACAAAAAAACTTCAATCTTAACGTCCTCAGGACACATTGCAAAATAAAAAATCTTGATCACATTTAGTACAAAATTTGATATTTATCAACCTTTAGTGATCTAGGCCAGTACTTTAAAAGTTTTGACCCACATTAGATAAGTACTTCCTGATTGTTGATTATAGATATTTAAATTGCATAGCGTTGGTATTAATATTTTTCTTACATTTTCAGTGTGACTGAAAACTGACCACTTTAATTCAAATAATTCTAAATTTTACCTTCTTTCCCTTCCAAGTATTCCCTGTTATGCAAACCTCCAGAAATCTCAAAAGCAAAAAGCCTCAACTCTTTGGTATTATAACTTCATTGATTAAATATTTAATTCAATTGAATTTGTTTTTGTAGACTCCAAAATCATAACAACAGCACTTGAGAACTTTACAAGATTGTTGATTTAGCAAACAGAAAAGTTAGACATTAAACAATGAAACAGTCACTGGTCAAAAATGCCGAAGCAGATAGAATTATAATCTAGAGCAGTGGTGCCCAATGTGGGGCCCAGGGGTCAAACTCGGCCCTCCAAGGGGTTTAACTTGGTCTGAAGATGTTCTGAGATTTGTTAAGAAGATCTGTCTGATCACATTTTAAGTTAAAATGGTCAAAGTAAACCAACTCAGTTTTATTCTGCTAAAACATGTTAATAAAATACAATTTGATCACTATCTTATTGTAAATAACCTTTTTATAGAAAACATGAAATTAGGTTTGGCCCTTGACAAGTTGCAAACTTATTCATATTGGCTCTTCGAGAAAAAATTATATTAATTTTGGCCTGCTGAGAAAAAAAGTTTGTTCACCCCTGATCTAGAGCATCAAGCTGTCTTAAGTCACAGAGCTCCAAATCATATCCCCAGTTCTTTTTATCGAATCATCAAAATAGTAACTTAAGTCTGACTCAAGTCCTCTGCTTTGTACTCAACAAATCCAAAGAACATTTAACATTTTCACTGGCACGAGGTAATCTGTATGGTCAATTCCTGATTTTGTGATAGTTTTGCATCTGCCACATCACAACTCCATGCACGTGCTGCTCTGCTGAAGCCCTGACGATACCATTGGGAGGAGAGTCTGAACAGAAGACAAAGGGGAGGAGGAAACGTCGCGCCCGGGTTGGTTTAGGAGGCGGCGATGTCACAAAATCTTCAGCCAATCGGACGACAGAGAGAGAGGAGAGGGTGAATGGCTGGACAGATGAAGTAAGGAAGTAAACAAAACAGCAGCTGGGACGGTCAGGAGGACGTCCCCGAACAATGAGAGGAAACACATGTCGGAGCAAGTGGAAAGAGAAGCAGCATTTTGTGGAAAAAAAAAAAAAACTTCTCCAAACTAAACAAGTGATACAATTTGAAACTTACCCGAAACCGAAATGGCTCTCACTCCACTTCTGACCGCTTCCAACTTTTTCTCATTATTGGACAACCTTTAAATATAAATAACTATTAAAAAACAAATCATTCAGACAGATAAAAACTTCTAAATAAATCCCCAAACCAAAAGTCCAAATTGTAAACTCTCTTTCTATGCTGTTGCCGTGGTTTCTCCTTGAGTCTGTGCTGCTCCACTGTTTCTTTACATTCACAGTGAGAGAGAGAGAGAGCAGCAGAGAGAAGGAGGAGAAGGAGGAGACTGCGAGTGTTTAAACCAACCCAAAGTGGAAAATATTTGGCTCCTAAACTTATCTCCTTATTTGACCACAAGCAGAGGCGGCATGAGGGATTTGGGTCGAAAAGAAGGCAGTAGTAACGCCAGGATACTTCATTTAGAATAAAGAATTGTGTAAATGAGATTTCAGTGAATGTTTACATGTATGTGGTTGCAGAAATATGTACTAACTATGCAAAATTATAGGGTTTACTTACTTAGGAATAGACGGTAGAGCTCTTTCTCCCTCTAGAGGACAAAAATATACACACAATATATCAATGTCAATTTAATACATGATTCAATCAGTATACGATGATAGTAAATAATTCTTCTTATTTCTGTGTAGTTTTTAGGATCACGTGTAAGCAATTATAAGCACATTATTATCAGATAAATAAAATTAAATATATAAATAACATTAGGTTGAACATGTTTTCTAATTGGTAACGCTTCAAAATGAGGTTCCTTGGTAAACATTAATGGACACTAGTTATTTGTTTATGAATAAAATAGCATTTATGGATAACTTACATTGTCTTATAAAATCATTAAAGTCCAATCAACAGATAATTTAGACTTTGTTTTTTGGTGTGACAGTCCAAGTGGTAAATATTTATCTAGTCTATTAAGTCTTACAGTAGTTAAGTTGCAATTTAACTACTGTTCTAAAACAGAATGTTCAGTGCCAAAATATAATGAAAATTTACACACAACTGACACATTTTCCTTTCCATAACGTCTGTTATTTATGTGGCTTTCGGCCCATATTTACAACATGGATGTGGAATTACCACACCATATGTCATATTTACTGGACAAAAGGTAAATATAAACTTCATCAAAACAGACAAACTGCGTGAAAACAACCAAAATGTTCAGTGAAATCTTAAATATAAATATAATCATATTCACTATCTTTTTACTGAAAAATGTAATCTAACCTGTCATACGCACTTAAACAAAATTATAGGTATTAAACAAACCATGTCCAAAATGTTGGTAGGAATGTTGATAAGATTTGAATTAAACTTTTATAAATAACCAAACGATAACTGGTTGCAAGTACATTATAATCTCCTAAAAACAAATACCTAGCGTTTGTTAATGTCTTCTGAAGATAAACCCTATTTTAAATGAAAGCGTTAACTTATTCAGTCACATATGCTGCTATATTGAGAAAAAACAAGTTATTATAACCAGTAATGTTATTTTCCATCTGGTTTAGTCAGTGACAATGATTCAACTGGTAAAGTATTATAATCATGTTTTCAGATAGGCCTATATCTTGAAAAGATGTCGTACCTTTCTGAACTCGGACGATAAAGGAATGCGTTTCCATGGAGACGAGGCGGCAGTAACCATCTATCAAATCCGCCAGGTTTTCAGCCGTGGTCAGTGAAGCTGTGGTCACTGTGAGAGGCTGCGGGAGTCCACAAAATACAAATATTATTATGTAAAAAAGCTAAATGAGGCTGTACATGCGCTCCAAAGTCAGACCAAAGTGTTTATGAATCAGACGGACTGGCAAAGAGGTGACGAAAACTCGCACTGATATGAGGAATCTATGCATGTTTACCTTCTGACTACAAGACGGTAAAGTGATGAGCGCTAAGGTGTCTAGGGACTGACATTTCACAAATTTAGGCATATTGTGACTGTTCTTTGGATTACAAGCACCTGCTGTAGGAACGGAGTTTGAGATCTGATAGACCAATCACACTTCTCCTTACACTTTCAAACTCCGCCCATCACTCATGCTCAATGTAGCAGCAACAATATTTGATATATAAGTGTGTAGCTTGCCTTTATAAATGTACACAAATAACAGATTATTATATTTAGTCTAATGTAAGAAAAGTATGACAATCAACACTCAAATATCAATATCTCAAAATTAATCAGCTTGGGTCTTCTCAATTGAGAGATTCACAGTTAAATCTCCAAAAAAAAGCTCCAACGTAACATATGGTTTGAAGCAAGTTCAGATTTTGGAGAAAGAAATATGACTTTGTTTGGATCAAATCGTCTTGATTAAAAGTCTGCATAGTTTATGTCCAAGTGACAATGAAAACCTAGTAGTAAGGATTGAGACTGATCAATATTAGGGCACTTTGGTCACATTTAATTTTGTAAAGGGCTATAAATAAATGTTGATTTATTGATTGATTGATTGATTGAATGATTGAAACCAGGGCTGGGCAATTAATCTAAAAATCGAGAGATTGAGATTCAGTCTTGTCGAATCATCAATTGTTTAGTTTGGAATCAAAAGATTGACTAATCCTTTGTCAGCAAAAACATGTAGTTTGGAGCTGAAGTCAACTTTAAAGCAAAAAATATTGATATATATAAATTATTATTTCTTTCAAATGGAGTAGTTGCTGTTACAAAAGTTAAACAAATATGAATCAAAAGTCTAAATCATTTAATATGAGTGAAAAAATATTTTCCCAGATTATCAAGCTCTAAGGGAAACTACTGTATGTTTTTATTTTCATTATCCAACCCTAATGCCACCAACAATACAACTGATCATTTAATATACTGCTTTATTTTTACATTAAAAGTAAATTTACCTCTGCAGCTCCGGCCACATTGAGCTGGATCATGCCTTTGCGCTCCTTCTCCTCCATACACGAATACTGGATCGACTGCACTTGGTTAAAGTTGGCTAGATGTGTCGGCTGGAAGAGGTAACAGAACAGTTTTTAAGATTAAAGATTTAAAACATCTAAAGCATACAATTCAAATGGTTGTTTTAGGATCATAATTATATAGGTCCATAAATTATGTACTCACAGTGGATCCCTTGTCAGTGAGGTAGCTGATCCCTTCCTCTGGCCCAATAGCCAACTCCACCTGGATCACCCAGCTGGACTGTGGTGGACAAGATGAACATATTTATACTCAACTGCAAAGCTCCAAATAGCAAATACCTTCTGTGGCAAGCCAGCAAAAACATTATTGATTAGGTGACTAGTCAAACAGTTCTTTCTCTTGTACATTGCCGTTTTTAACACATTTTTTGCCAAATAAAGATTCAAAAACCATATTGAGAATTGGGCTTTCATTTCTTATGAATTTTGGAATAGAATGCAACATGAATACATCAGTAATTTAGATTGTGCTCAGAGTAAAACACTAAATTAATCTTAGAAACTTAGAAACTGGACTAAAAAACAGAAACAGCTCCACTGACTTCCAGCTCAAAAATGCAGAACTGACAAGCTTTGCTATTTAACTGTAACAAGCAGCGTATTTTAAATTACTGATTTTTAATGTTACAAAGTGGCTATGGGACAATACTGAACTATACTTCTTTACTATGAATCCAATTCCTTTGAGTAAGACGAGGTGAATACAGGCAAGTGGGTGGGGATAGGTGGTAGGTACAAATTATTACATATAATTTTGACAAAGGCATTTAGATTTGAGCTTTTGGTTTAAACTTTAAGAACAAAGTATTTATTTAATTATGTCACTTTTTGTTGAAAATCTAGTATTGTTAATAAAATCTATTAGCATTTGTTTTTAAGTCTGTTGAGTTGAGATCATTAAAATTATTAAAACACAACTGACATTCTTATAATAGCTGACAAGTTAATCATTGCAGCACATTTCAAAAGTATGCGCATTTGCTGTAGCCATAGATGTAATTAAACTCTCTTGCAGAAACCCATTTGTTCCAAAAGAGGGCAGTCTCACACTAAGATTACAGCACAGCTCTTCCACAAAACACATGGGACAAAATCTTACCCCCAGGGCACATTTAAAACACTCCTTGTCATAGCGATAAACTGGAGCCAGGATTTCCAAAAACTTCATGATGCACTGCTCGTCATTGAGGTTGGCCACTTGTTTGAACGTCTGCTGAATCAACTTTCGAAGTGTTTTGGCCTGGAAGAAGAGAGAATCACAAGGTTAAAGAAATTCATTACGATTTAATTCAGACAAAAGTGGAAGGCTAAAATGTGTCAGTATTTTTGCTTGAGGCCGCAAAAGCATTGATTGACTAATAGTCCACTCCGGTTACAATCCAATCGACCACTTAATTTCAGAGGTGCCACGAGTTCAGATCAATACTTAACAAAGACTCAGTCACTACTCAATTAAACGCGGCACTGTGGCTCCATTTGTGACTGCATTACACTTTAACACAAGCAGCTGTGGTTTCATTTGGCACTACTGTCACATTTTTCAACCTGATTCAGTTTTTAGGTCTATTATCTCACAATTGAGTAAACACAGCAGATGGGGAACAAACAATGCTCTCATTTCCAAGACACAGTTAAAACTAGGGCTGTACTCAATGTATCGAGATATATCGTGACAAACTCATTGGCAATACACATATCAATCTAGGGAGACGTTTTTTAGATACTTTAAACAACTTAAACTCATAAATGTTACACTTCTAAACTCGGACTACTGCTTTAAGGCTGGACATGTTGAGCTAAAAATTACTTATTCATAGGACACTTGTATGTAACATTAAGAACAGTGAAAAATACTATTCTTCTGCATTTTGTTATTCTACATACCGTAATCAAAGATACCTTCTTAACGTTGATTTTTAAAAGGGCTGTACTTTTTTTTTCCTATTTGCTTATTTTGTTCAATTTTATGTATTACAAGGGCAATGTTACCAAGTTGAAAAGTTAAATTGTCCATAAATCAGTTGTGCTCCTCTGATAAAGACATTGTAGATAAAAAATTAAATTCAAAGTGTTTTTTGCATGACTATAAATACCAATTTGGCAAGTTATTATGTATGTACGATATGTATTTTGATACATGTCGTACCGAGGAAACGTATTGTATCAGAGTTAAAATAGTTTAATTAATTAGGATTAATCACAGTCGAATCGAAAATGAAAGTTGATTTGATGCAGAATTATCAAAATTCAAAGCTTCATAATGTAATAAGAACCATAATTTCAGCCATAAACATCAAAATATCTTGTTTTATTTTACGTAAAAAAAAAACAGCTAACTCTGAAGCTGGGTACAAACATATTTTAAAATACATCCAATACTTTTTATGAATGTGTCAGTTTATAAGCCCATTTCAATCTTTTTGTCTTGTCTTTCAGTCTTTATAAAAATAAATCGCATTACTCTTACTGTAAATATTTTTCACAAACTGCACCTTTAACAGCGATAGCATTTTTATTGAAATAATAGAGAAATAGAAACAGCAGCAGCCATATTTGAGCCAACAGAGTGTGCTTGGTCAATGTAAAAGATGTGATATACGATAAAGTAATTATGTTGAGTGATTGTTTCCGCTACATACATTGTACTGTATGAGCACAAAGAATATATCAAAGGTTTAACACACTATACATTGTACAGATGACCCCAACTATAAATAGTTCTTCAGTTCATATAGATTAAGATTAGAGCAGATTAAGAGCAGAGTCCAGGCTTAAAAACACAGATTTACAGTAGTGCAGTGCATCCAGATCATGTGACCAAAGTAAAAGGGCCTTTTCACAGTTCACAGTGGCCCAAAGCATTTATTGACAAAAACAAGTGGGACTTTTAACACATCTAAAGAGTCACTGCATGAACCAGAGAGAGCTGAAAGATCAATGGATAGTTTCACAATTTTACATTATTTCCATTATCATTAATAGCAAAAAGAAAGTTACAGGTATGTAATGTAAATCGACCTTTAAGTCTCATCTGACAAAGCACGATCTTCTAGCATTAGTATCAAGTCAGAAACACGTTTTTATCTTGTTCTTTTCTCTGATCATTTTGAGATCTAGATTTTTCTAGTTTTTTCCTCCCTAAATCTCAAATAATTGCTGTGAAAACAACTTTTCTGATCTTCTCTCATTCATTCATTCATTTTCTACTGCTTATTCTCATTAGGTGTTGCCATGAGACAGAAAGAAGGACATTCAATCACTCTCTCATTCATTCACTGTGTTTCCAATTGACCTATACATGCATAGTTTTGGAGGAGGCTGGAGAACCTAGAGAGAACCCTCGATTATGTTACATAAACGCTAAGAAAGCTGCAATGTCACTGGCAACAATACAAAGGAATGTAACTATAAATACCTGGTTTTGTGCCCCAGACCAACTACTGGTCTGGGGCACAAAACCAGGCCTCAGGCCAACTGCTGCTGGGCCCCAGAGAAATGAAATGTTTTGAAATGTGTTTTATTTATTTTTTTTATAGTTCAATATGATTTCCTCATGCTTTACTATAAAAAAAATAGCACCACTTAACCAAAAAAGCCACAAGTTCAAGCAATAAGAGAACTAAAAATATATACAGCAACTGGTTGAATGCATTTTACATTGATGTCATTGGTGCTACCCAATATCAGCTAATCCAGTGAAAAAAAAATATGACAGTACCGGTCCTTACAAGTAAAAGAATTCCAAATTTTTGTTAATACGAATCATAAGATTAAATAATGAAAACAAATTAGGAGTAATGCAATTGACTTGTAGAGAGTCTGAACATGGACAATGCCCTTCTGTGTCTGTTATCTCTGTTTGCTTGTCATTTCCTGATTCCAGATAATTACACCAAATATTTGCTCTCATCTGAAGTCATTCCTGCAGTTTTGAAATTCCCCCACATCGAAACAAACACACACAAACAAACACTCGTCCAAAACTGTAGGAAAACACAGAGGTGCCCACCCATCCTGAAGGACCGGAAGTACAACAAGAGACAGACCGGCCTGGCAAAAGCAAGTTCGTTATGTCACTGCACTTCAGCCTCATATATGCTGTTCACGTGCTTTGTCAAGTCAATTACAGTAGATCTGAATGTTTCCAATACAGAATAGAATAATTAAATTACTCAGTCAGGACAGAAACTTATCTTTGGCTTGGTCATATAGGCTTAGTAGTCCCATACATCTAAGTACAAACACAGACATAGCAGCAGAAATAAACCAATTATATTGTGATAAGTAAGTTGTACTGACCAGTTTAAGTCTGATTAATCATTACTATTTGATTATAGATGTAATCCTCAAGTAATTTAACAATCGAATCATCTTTAACTGAATTATACGTAACATGCCAAGAGTTGAGGTAAGATGTTTTAAGATTCAAATTGAGCAGCAAATGCACAAAAGTTAAACAGGAACTATGTTAAGGGTTTTGTCTGTAAATGTAACTCAAACAACTTCACTTCAGCTTTATCTGAATCAGATTTAAAGATTTTCCCATCACACAATGCTTGCATACAGTAATTGGTTATTTAAATGAATAGTTGCTAGACAAATCGATTAGCATAATGATTATTAGTTGCAGCACTAGACCAACATTTACAACTGGGAACATTAAAATAGGAAAATAACAATAATAACTGACAATATGTTTCTAGGAAAAGTATGTATTTACCAAAAACTTGACCTAGAGTTGTGAGAAAAGGTTAGGGAAGTACTCGAGACACAAAAGTTTAGAAACTATTGCCTTAAAGTCATTTTAGCAGGTTCTTTTTACACAACACTACACTAATATCAACAGATCTACAAAAGTAATACATTTAGTGAACTGTTTTAGCTTCAAATTTGAATATTGATCTTGTAAAAAATCTAACAAGTTCTCGGTCTGTGGCTGTGTGCATCAAACTATGCTTAGTACCCATAGGTCAAAGGTCAGTTTTCCTAAACCTGGGGAGCAGCTTGTCAATGTAAATGAACAGACTCTATGCCTTTATTAGAAGGGCCTGTCTCTAACATCGGTCACAGTTTATACTTCAGCCATCTGCTCCTGTGCGTCCCTCTGTCCACTACGTGCACATGTGTGAGAGAGAAGTCCATTGACTGAGAATAATCCCATTAAATGACTACCCCTCACTTTACGCGTCCAGGGCCACACGATGGAGATGACAGCTGTGCTCTCAGTCTCTCTCTTCCATCTCTCTCCTTTCTCACTCCCTCCCCCTATTCATCTCTCTCTTACGATCTCTCTCTCTCTGACACAAATTTGAGTTTTAGTGCCACAGAAACACCAGATGTGCTCCCTCTCAGCTTCAGACACCAAACAGCTTTTAACCAACATTATGAGCTCTCAGAACATGACCCTTATGTGTAAAAGAATCTCTCGACTGTGTTAGGAACCAACATTAGGACATAATCATCACATGTGTTAAGTGACAGAGGAAATGTACTTGTAATGCACTGTAACAAGAGGAGGTCAAAAGAGCTGGTATTAACTGGACACCTAATAAGATTTATTTTGTCCCTTTATTTGAGACTTTAAGGGACAGTGACCTATCTTCAGATCTTAACCATGGCTTGGTAAGGACTAAGTTTGCTGCATGGTGGAGTTTACCTATTGGCCTATTTGTTTTGATTATCTTTTCTATGCTACTCTACAAGAAGTAAGGCTTTTGACAATAAAAAACCTTGGTCGACTAAAAACATGCCATGTATAACAACTGCAATACTCACAAAAACTTTTATGAGCCAAGTAAATCTGTAAAATCATTTTGAAGTAGTTTGTCATCATCGAAATATTCATTGTATTCTATTAATCAGGTAAATGTAAAAGCTCTAATAAGAAAAATACAATAGGTGCACAGTAAGTTGTAAAGTATGTACTTGGGATGCATCGATCCAGCTTTTTCTGTACCGATTCCTATATTTTGTCTTTAAGGATCTGCCAATATCTGATACCGACACTAGTGTAAGGACTGAAGTTGACATTTTGTCATATAGTGTTATGTTATTTATAGTGCAAGTCACAATTTAACAACTTAATCTGAAATGTCCAATAAAAGAGACGTTCTGGATCAACACCAGCTAATAAATTAGTGTCATTATGTCCACTTAATAGCACAAGTATGATATCGGCTGAACAGAGATAATCATGGAGCCGATACTCAATCCAGCAAAATTTCCTGGATCGGCACCGATATCCCAGTATCGGATCGGTGCATCCCTAGTACATGTATGCTATAACTCTTTCTTTCTTTCTTTATAACTTCAAACATTATTAACCTGGATTGGGCTCAGGTATAATGTATGACAATCACACAACATTGTCAATAAGAATAAATGTTTTTATGTTTTGTCTGGTAAAAGTAAAAAAAAAATAAAATAAAGAAAATAACAAAAAAACATAGTTGTGTCTTCACTAATCTACCAACGACCACCAGCCCTGTGCAGCTGACATCACTGCCGTCAGCGGGACATGACAGACAGAAAGGGCCTGCCTGTGCGGGGCGTGTGCGCCTCCTCCCCCTCCCTCTCCTTTGTGCTGGTAAAGAAAGTGGGTTTAGACATGACCCCGAGGTTGCACCCATATTCAGCGGGCCGGTCTCTTTGCCTGTGCGGAGCAGCTGTCTGTTGTGGGTCACTGGGTCTCCCTCTTCATCAGACCTGCTCTGATCCAGACCAGCCCCATAAACACGTGCCATAAATTTATCACTGACACACACACTACTCATTATGCAAAGAGGCCCCAGGCAGCACACGCAGACAGACTGCTGCGGCAAAGGTACCATGTTCAAAGTATGGGGGGTGAAATCGACAAAAATGACTCGCAATACTTTTGGAGAATCCTGGTAATAATAGTCAGTATATCTATTTGATTTTTCAGATTCCATCCACATTTTAGGTTTTCTGTGAGAACTGACAAAAAGACTTGAAACAGACTAAATCCCATGTATTTTACATCAGGTTAATACATATCTAAATTTTCAAAAGTTTACCACACAGCTTTTCTTTATAAGCTACTTTTTACCATAAACAATATGCTTGATTGTTAAATGTTGCATCTTCTCAAAACACTATTCACAATAGGACCTACATTTTTCTTTATTGTTCACCTCTTGTTTGAACCTGCTTTATAGATACTAAAGACCCTTAGAAGCTCATGGCAAAAAACTGTCTTGTCAGAGAACCCAAACCGTATTCAGTAAAGCGGGTGGAAAATTTACACAAATCTGCATTTCAATTAATCTTTGTTAATAAATATATCAGAGTTTTCTTTCAAAATAGAAGGAAAAAGCTTGGCAAATAAAAACACAAAATGTCTAATTAATAACAAACCAAATCACGTTGAAAACACCTTTCTAAAATCCATGAGAGACTTGAACCAACATCAAACGTGCTCAGGCTGAACAGTACATTTGTAATTACTTTTGTGTCCAACAAAAAGTTGTTTATTGCACCGCAGTAACTTTTCCTTTTTATAAGTTTCCTATGAAGTTTATTGCTCTCACCTTGACTGAATCCAGCAACTCTTTGGGGAAAAATCGCCTCAAACCGACGTCTTTTCTGAAAAGAGAAACACACAAGGGAAGAGCGGTGCGTTTATTGCTGTAATTACACAGAAGAATGTTAATTCACAAGTAATTATGTTTTTATCTCCTCATTTTTCTCTTCGTGTACAGACCATGGATATTTAAGACAGTTCAGTCAGGCAGATATAAAGGCCGTTTATGAGGAAGACTTGTAACAAAAAGCTATGACTAAGAAGTGAGTAAAGCGTCACTCATGTTTTCCCCAAAGACTCAGCTGTGGAGGAGCAGGAGAGGCAAAGTAAAAGAGAGAGAGAGAGCAACAGCAGATCAAAAGAGAGAGAGCAGACGTAGAGATGAGTAGAGCTAAAACAGGAAGCGCCCTAATGACTCAAAACCCTCTGAGGAAAAGTTCAGGATCGAGGGAGAGACAGTATAAAGAAAACGGTTACGTCACCTCAGCTCTGCAAAACTCAATGAAGCTACTTATGTTAATGACTTTTTGTGAAAGAAACGTCGCTATAGTTGCAAAGTTGATCATTGGGAATACCTCACAAACACTGAAGAGAGATATTAAGAAAGACAAAAGATTGACAGAAATAGAAAATGACTACAACAATTCTTTTGGTACAATACTAACTTATATTTCAGACTAAAATATCACCTCCGGCATTTCTTTTAGATTCTTCTCCAGGAAGTCCTCGAGAGACTTTACTTCAGGGTTAGTGCTAGATAGTCAGATCCGGAGGGGCGGAAGTGAGCTGGTTGCCATGGTACTGAGTTTATTTCTGCTGCAAAACTGCCTTAAGCTACCTTAAGCTTTACCCAAACCCTTTCCATAAGCGTATTCATTACCCTAACCATTTTCCTAAACTTACCCACTCCCTGAAACTTAATTACAGTCCTTAATCTTACTTTGGCTGTGCCTGAGTCAAGTAAAAAAAAAAAAAAAGTATTCATTAACTTTCATGTTCTAAGCAACTCCTCAATTAATTAAAATAATTGTTCAACTAATCAATTAGGAAAATGATTATTAGTTCCAGCCTTAATAATAGTAGCCTATCAAATAAAGCTCGAAAAGTGGTGCCAAAAAAAACAATGGTTGCCATGGAAATCATAGCAAATCTGCTATGTTTGTTAACAGGTTTGCAGAACTTCCATAAATATGCTGGATAAATACCAGTAAATTTATCTGTGTCAGAATATGCTTTAATTAACGTTATTTTCAATATTTAACCATTTAAGATCTCTACTGTTTTAACATAAAGTCAATTGAGCATTCTACTGATGTGTGAGGTCACAATCCCGAGATTTATAGATTAAAATTAAAATTAAAAAAAGTGAGAAAACACTTCTATTGAGCTCGAAAAATTAGGACTTTTACAGTTTAGATAATTTTGCTAGCAAGGTCAACAGCAGTGTTTTTGCATGAAACCTTTTCGGAAAAAAAGGTGCCAGACTTTGCTGCCATGAAAGCAACACGTCCCATTTGGCCCTCTTGGCTCTGCATTTCACACTCCTGAAGGCACCGTTCAAATCCTCTTCTTTCTCTTTGTAAAACATGCATGACACAACACCGATCCCCAAACAAGAGAGGAAAGAGGCCAGGAAGACAAAGACAGGAAAAAACAGAAGAGAAATGTATTGGAAGCACGCGGACAATGGAGACATGACAGCGTACTTTTGCCTAATTGGAAAACTCGTTAGGCTGATGGACGCAGAGTATAAGATCTTCAAATTTAGGACGCTCATTAAAAACCAACAGTGTCAGAGCCAAGCCTTGTAACGACCTGTTCTGAGCCGTCACAAGCAGGAGGCAGACGATGGATCAAACCAAAGCTAATGAGGAGATAACACAAGCCGCGCTGCCAATACATCAGTGACCCCAGTTAAATGCTTATCCAAACAGCTTTCTGTGAAGCCACATTTCAAACTCCAAACGAATCACGAGCCTCAATCAGAAAAAAAGATTGAGTGAAGTTGGTTATTTTACATCAGCTTAAACTGAATTTGTTTCTTGTCAAAAGCTACATCAAACCATTTTAGCATAACTTAATTTGTCCAAGTTTAGGATGGCAAATTTGGCAAAAACTGGGAACAATTAAGAAGACAATTCCCAATTCCCAATCAAGAAATACTCACTCTAGTAGTTCATAGTTGGATTTCTTGTCCAAAGCGTTCCCTCTCATTTCTTTGAAGAACCTCCTGAAATGTACAAAATGTATTTAGTTTGACATAGTACTTTCAATAAATCGATCCAAATACATGCATTTTATCTAACCATCCATAAAAACAGAGCTTGTACAATTGCACAGTCTTTGCAGTGTCTTTGATAGCTAAATTAAATGTCACTCTGAATTGAGTTCTACACATTTTCAGTCTGGATAGATTGCCACTGATATATATTTGAAACTGATTGGTTAAAGCATCAGAAAGCAAATGTTGAAACCAAGTCAAATTTGTATTTATACCAGTGGAAAGAAAGGTACACGCATCTTAGAAATGAGCAAATCATCTCTATGCACAATTTCCAAAAGGCAAAATAGTATTTAATTCTGCTGAAATTATCAGCAGAAGTCTGTATGAAGTCTGTATGTTGGCGCCACCATGTCACCATGGCCGTCTTTGACTGTACAACAGGAGTCTATCCAGACTGATTCTTAAAGTTGGGGTAACTAACGTTTTTGCGTGAATTAGTAACCTTTGTGCTTTCTACTTTAAAGTCTATGGTAAATGAAGCACTGTGTGTAAAAAAGAGACCTCTGTGTATTGTCTGAATTGAATAATAAAACGTTTTAGGATTTCGAAGGATTTAGGAGAGGAAGTTGTCAGATTTAAAACCTAAATTGTGTTTGCAGTGTAAAATCCCCCACCCCAGCTTTAAGATTTTGTGAAAGTCACAATAATTGCAAGAACCTATCTTAATAAGTAATACCACTTCATCTTCAAGACTGATGTTAAAATTAAGTTAAGTTGTCACCTGATTTCTAAGCAGCCGAGTTTGAGTGCTACATCCTGCTCCACTTTATCTCCCATCTCTGTCATGTAGTCGTATTTCACCTAAAAACATAGAGACAGATAATAAAAGATTCATTTCAACAAATGGAAAGCCTCAGTGGCAGAAATATGCTGTAAATACACACAGACGGAGCCTTTCTGACCCAGAATAACTGGAAAACAGGAGCAGTGACATATGTTTTAGCACTGGCTCCAGGCTCAAGATGAAATATGGAGAAGTGGTCCGAGCGTCTGGTGTGTTTGAGCATGTGTGAGTGAGATCATGTACCTGATGGTAGAAGTAGTTCAGTGTTGGTTTGTCTTCTGTAAACTGTTGGATGAAGCCCTTTGGAAGATATCGGATCCTCAGTTCATACCTACAAAGACAAAACAAAAAGAAACATATATTTAAACTAGAACCAGAGCTAATGAGAGTGTAGACAATTAGATAATTGTTGTGTGAACATTAAGCATATTTTGGTATAGAGTTAAGACAAGAACCAAGACTACAATTTCTGGATTGATACACTTAGTTCTAGAGCTTCTACCTTTAAATAAGAAGTTTGCTAAAATATTTACCCAGTTTACCGACTGTACTTTATAAAGTATGATGAGAAAAATAATATACATATATTGTGGACTTGTTGTGGACTTCTTGCAGTACATTCATATAAAACTGTGCAGGTGGTAATTGAACAAAGAAGGAGGCAAAGACAGTTGTAGTTTTTGTATCAAGTCCATTGCCTTTTAGTCTTTGTGAGTGCAGTCTGGGTCAAATCATAGACCATATAATACAGACCAACTGCATCTCGGGGGCCAGATACAGCCCTCGAACTGTTTCAATGTGGACTTTTGGAATAACTGTTAATATATATAGTTTTTTTATTTGATTGACTTGGCTCTGGGGCATGTGTCATTGCTTATTGTCCAAATATTTATCACTAAAATTGGTCAAAATAGTAGATTTACATTTAGTCAATCAACATGACAGCTGTTTAGTCAATCAAGAATTTATTTCATCAACTAAAACACGTCACCATATTCGGATAGTTGTATTGAGAGTCATGCATTTCTATTAGGGATGGGACGAGACAGAATTTTCACGAGACGAGACGAGCCACGAGATTGGGTCCACGAGATCGAGACGAGACAAGATTTTTAAATAATTTGCATTAATTGTTTCAATTTAGAATTTAAACAAGGCAAATTACAAAATTTGATTTGTATTATTTATTATTGTTAGTTTATATTCTTTTAGTTTAGCTTTACCTTTTATTATGTGTATCACCTTGGATTTTTATTATTTGAACGATCTGTGTTTTGACTGAAATTGATCCACTCCTCCGTGTGTAGCTCAGACTCCGCCCCCTTCCCCTTCCTTCACAGCGCTGCCGCTGCTGCTGCAGGGACCAGACGCACAGATGAGGAGACTTTCCTACTTTTTACATGACAGAGGCCAAAATATCTCTTTGTGGATCTATTTTAAACTATGTTTAAGTGTGAAAAACACCGCGCTGTTCCCGTGATGTCCGCGCGTATATTTGACGATTATATATTTTTGGCGCTAACTTTTACAATGTTTAGGACTAATTATCTCTGTCAATATTGGTCCTATCTTTACGAAATAAAAACTGAGACAGAGTTTAGACAATTTTCTGTCAGAATAAGTCCGCTACAAGTCTGTGTGTGGAGGAGAATATTTGCTACAGCTGCTCAAAGATACGAAACTTAATGTCATGACCATAGAAAAATCTCACGAGACAGATCAGTACGTGTGCGCACAGTATCGTGACAGTTTGATCTCGCGAGATCTCGCGGCACGAGATCTCGTCCCATCCCTAATTTCTATGACCAAAAAAATGAATAAAAAAGTGCAAAGTGCGCTAGACGACCTGTTTCGGCTTGTTATAGTTTAGAAGAATAGAATAGAAGTTTGTCCTGAGACAAATTTCAACTCTCCTAAAACTACTACTACCACAACAACAGGAACTATAACTTCTTGTCTATGTCTCCTTGTTCAATCCATTCACGAGCCTTCACCCTATCTTACAATAATAGTCTTTTCTTACGAGCAATAAACCAAAACTGATAGAAATAAGAAAAAAAAAAAGCTAGACAGAGAGAGTAGGAGTTGTTGACTTTATCAGACAAAGCGGCATCTGCTTGTCTCTGCCGTTATGTTCACACAGCTAAAGATCTCGACCCCTGAATGGCATTAGTGCCAAACCACCACAATAAATGTAATATACAACACTTCATTTACATATTAACTGCAGCGCTCACAAGACACACGCACGGCTCCTGATCTGCATATGATAAAGACCTGGGACATTTCTCCTGAAGCCTTCAACAGTTTATCACTTCAGATGCTTTGCTGTACAATGAGACAGACTGCACAAGTTTAGTAAAACAGTCGCTCGAGATAAATTTAACAAATAATGAATGACCACTTGTTGCATAGGACAGGACAATGTAGTCACAGTAGTCACAGTATTGTGAAAATGCAATACTGTATCTGTTAGCAAGAAAAGGCAAAAGATTAAATCAAATGCAAGACTTAAACAAAGAGCATATTTACAATAATTTAACAGTAAATGTATGGGCTGATATTGAAAAAATGTTCCTCAAAGCATCAAATTTGCTATTTTGAACAAACTGAAGTGTAAAAATGCAAATAAAGAAACAATAGACTAAAATATGGATGCATACATCACAATGCAGCCATATTTTAATAGTCCCTAAGCGCTTTAGCAGACAATTTTACAAAGACGTGAGGCTCTGAATTCAGTGCGTCGAATCGAATTTTAATTTCTGAGTGCTGAGTTAACCAATCACAGAAAACCCGGTCGCGCTCAACATGTTTTTTTGTTGAGGATTTAAGGAATTGATACATTCTTAATTGTTCCTAATAAATTCAAATATGTAATTATCAGCTAAAAAAGATCCATATCTGCCCAGCCCTGCTTATATGTTATGGGCCTATTATTATAGAAAGTAATAGCAGAGGAAGAACAAGTCATTATTTGAATTTTGGTAACAGCTCTCAACATATCTATTGGAAATAAACAGATTAATGGCTGATTCTTTCCTCACCTCCACTCCTCATTTTGGCGGGTTTGTTCGTACTTCTCTCTCACGTGTGACACGCCCAGGTCCGGGTGCAGCCAGTGCACCTGGTCCCTGCAGGAGGCGTTACTGAGGCGCAGGCCGAAACAGGACGTCCAGCGCACTTTGTAGATGTCAAGGATCTTCTGGATGATTCCCTAAAGGCATAAAATACAGATAGAAAATTAGGAATGATCTTTTTAGATTTTAGATTGAGAAAATAACTTAACAGTTTTCAATTCAATGATCTCTGCTTGAAATGCAAAGTTTCTCTTTCGCTCAATAACAATAAGAGAAGTCTGATCATCGAAGACATTTGTATTTGCAAGAAAATTTACACTGAAGACTTTCTCTTTCATACTGTACGTGTCACATGACAGTTAAATTGACAGAAACCTCAAATAAAAAATCTGGTTACTCACATCAAATAACGTTAACTACATTTAATTTATATAGTTGGATAAATCCTGAAATAAACAAAATGTATACGCAATAGTTTGAAATAGTTTTCAAAATTCTAGCTTTACTCCATATTAAAAATTCACATAAAAGACAGTGTTTCAAGGGGATCAAACCTGTGCTAGTATGGCTCTACTATCCACATACAGTAATACTAAGAAACTACAAGTGAGTAACGTTTTTATTTGAGCCACTCCAGCTGAAATTTAGCAAGCACACTCGGTACAAATACATCACCAGAGTCTCTCAGAATTTCTATGAACTCGTGCGCAAGTCAAAGTTCAATCTCATATTTTGTGCCTCACTGAAACTACCAGTTTGTTCCATCTGAGCAAATCTTTGTGACATTTTACATTTGGTCAGCAGAGAAGAAGTTAGCGAACGAGTCTTTGACCTCCAGCGATTGACGTTCAACCCAAACAACTTGACAGACATCAAGCACACACACACACACAACGCTAGTGTCCGTGCAGAGCGCTGGAGGCCCTGACCTACATACTGAGGAAGAGGGATGAAAAGAGGAGAGAGAGGGCAGATGTAGAGAGAGAGGGTAAAGAGAGGAAGTGCAGGAAGAAGGGAGGAAGAGAGGGAAGGAGAGAAAGAGGGAGAGAGAGAGAGAGATGAATTACAGAAAGAGAGGAAACAGTTAGAAGCAAAGGCGATGAAAATATTGAGTGATAAAAGACAGTTGGAATTAGTGTAAGAGAGAGAGATTTTGAAAGAGAGGTAGAGAGAGAGAGGTAGAGAGAGAGAGAGGTAGAGAGAGAAGGAAGTGAGATGCAAAGCAACTAAAAGAGTGAGTAATAAAAGAGAGGAAGAGTAAGAAAAAGAAGGAGGGAGAGGAACACAGAGAAAGAGAGAGAGAGAGAGAGAGAGAGAGAGAGAGAGAGAGAGAGAGATGGAAGAACATGATTCAAATAAAGACTCTCCTTTTTGACCTTTAAAGGTACTTTGAGCACATCTCAGTGGTGGGATTACTTCACCTAAAAGCATTCAGCTCAGTAAACCTCTGCAGACGAACTGGCCCAAGGATATGTGCATTTACTATGAAAACATTTTCAATTTGCAGTGTCCTCTGAGGGAGAAGGCATTAGGACCTTGTGCGAAGGACAGGCAGAAAAAAAACACACACCTTTGAACTACTTATAGAGGGAGATCCAGCTTTGAAGCGATGTGAACAGGGATTTCAACATTAAAAGCTGATTTATGTTGTACTTGTAAGTCATCGTGAGCATTTTATGTCATTTAGTGGTATTAATGTTAATCTTGTGTAAGGGATAATGTTTTGTTCTACACTGACAACTGTCTGGCAGATTGTACAGGAAAGTCTATAGGCCATAATAATCATCCTCTATGTCCTGTTGAATGGGTTTTAAAGTGTTTCCTCTTCTGAAAACCTATTTTAAAGACAAATTAAAGGTGGAAAAGCTGATATTCACACAGCAAACACAATTTAGTTTATAAATCTGACAAATTTCTCTCATAAATCCTTCGACACATGGTTAATATTGATTGATTGATATTAATTTATTTTAGTTGTGATTATGGCTTATAAGCGTCTTTTTACAAACAACAAAGTGAAAAGATGAAAGCCATCCAAGCACAATCAAAGCACTGCATTTGGCTCCTGGTTAGAACTAAAAGTCTTTAATAACTCAGTTCAGACAGTACTCAGTGGCCTCAGATTTTCACGAGTGCTGCATTTATGAACTATCTTTTAGTGGAAAACACAACGTTTACTCGTTTACCAGTAAAAAGTTAGGTGCCCCAACTTTGATTTACGTTTCTGTCTTCTTAATTGTCTGTATTTAACATTTATTTAGTTCTGTTTGATATTTTGTTTAGTTCTAAAATATGTTCCTATAAATTTGGCTCTACCAAATGGATTCCTTTACCTTTACAACTAAATTTACAAAAAAATGTATGTTGTAATTGTTTCTCTCTCTGTTGCCAGTTGGCTTTTGCTGAGTTATTTTTGGCAGCTGAGAAGAAGATGAGTGGTTCTTCCAAAGCAGAGAATTGGTTATCTGACATAATTAAATTTCTTTTCTCTTTTGTCTCTCCTGTCGACTTGCCCCAGATGGTCATGAATGATGGTCTTTCTCCTTGAGTCAGGGAGACTTTGTTGAAGTGACTTTTCATCTCTTCTTCTTGTCCATGTTGGAATCAAAAAGGTCAGAGTTTTCCTGATAATTCAATAAGACTTTTATGAGCAACATTGGCAACAGAAGTAGTGTATGCTACTGATTTTTGAGAGGGGACATAAAGGTAAAGGCGATGTTTTACTAAGATGATTGTTGAAAGATTGCCAAAAGTTTCCAGGACATGTGTCTGAGCTCTTTCAATTACCAAACTCAACAAGAAAAAAGTTAATCATAATATAACATGTATTAAACTACAGTTAGGTAGTCACAGCAGCATTTGTTCTGTAGAAAATATGTAGTGATAAGAATCTGATATTAAAACATAAGCTGACTTAGGGTAACAGGATGTACTGAAATTGTACTACTGGATGTACTGCATGAGTGTTACGGCATGTACTGCAATGAAACATGGTCAAACTAAATGACTGATACTAATCAAGTTAGTATCAAACTAATATAATAAACCAAACACCAAAGAAACTGGTCAAATTAAATATGATTTAAATATGACAAAAGCATCTGGAAAGTACTGGTGAAAGAATTGTTTAAGAAAAACCAAGAGTGTTACTGCATTACAGTAAGAAGTAGAAAGTAGGATGGAGCGAGGGCTAGAGTTATGGAAGCTTTGGCTGGTTTTCTTTTCAATTTAGCTTTGCTTGTCCATCTTTGAGCATAGACAGCCAATTGCCGAAGATTGCAAGACGATGGAGAAAACAACATTTGAATTTTCAGAGAAGAGGTGAAAGGATTGAGAGGTGAGGCACGTTTCTGACATTTGGTCATTCACTCTGGACTGGAGGAGGAGAGAAAAAGAGGGGTACGAGATGTGTGCAAAGAATCAAGATCGACAAACATTGATTGTCTGTTTTAAAATTTCTGCTAAATGTGTCAAATATGTTTTCATTTTGAAATCAAGCTTGAAATGTCACAAATGTTATTATTGTGACAAGACTCGAGCAAATGTTTGACTGTAGTTTGAGTGTATGTAGCAGAATAAAAACACACTTTCACTAAAGCATTCTTCCTCACCCTGACATCAGTGGCGTCTCCATATCGGATGTTGGAGTACCAGCAGCTGTGCTCTGTGTTGGTCTCGTGGTAATGGAAGACTTTAAGAACCCGGTCCACAGATCCAGGAGCAGATCCCGCCACGATCCGGTCTGATGCCCCGGTGCTCAGGCGAGACTTTGCTCCTCCCAGAAACGCGTGGTTCAGGTTGGGCTCCATGTAAGCTGTGGCCATGGTCTTCCCTGCTGCCACCGCTGCTGCTAGGTGTCTGTCATATTCTGGAAACAAAAGAGGGAGAATTCAATTAGACCTAATGTAGCGGAAACAAGTAGCTGAATTAATTTGCCTCTGTTTTGGACAAAACAATTTTAAATGTTTTTGGATTCAGGATATAAAAGAAGGCATTTCTACCACAGAGTCACCATAGAGAATATATTGTTTTGACTGGGATTTTTCATAGTTTACCTTATTCATCTCTGTGGAGTCAGGCAGGTGATGGTACTAACCCAAGTTTTTGCTAGAAAGTACCACTTTAAAGATATTTCTTCATCTTTAATAAAGTATTGATTTATATAAGTATTATGCCACGTCTGGAAAAAATAACATACAGTACCTCTAGAAATATGAAAGCACAACTCGCCTTTAAACTCACTAAAATGTGATGCTCATCAGTCACGTAAATTGCTCAAACTAGTTCCAAATTAAAATGCAACCCAATTCAAGCCAAAAGAAAGACATTTTAGTTAAAGTTAATAAAAATTGCATGACAAAAAATGCATAGCCAATCCAATTCCAACTTTCTTTCCCACAGGAATACAATTTAATGACTGCAGTTTTCAAAGGAAATATCTGTGGAGCTGGTATGACGTGAATCGGCAAAGATGAAATGCAGAAAACAATGTGATACTTAACGTAGAGGAGCGTGCTTTGGGTCAAGGCTCAGAGTGTGATGTGTTTGAAGACAATGAGACTCACAGAAGTGGCTCTCCTGTGGAACAAGTGTGACTCTGACACATTTCCTGCAGCACATTGTGTTTTTATTATGGTTTTGGACCAGGATCTGTTTACTGTAATAATGCTACTGAACCGTAAAAGCAGCTGTTTTATGTCACATTAGTAAACTATTTCAATTCCGAGAAAGTCTAAACATCTAAAACGCAGCTAAAAATGGATGTCGATACTTTTATCAAGAACATGACAAAATATGTTGCAACAAAAATTAACTTGACACACAAACCTTGACAAAGAGATCATTGTGCAAAGATGTGTAGACAGATTAGACTAAAATTTTTGTAAAATATAGCAAACATGATTATGATTAAGATCTCACGAAACATTTAGCTAATTTTTGCCAATTTGGTTGTTTTGGTAAAATTCATTATCATCTTTTGTCCAGTAAATATGTCACTGTTCTCTGTTACCTAGCAACCACATTGTAAATCTTTGCCAAATCAACTTAAATAATACAGGAGTGACGTGACAAATTATTATAACTTAGCCCAAACAAACAACTGCCTGATCAGATACTGGCTAAATTGAGGCCGATAGCCGATATGACCGATATACACAAAAAATCTAAATATTGACCCCAAAATATTGTCCGGCTGATATATCGGTCTATTTCTATTTTCCAGTGTATCTCAGCTCAATTTTAGCAGACATTTTGTTTTCAAGTGTTCTAAACAACTAATTGATTACCAGTAATTGAAAGAATAATTGGTCTACAAATCGATTAGCAAAATAATCATTAGTTGCAGGCAGCCCTTTTTTCTCATTATAATCGTTCAAATTTATTCTCAAAAAACAAAACAAAAACTAAAATACTTGTTTCTTGTACAATTACAACTTTTAAAGGTTTGATTTTCTTCTCATAACAATATTAGTTAATTTTGAAATGTTACAAGGCAGTAAAAAAGAGAGGTACTACTTGTTCAAGTCTGTGAGCACTCATTATGAAAATAGTGATATAAAGCTGAAGCTTACATCTTCATCAAAGCAGATATCTCTCCCTCATCTGCTTCAGTGCATTTATGTTCAGTCGAGCAACAATCCACTTCTCGCTTCCTTGTCAGTTTTCTCAGCTGGTAAGAACTCAATAAAATACATAATATTGTCAAATTAATAATGTGTCACCTACAATTATATTATTTATAAATATGTGTTTTGATCTTGTAGAGTTTTTGGACAATTGAAAAGAAAAATGATAGGACACATTTTTCTCAAACTCCTTCTTATAGGAGGTAAGTGATTCTACAACTTTATTTGATGGGGCAGATATCCATAAAAACAAACAAACAAAAAAGTTATGTCATCATTTAACATTTATATAAAATATTCAAAATGTTTATTTATTTATTTATTTATTTATTTATTTATTTATTTGAAGAGGACAGTGCATATTAATGAACACAACAAAATTGTGTAAATATGCCAGATTAGCATAAAGCTAATTTTCATCTGTAGTCCTCGTGAAGTATCTAGTAATTTTCACAGTGAAGTGAATACAAACATTTTAAGGAAATATAAAACAATTCATACGTGTTTACAGGTTTGGTTTGTTAAGAGCCATTTTTTAAGTTGTTTTTTAAAAGAATAGAATGAAGGACATTCCCTGATAGTGTCTGGGAGGTTATTCCAGCTCTCACTCGCCCTCACAGAGAGGCAGTTCTGACCTGTGCTTGTTTTTCTAAACGGTATCTCATAGTCACCTCTAAGAGCTGCTCTAGTATTAAGATTGTTGTCTTTTTGTTTACAAACAAATAATTCACGTAGAGGTGGTGGGGACATATTATTCCTAATTTTATAGATCAAACAGCTATATTTCAGTATTTTTAAATTTTCAAATTTTAACAATTTATAGTTCTCCAGAAGAGGACAATGATGAGACAAATATGATTTGTTGGCCATCACCTTAACAGACCTTTTATACAGTTGCTCTAAGGGTTTTAGGATAGAGGCACCCGCAAAAGACCAGATTACAAAACAATACTCAATATGTGACATAATCATGCAATAGAAATAAGCTTTAGCTGCATCTTCAGAAATATAAGGCCTGATTTGTCTAAAATTTTGCAAGTTGAAATTTATGATGCCCATCACTTTTTTAACATGTCTGCTAAATGACAGTCTTGAATCCAGTATCACCCCAAGATATTTAAAGTGAGGAAGTAGTTCTAGTTCTTCGCCCTCAATGTAAACATTAGATCGGGTCTGTTTTACTTTATGTTTTGAGAAGAACATACATACTGTCTTTTTCGTGTTAAGAACCAGGCAGTTGTTTTGTAGCCAAACCTGTAACTTATTTAGAGCATTAGTAAGTTTAGATGCAATATCTGATGTATTTAAGCCATGAGTAAATAACATCATCAGCATACATTAGCGTATTAGTAAATGTTTCGATCAACAATGACAAATTAACAGAATTGATACAATGCATTTTGTTACTTTTCTTATGGAGAGTCCACTGCTGACTTTTAGTTATGGATATGTTAATGTTTGTAACAGTCCACAGTATTGCAATAAACCTATCTATTGAAAACAGGCTGATGTTATTAAGCCAAGCTACAGTTATGTGGAGAGGCAATGCTGCTCACACTAACAAGGCATATTTTTCAAGGTATTCCAGCAATAAAACAGCTGTAATTGAATAGATTTGATTGAAAATTACAAACAAAGCAATAACATCTCTATAGCAAAAGCAGGACCAATGGTTATGTCCTACCAGGGGTGTAAGTCTTAGGGACGAGGGTGGGTTGGGTTTAAGGTTCCAAAGGGGAATAGTCATGTGTTTTCTACGACAAAAATTAAATTTATGTGCTGGTTGTAAGAAAATTACAGAAGGGGAATCACCAAAACGATCTTGTCTAATATCTCCACCCGTGTTTATGTTGAGGAAGCAATGTTGAAACATGATGGAAAACTTCTGCATAATGTGTTACTTTAACTATGCACAAAATACTGTATATTAAATAAATATTCATTAACATGTTTCTGTAATTTCAGTTTTGAGTGTTGCTGTCTGTGGTGAAGAGTGGAAAGCCACAGTGGTCAAACAGATGAATGCTTTGGTCGGCTCTTGTGTGGTCGTGCCCTGTTCCTTCAGCCACCCAAAGGAATACCTGTCTACCTCCAGACTCAGGGGTAAATGGCATTACAGCAAGAGAGAAGAGGAGCTCATATACTACAAGGACCAAACCAGGGTCCTAGAGATCTTTAAGAACCGCACCCGCCTCCTGGGAGATCTGGGGAAAGGCAGCTGTTCCGTAGAAATTATAGAAATCAATAACTACAACTTTGGGCCCTACTGCTTCGGCATCGAACTGGCCCGAACTGAGGCCGACCTAGGCACTAGAGACAAGTTCCCGTTTGTGGACAACTGTGTGATGCTGAATTTGCAGTGTAAGTCAACTAACATAGGTGAATTATAACTTAGCACTATTTTGAGCAGTAATACAAAAAAGTAAATAAATAACCGGAAGGAAATTAAAGCTTGGCAGTGAACTGAGCAATAAAACATTTTGAACAAAAGGAACAATATGGTAACTATTGGTCTAATACAGTATATTCATACAGAATAGCTACTTTATGTTGTTTTGTATTACATATTAATGCCATTAATTATAATATTATTTATTATATTTCCATGACAAGAAACTGAAGAGAAAAAAAACAAATGATAAACTTTGAGTAACTTCATGTGCACTGTCTCAGCTGCACTTCAAGTAATAAGGCCTAGAATACTTTTGATGTTACACTGAAACATCATATACACACTGTTTAATCTGTGACCCTTTTATTGCATTATTAACCCTTTCCTGTGTTAAAACTTGTAGCCGAGCCATCAGACCCCTCATTGACCTTCAGGGATCCTGTTGAGGGGCGGCCCTTCACCATCACCTGCTCTGTCTATCACACCTGCCCCACCCACAAGCCCGAGCTCACATGGAGCAGGGGTCACCAGACAACATCACAGAGAGTCACAGGGAGTTACGCACGGGATTGTGGGTAATGAGTTCTGTCCTGACTTTCATCCTGGCAGAAAAAGACAACCACAAGGAGGTTACCTGCACAGTCAGATTCTACGGGCAGATGACATCGTCCAAAAAAATGACCCTCAATGTGAAACGTAACATTAATATTTACACAATACTAAAAATTCTCATGAAGACATTCTTTTTTTGAGTCTTAGCATACAAACTAAAAGAAGCACATACATTTTCAAAATGGCTTTTTATAAAAATATCAAATTTGATTAATGTTAAACTTCACCACAAAATCTGCAGAATGTAATAATTCATGAGTTCATACTTGCGTCTTAAAACTGGGGAAAAAAACAAAAAACAAGTCCACATCTAAGGCAACTTTACTTCCAAGCTTCCTTTAGTGATATTTACAGACCTACAAAAGCAAATCCATAGAATCCACACAACCAAATACTTGTCCTATATCATATCATTTATACTACATGTTTTATTCTTGTTTTTGTTGTTTTTTTTAGTGTGTGTTGTTGTTGCTGTTTCTTGTTTTTTTTATTTTTACATACAGTTTTGCTTCTTTCACACAAATCCTGCATAATTAGGCTGTTTTTCTATACTTCTGATTCTACTTGTGTCATTAAGTGGTAAAGCAAAGAAACGTTCTATTGTTGTTTTTAAATTCTACGCAAATTATGAATAATTTCTGTCTTGGAACTTTGAAGTGACATTGCATTGAAGTTACAGCTATTAATGTTAACTTTCTTGGCACAATATATATAATAAAAAGGAAAACAAACAAAAAAATAAATAAAGAAATACATAAAGAAATAAAATAAAACAAAAATAACTGTAAAAAAATAAATTTGATGGTTAAAGTAGTTAACAAATGAAGATTAAAATTCCCTTTAAATGCACCATAAAAAGAAGGGCAGCCTTAAAATCAGTGAAGTGTGAATGAAGCAAAAGACTTCGAGAATGTTTTTGTAATGACATTGTTAAATTTGCATAAATTAGAACTTTTTAGTAACACACTGATCAGCTTCAGCTTATTTACTGTATGCATTGATTAAATAACAATAAAGTATTAAAAAGACTCTGCATATGCTTTATAAAAATGTTATAAACTACTTCTCAGTAGTAAATCCTAACCACATAGTTATAAAACTTACTTAAACTCATGAATCGACACTGCTCCACAACACATGTACTGACTTTAGAAGTAGTACTGTATGTTACAGACAAATTAAAACTGAAAACTAAAGCCAGCTGAATGTATTTTCATGGGGAACATTTTGAAATTTTTTTTTCACAATAAGAAGCTAAATCAAAGCTTTGCCTTAACAGTCAGACAAAGTATACTAAGCAAATGTGCTTATACTTTTAAGAGAGCAAGTTCTGTTGTAATCACAATTTGAATAGTCTCAATAGTAATTCACAATTATCCAAAATATTTGGCAAACTTATACTAAAGCTACTAACCTTGAAATTTAGACCTCTAAAAACACGTCTTTAAAATGTTAAAGCATCTGGATGTGCTAAATTTTCAATAATGTATTTTATAGTTATTATACATTATTATACAAAAGCATAGCTGCAGTTGTGTTTCGCTTCTTTCATACAAGTTTAGCAACTTGACATGTCAGTAAGTGGTAAAACAGAAAGTTTTCACTATTTTTTTTTTTTTGCTCAACACAAATTTATAACAACCGTTCCAATACTTCCAGTCTTGTATTTACCCTTGAATCTACAGCTACTGTTTTAACCTAATTTAAGCTAATTAACTTCTCAGTGCATGAAAAAATAGTATTCTGTAATTTCTGTGATTAGCTCAACCAAACAAAAGCTAAAACTAAAATATCCACAAAATATAAGATAACTTAAGGTTATTTAATGTTATTATGGCAATAAACAAGTCAAGCTGAGGCTAAACTATACATTTCAAACTACCACTGAATGACATCACAAGCTGGACCAGAGAATTTACACCTTTGGATATCTTGAAAATGTGTGAATGAAACAAAAACTCAACTCTGAGTATGTTTTTGGTAAAGTCATTTTGGTATAATGTCATTACTATCACTTAAAATTTAATTTTAAGTATTTTTTAAGCATGAATTGGTAATTGAATTGTAATAGCAAAATCTGTAAATAAATAAATAAATAAAAAAGAAATTTAAAACGCAGAACAAATACCGATATATTTTCCCCAATTAACTGTAGTCTACGCACCTAATACAGAACAATGTCATAGTCAGAAAATCACTTTAAGCTACATCCCTTGTTCTCATTTATAGGTAATTCAGTGTCTAATATGATATGTTTACCAGATAACTAAGGACAGAAATAAAGATGCAATTATGAGTTGGACCGTAAAGTTAAATAATAATCCTTAATTTCTTGAGCCAGTATGGCAGTGGCACACATCTTTAGTGACCACACAGGCTTTTGCAGACATCTCTATTCTGTTCCCATGGAGTCAGGTGTCACTGTCTCCAACCTGTGCATTTTTCCTCATAAAGATTTCATTCATACCTGGGTCCCAGCACGTGAGGAATCGTCCACAGCCACCTGACGCCATGGAAACACATATCCTCTTTCCTCTGTCCCTGTCTCGATCCAGGACGGACAGACAACCGGTCGCTTCGCAGACCCGCATCTCGGGCAAAGACGTCCAGAAGGTTAAGTCAACAAACAATAACTGGGATCCTCGCACAATAGTCCCATAACCAAAATAACTACTGCTGTCTCCAAAGCATGAGTCGCTGTCTCCAGATTGTGTCAACACCTTTGTCCATGTCTCAAAAAAGCATCCAAAAGTTAAAATAATCCAACAGTTTCTTCAGCTTTTGCCATAATCCACAGTTTGTTGTAGTTTTTTTCTAATCTTCTTTTCCTCTGGTCTAGTTCTTGGTCACTTCTGGCTTGGGACACCCCTTTGTTGGCTAAGAGTCTGATTTTTGGCCCATGCCAGCGCTCCGTAGTTACCCAGTTGCCTTGGAAGTGAAAGTAAATCGCGCCGGTCGCTTAGGGGAGAGTTCAAGCTATTTCACTGACACAGAAGAGAGGACAGTCCCGCTTGCCAAAAAAAAGCTGTGAGTGAGTTAGCAAGTGAATAAACTCAAAGATGTCGCTTCCAAGAGATACAAAGTTAGCTGATAGGTTGTCATCTCGGTTTTAAAATGAGATAAGAAGGAAAACCGCCGCAGAGATAAAATGAGCAACAATTGTTTGAGCCTGCATGAAAGGAAAAGGACACAGCAGCGCTACAGAAAGTTGTGTGAGGGACCAGAGGGAAGTGGACAGGCTGCTGGAGGAGCAGGAGGAGCCAGATGCCATTAATATGCTAATCCTGTCCCAGGCGTTTTCAATGACTTACCCCTCCCACCAACTGCTGTTTATCAGGCCGACCTCAGGCTAAGGCTAATACAATCACGAGACAGACAGGTGTAGCTAATGCAAAATCCTCCAGAGTCAAAAGTCATCTGAGAAAAAATGAACGAAGAAGAAACAAAACGGCAAAGCGTCATCAAGTGAACTGTCCAAATGTCAATCAGCCTGGTGTTTGAGAACTAACAAATGAATAGTTATGAGTTTTCTCCAAATGAACATATACAAGACATGTCCTGCTGATTGATTGGTGCAGGGGTGTCAAACTCCAAAAGAGATGGGGCCAAATCAACTACAGTCAGAGTTGGTCGAGGCCTGGGTTGCATTTTAAAATATAGGTCCTTCTGTGTTATTTTCAAATATGGCTACTGGGTTTTATAAAGCTAATATAACACTGAGTTAGTAACACTGACTAGATTTATACTGTACCACATTACATTACGCTGTATTATATTGTACATAATGTTGTTCCAAGAAGATTTTGGACAAATTGTACGCAATTTGCTGCATTCTAGTGCAGCCACTGTCAATATTTAACATAAATCATTCCAGAGGCCACATAAAATTATCTTGGGGGTTGCATTCACCCCCTTGAGCCGCCAATTTGACACCCCTGGGTTAGTGGAATACGGGCAAGGCAAATGCACTCACACTAAAAAGTATCTCTGATCTGATCACCAAACTGCCCTTGAAAATGCAATAACATTTTTGCAAAAAGAACAATTTATACAGATATTGAAAAAAATAAATAAATATAAAATTGTGTGTATTAACCTAAGCCGTGCTAGGATCTTCAACTAACTCACTTCTTTTTGTCACCGTTCTATATAAATCTTCATACTCTAAAAAAATATTTAGTTGTCTAAAAACATTTTGCTCAATTAAGAAGTTACTGATCAATTAATCTACTAAACAACTTTATAGTGAAGATCAAACAGTAATGTTGATTGCTTAGAAACCTAACTAATCAATTGGATTAGCTTTTGGGCCCATATAGAACCAGTTTTAAAAATAAAATAATAATTTTTCATATTCTATGCAATATATTTTCTACAGCTAAGTGATCAAATAATGAAAGACTTCTTTCTTTTTTACACTGGTTTCTCAAAAATATATCATTCTACTGTATGTTGGAAATTCATGGCCTGGAATACAACTGATTGTACATGGTTTGGATATTTTATGTGAATAGGAAATACATTTAGACAAAGTATTGATGGGAAATGGTTAACTAAAAAATATTATAATACAACAGATTTTTACAAACAGATAAAAAAAAAATCTCTATGTGGTCTATCATATCTTATTTGTGTCTGAATGTACAGAACTAATAAGAGCACACTTTATTTATTAGCTATCTTATCAAAAAATGTATCCAATAGTTAATGATATGATACCAAGTAATATGACACGTATTGCAATATCAATCCTACACAGATACTAATGAACTGTCTATTAAAATGCATTGAAACTCCTCCATTATAACAAATTCTCACCCTGAACACTCACTTAATCCAGGTTATTTTGGACGGCACATTTTTATTCAGTGAAAATGCATTTGAATTACATTAAGTCCACTTCTCGCTTCTTCTGCGTGTGTATTTTCTCTTTTCCCCGGGGCACAGAAAACCTACATTGAGCCCCTGGAGACACGTACTGTAGCGCAAGTCGCAAAACAGACGTCAGCTGCAATAAATCACATCCACACCGTGCAGTTCGATATATTCTTTACTGATGAATTGAAGAGGCCCATCTCCTCGTTCAGCACAAAAACCTCTCAAACCTTAATGTCACCTTGGCCCGAGCTTTGTGTTTGGGACGTGCACGTGTGGCTCTCCTATAATTTGTGTCCCATCTGAGGAGGCGACCATTGTTATGAAAATCCAGCAGGACGGGGGGGTTGGGATGGCTCAGGGGGGAGTGTGGAGGGGGACTATTCAAAGCCTTTTGTCAGTGGACCGGATGTAGTCAAGAATCTTTTGGGGTTGTTCCAACGTGGCTCCTATTACATCCACCTCAGTCTTGGCTTATACAGATGAGTAATAATGATACAAGACTGCAGAATAAATTTAGAAAGAACACACAGTATAATAGAACATATAATAATAGAACACACAATCTGAAATGTACTAGAAACATTCACAAATCAATGAGCTGCAGCAGTCCTTTTTAGCAATGCTGCAGAGCAATGGTCCCCACATTTTTGTCCTGAGGAACCCTCTAAGCTTTTTGTCATTCTTGAAGTACCCCCTAAAGTAAATACTAAGAAAATAGATTAGCTTGCTTTAACAAAATTGACAATTATGACATTTACTTTTATTGTTTTAGTGATATTGATGCCCTAACTACTCAAAAGTTTGCCTAAAGTGACTTAAAGAACCTATTTTCAATTAAAATACTATTTGAATTTTATCCTTTTTTAATACTCAAAGTCAATCCAAGTACCCCCTGATAAGCGCAGACCTACCCGCAGGGATCTTGGTAGGTTGGGAAGCACTGATGTTGATTGAGTCAACAAAATATTTTCTAAGCAATTTGATTAAAACATAAAAAACATAAAAAGCCAAATTTCTGCAAATTTAGAAGTACCATTTAATTCTTCAAGGGTTGCAAATCTTTCAAGTGATATTTTAAACGTCTAACCAAGATATTTTAACGTTTTCTCACACCAACTAAGTGTTCAATGTGTACAATAATTGTATTCATGGAATTTTTTTGGATTGACTCGGTAACATACGGATGGTGTGGTGTACAAAGTTCATATTTACATTCGGAAAGTTATAATAATTCACCTACAACATAAACAAACAACCAACATCAACCTAAAACACCTATCTCTGTAGTTTAGCTGAACAAAAATGTACATTGCAATTCTATTACTTGTCAGAAGAATAAGAAAACACAACTGTTTTTTTATCCTTAATTATGCAGTCCCAGTCTTTCCATCAGACAATGGTAAAGACTTCACGGGATAAATTGCTCTGGGACAGGTGCATAGAAGCAGAAGAAACATCTTAAAATAACAAAATCTTGAACTTAAATCTTGACTTATTTTGGAAAATTGAGATTTATTCAGACATCAGTGACATTTGCCCAAATCACAGTTTTGCAAGTTACCTCAGTGTGCAGGATTTTGGTCTTTTGATATTCTTTAGTTATGTTTTAATCCTTTGTTTTCTCAGTTGTTCTTCTGAGTGCTAACATTCTGTGTGTGTATTTATTAACAAGAGCTTTTGTGCGAATGAATTAAGCTGCGCACAATGTTGCAAATTGCCAACGTCTAGTCCAACGCACTCACTCACTTGGCTTAATTGTCTTTCACACTCACAAAACAACACACGTGGGGCAATTAGTGCTTTCTCCTCCTGAAAACGCTGATCACGAGCAGTCAAAGGTCCCAAGAGCACTTAACTGTTTACGCTTCACATGAGAGGGGAAAAAGCTAATCAACAAAATGAACTATTGCCTTCTCAAAAGCTTTAATGAGACAGTATTGGTCTTCTTGAGATGACCAAGGAGGCTTACAAATGAGTCACAGAAATCCTTTGAGAATCCACAGATGTTGTGAAGAGTCTCAAGGCCGGTTCAAACCAGAGGACAATCACAGCCTGAAGTCACATTTATACAGCCTGAGGGCATTATTCACTTCATGTGCTTGTTGTTCACTCAAAAAAAAGGAAATGTTGACCCTTTAAAAATAAAAAAATCCTTTTGTGTGGGATTTATATGCAGCCCAAAGAAAATATTGTAGAATTATTAAACATGTTTGGCTAAAGGGGTTTAAGCCAATGCCCATTTTGCTCCCTGCTCTTCAAGTGCCTTTTTCATGTAGTGTTTTTAATATTTATAGGAAAAACAAATGGGCACAAACCAAAATAATATGCTCAATTTTTGCGATCTCCTTAAACAGCCCTGTTAAGAAGGCTACAAACAGGAGGAGTTTAAAGACTTGCCAAAAACAGGCCACAAACATAACATATTACAATGATTATTTGTTTCACAAATACAATTACAATCAGACACGATATTTAGTTTTAGAGTAAATTATGTTGCCTAAAATTGTTGAGGTTGTTGCTTTTTCTAAGAAAATCGAATTTACATTTTAGTTTTAATAGCTTGCAATCAGACTTTCATTCCAGTTTAATGTAACACAGCTTTATCACTCACTGTTCAACAACTACAACAGCAAATGTTACTTAAAGAAATATATTGCAACTATAGATATGAAGATATGAAGACATGGAGATGAATAAAGTGATACAACGATACAAGTTTGTAAGTATATCCAACAATACTAACAGCATCTGCGGGCTAAATGCTGGCTATATTCTAACATGATGCTAGCGCCGCCTGGCATATTTAACATCTACATAACAAATTTTGCTTTTCTGAGATAACACCACTTCAACAACATTCATTAAGACTTAGCTATGACTTGATTTGAAATAGTTGTGCCAAAATACACTTAAATCAACAGGAGGTGTTTTAAAAGACCCAATTAATTGTTGAATGTATTTATTGACTCTTTTTGAAAATGCTAACGTATTACTGGCATGTTCATTTCCTGTTTAGTTGATTTAGGGTTTTCACTAGTTCAGTCTAAAATTAAAAAAAAATAAAAAATACTACAAGATCCGACAATGAACAATGAACAGGGAGTTGTGCTTAACTTTCTCACACAACAGGTTAAAGACTTTACAAATCAGAAGAAAACTTCACCAAAGGACGAAAGAGTGTTTATAAAATTGTCTGACTGCAAATGCTAACACTAAAGCCTGACAATAAACAGCTTACATGCACAAAGTCATTTAATATTCACAACCAATGATCTATCTGCTATCACATTTTAATTTGTGACAGCTATTGATGAAACCTCTGTTAATGTTTAATTTCTGTGTGTATGTGTATGTGTGTGGGAAAGTAAACAAGAAGCTGCATGTAGACAGTGTATCCATTGACTCACCTGTGTAGTATGCAATCCTGGAAATATCTGCAAGACAAACAGAGGGAGAAAACTGTTAATTGAAACCAAACGACTAACTCCATCAAAAACATATTAGCTGCGTGTTAATGGTCAGCTCATTAAAGCCACAGCAGTGTAAGATTAATTAACTACATTCAAAACAGATCAATATC
Source organism: Mugilogobius chulae (assembly GCA_038363315.1). Taxonomy (NCBI): domain Eukaryota; kingdom Metazoa; phylum Chordata; class Actinopteri; order Gobiiformes; family Gobiidae; genus Mugilogobius; species Mugilogobius chulae. The sequence goes on from CM076408.1 coordinate 3,973,877, forward strand.
TAGGAGAATGACAGATTATTGATTCAGAGGTCAATAGCCTGCTCTCACAACATTACGCGTGTAGTTTAAAGGGCTAATTTCACAGTGAGACGAAGCAGGCTGATAATGATGCGCAAATGTGAAGCGTGGATGAAAAAAGCCTTTGAAATTCATGAATCCATATCTTAATAAAATCTGCGGTCAATTACAGCAGGCGTTACTGCATTATGGATGGCACTGCAGTCGTTTCCTACATACAGCTGTAAACCAGGAGCTGTAAGACTGTTTAAAGAGCTACAGTATTTTGAAATATGGTTTGTTATAGGCTACAAAAAGTTTAGCCAATAGCATTGCTTGGGTCTTTTGAAAACATATATATTTTACAATGTAGGGCAGGAAAATATGGCCTAAAATTTGTATCACAATATAAAAGAGAACATTTGCGTTAACTGTATAGTTGACGATATACCTATACTATACAGTATAGCGTTTATCACTGTTATAGTTGTGTGTATTTAAGTTTACAGAGATCAGATGAGATCAGATGAAAATTGCCAACTTGCCAAGTCTGCATCTTTAAAGGAACTTTGGGCTTTTTAATTTGGAAAGTCACTTATGAATTTTGACCATCAAGTGTTGTGAATTTTGTGAGTTTTTTCAAGTTTGATCCATGAAAATACTCCCATTAATGACTGAAACATGGAGCTCAAATTGTGCTTGTTGCTTGTTAATCTCTGAAAATCTGGCAACACTGGGAATTTGTCACAATTTCTGTTTGCCTCGGTTGCAAAATGTGGTGCAAGTGCAATCTTATCATGATAGTCTAAAATTCGACTTTTCCACATGAATAACATGATATATGATTTACTGATATTGTTCAGCCCTATTACAATGTATAAGTAAACCAAGTAAAAGTATTTTTAACTAATGTCTATATATTTTATAAATTGAACTCAATTAGCAAAAAATAAATAAAAAATAGTTATTAAAAATGCATTTTTAAATTTAAGATGCCAATTTGTAGAAATTTCTTCTTTGTCTGGGCCAAAAATCTCTTCTCTGAGCTCATGACAGAGCTCAGTTTTTGTGTAGGCTATAGTTATCTTAACAATTATTAAAGTACTAATTGATGAATCCAATAATCAATTTGCGCTTGATCAATTAACACTGCAGTCCTATGAACTCAACCAACAATGATTTGCCAAAGTACTATGAAACAATGTAAAAAAGGGTGATTTCAGCCCCCAAATCTACTCCAAATTGAGTCTCATTTATCATTTGCTAATGTACAAAATAGTAACAACTTACATTTGTGACTCTTGCAAATACTCAAAAGGTAACATTTTAAGTGGTGCATAACAGTTTTGTGGAAGATGTTATACTGTATGTGCATCTTCCAAAATTAAACAGATTGAAATGATCACAAATAGCACATATATGATTACTTTAATATGTGCAATTTAGCATCCGGATTGATAAATGATTAACCTAATCTTCAAATTTCTCCTTCTGACCTACATAAATCTGAATAATCTAAATAAAATATTGTGTGCAGTTTCAGACAGCATTGACTGATGAATTGACTAAATGACTGAAGGTGTACAGCCCTTTGCTAACAAAAGCACTGAGTAATATCATTTGTTACAGCGTTTCTCATAACATCCACTGCAGCCCTAACACTGAACTCCTCACTCCCAAATCGAATCTCCTCTCGTCTTGGAAGGGGCAGCGCTCTTCCTAGAAGCAGCTCTACATTTCATACATAATACAGGGCATCTTTGTCCCACAGGAAACCCACCGAGGACCACAGAGAACTCAACACCCAGTTAAAGGGTCATAAGACAAGGACCTAAGTGATCGGGACGCCCCTGATGTGCGCACTGATAGGGGCCACTGGGTATAATGTCAACACAGATGATGTAATGGTAAGAAGAAACCCCAAGAGCGCAGGCGGGAAATGCCAACAAGGTGACTCGCGGTGTAAATGCTTTATCGACAAACAGTAGAAACATGAGAGCGGAGCAGAGGAAGTGAAGGACAGGCCGCTGCTGCTAAAGAGGCTAATTCAAGTCAGAGGAGATTTGGACTGACACTTCTCAAACAACTGGACAGATGGAGGTGTAAATTTACAAAAGTCACAACAACAATGGTGTTTGAATACATCATATGTAAATTAATTATGAGACAACAGTACTAAAAAAATAATATTGACTATAAGTTGTTGCATGGTTATTTATTGCTTGATGAATGAGCTGGTTTCATTCACTTCAAGGAAACTGAGTGACATCACATCATTTGGGTTTGTTTGCTTAACGGGTGGGTACTTTTTTTGTTTTAACAATCCCTGCTTTTTAGTCATGATATACATTAGGTAATGCACCTGCTAGGGCTGTGCAATTAATCTGATTTGAATTTCAATTATGATTATTGCTGTAATCGTGTAAAAATTGGAAATGAATTGGAAAAGTAGGTCCCAGAAAGTGTCTTTACAATTGTAGAATAAATTTACAACAATCTATTTATTTTTTTCTCTTCACTCTCTATATTTAAGGGGCACTAACACTCTACATTCTCGTTTGAATAATTGTGATTTCAATTATGATTATTATTTTCATCATAATAGACCTGCACACTTACGTATAGTCCAGGAACAAGTGTGTCAGTCAAATTCGTAATATTTTGGCACAAGGTAAAATAAAGAAACAGCAGTTTGATATCATGGCTTCATTTCTGTTTGCTGATTGGACAATTGCACTTCTTGTTTTTTGGAAACTGTTCACATTTCTGCAATACTTAACCTTGTAGATATAATTGCAAAATGCTATTTTTTATTGCACAAGATAGCTGTATTTTTCTTGATTATCCCTGTGGGCGGGAACAGTTAATGTTGATTGCCGTTTAGTATCCATACTTTCTTAAATGAGTGTCTAGTATGATTCTAGTTTTAGTATTTGATTGTCAACACTTTTGATAATCATATTGACTAGAATTAATGCAGTAGAAATAATACAAGCTGATAATGGCTTAATTATAGTCCATTATTATTTATAGAACAAGCCAATTCATCCCCAAACATAATTATGACTTCAAAAACACGTCCAGATGTCTTCGGTTATGGATGGTTGGCAGAATCTTGCTTGAGCGTCTGTGTGGTGATATTGTGCTCCCTCTGGACCCATGCAGTGGTGCTAATTACACAGCAGGCTGTTTCAGTCTCACTGCCCAAACATCAAAAGACCAGCTCAGGTCTGAGAGCAGCAGCGTCAGGACGGCCAAAACACCTGCTCCTCAAGATGTGACTGTCCCACTGAAGACAACTCAGCACCAATTTTTATTCATTTAGTAAGAACATTGAAGAATGGGTAATCAATAAGGCTGTTTTCATTGGTATAACTGTAACATAATGGGTAAATTTATAATTCCAATTCACTGGGTCACTTAAGTGGTTGTTTGTAAGATAAAATATCTCTTTGGAAAAGTCAAAAAATGTCTTTTACTGCAGCAAAACCTGACAAAAAATAGTAAGCGTCACAATGATTCCATCAAATAACTGTCCCAAACTTCACTCCTCATTATTTGCAAAAAAGTAATTTGTACTGTATGTTAAAAAAAAAACAAAATACACACATCAAAATCAAAATCCAGCAGTTGCTAAGTGTATAAATTGACCTAATAACTAAAGAAATCTTTAGCAAGTTTACATTTATTTGTCATATCACTAATACACCAATGCAATATATTTGTGGTTATGTAGCTAAAATGACAAGTAAAAATATATTAAGTTTAAGTTCTTTCTTCATTCCTTAAACTCAAGTTACTCCTCAGAACGAGCTGCACTTACAGTACGTCCCACATTGGGCCAGACAGGTTAGTTCTCCCTGGTTTTTCTCATCTCTGCGTAATTGCAGGCTAAGCAGAATGGTTTTTAGATTGTCGTAAATCAGACTAAACAACAGTCTGCTCTCGTGTGTGTGCACCAAGGCTCATTTTACAGTCTCTGATGTGAAAGAGTGTGAAAGAGTACAGAGCAGATGAGATCCACAAACATCAGGGGCTGTTTTGGTGAACGCGAGCCGACGGGCGTAGAGATGTGCACCAACTTCAAATCAAAAGTGAATCTCGAGGCAAAGAGACAGATGTTGTTTTTCAGGTAGAAGTGATGTGAGAGTTCAGTGTAAACCTGAGGAGGAGAATCATCTGTTCAGCTTCAAAGCTGCTGCTGCAGTCTAGAGGTAAATGAATGAGCTGTCACGCTTTAGCTTTACCTGTTCTGTAGTTTGTAATTTAGTCAACACTTCTACCAGACATTTCTAATGTTAGAGAATACTGAGTGAAGACTAGTTCTGCTCTGTACACTAGAGAGAACATAAAACTAAAAATAATGCAGTGCATTGCAATTTTCTTGGAGGCAGACCAATTCTTGCCCGGTAAAGGTAGACAATATGGAGCTCAACAGTGGAAGATTACCGTGGTTACGGAAGCATAGAATCCCACAGAGATTTAGAAAAATTCAAATATTACTCCTATCCATAAAGTGGTTGTTTTTAGTGGAAAAGGCACATGTAAATCTTGAATTCTGGGAGAGATAACAGATTACTTAAACAGAAGTTGTACTAATAGTAATTTGAAGGCTGCAATGCTCAGAACAAGTCTAGCCATGAAAATAGAACATAAAAAACAGTTTAACTTGGAATGGAGTGTTTCTGATGCTCAAAGGTAAAGGTAATGTTTGTTAAGGACAATGTACAGTTACATTAAGCCCAATGGAAAAGATGGTTGTACCAGATTCTGGCTTTACAGCTAATTTCCATCTGTAATCCTGAGGAGGGGACATGTTTTTAGTTGTAGGAGGAAACTGGAGCACCCAAAGGAACCCTACGCAGACACGGCAACAACATGCAAACTCCACATAGAAAGGTCTCGGGCCGCCCGGCAGTCGATCCCAGAAACTTCTTGCTATGAGGCCACCGTATCACGCAGCGAGGTGAGACTTTATTAAAATGGAATCATCAAATTAGTGAGAATTAAGTTGTATAAAAGTTATATAAAACTTATTAAGCTTTAGTGACAACAATACATGTCAAAAATGTTATTTTTACTTTAACTTGAGCATCATATACCTGTACACTAGTAGTATTGTCATGAATCCATACTTGATATCAAGGAAAATACTCAATTCTCGATTCAATATTTCAATACCACAAGGAATACAAATTATTTTTTAGGTCAAGGTTTTAGAAATTACTTTTCTCATGCTGATTTTCTACAATTATATAGTACTTTCTTTCTTTGACACACTGATCATGTAATTTGTATCTATTATCTGTAGTAGTCCATTCTAAAATATAGTTTTTGTATTATCAGTACTTACTAAATTGAGTATCTATCGGTGGAGTTCAGTATTGATTACTATTTTTTAAGGGGTAAGGTTAAGGTTACAGTTTTGACAATCCTATCCTTTTTCTATCCACACACAGTATGCAGCACTACAAGACCATACAAAGTTGCTGGTACTCATGCATTTTTATGAATACGATACACACAAGCTCCAAACACAGGTAATTATTCAAACCCGTCAGTTCAACCCAAAGCATACAAAACACATCGGACAGTTTCCACACAACAAACCCTCAGTTGATTTCACAATGAGTCCTCCTGAGGCCAGCTCCACACTTCCTACATAATAAGGTCACGTGAAACGCATGGCTGCTCCGCGCTCACACATTTATCTGCAACGACCCAGTGACACTTGTGCTCGCTGGACTGTGTTGTTCAGGTGCAATGATAAAACTCAGCGGCTTAGTGCAGACAGCGGCGTATATCACACTCAAACCAGATTCACTGCTGCTGTATGTTTAATTCAACAGGCCAGATTAGACGCGAATGATAAGAGCGAGATGATTTTAAATGATAAACATGAATGAAGACACGGCTTACATGACCCACCAGCCCTAATCCATGTCAAGTGAATATTTACACTGCTTACATATGCTGCTTAAATCTGAAAAAGCATGTTTGGGCAGATGGGATTCAAATATGTAACATGAAATATTGAACAGCTAAGGCAGCCTAATGATTCTTTGATTTAGTGCTAACTCCTGGGAGCGGGTACACAAGGCTAAAAATAAGCTCTTCAGCGTAATTGGCCATGAAAGTGATTCCTCTTTGCTCTTAGCTTACAGCGCGACACTAAGCCCCAGTTCATTCAAAACTTGTAAGGTTTACAGAGCATTTAACTTTGCTTGTAAAGACGAGAAAATGCACTAAAGTAATGTACCGGTGCAGAAGTGATTTTCATTGCAACTAATCTAGAACAGAGCCTCAAACTATAGTTCTTAGCTCCCAATAGCACCACTCTCTTCCTAATTAGCTAACCAAAGAATTTAGGGAGTCTACATTGAATAATTCAGCTTCAAAGTCATATGTCTATATATGACCCTAAAAAATGTACACTTAAGAGGCTATTCAACACAGGGCCCGGGAGCCACATCAGGCCCACCAAAATCTGCCCTGCAACGCCTCTTCTTTGGGCTCAGTATTAGAAAGAAAATTTAAAAGAGCATTGGTGGTTTCTACAAAAATATAATTATCATTGCAGAAATAGACTTTTTTATGCAACCCAAATTGTTTTCATGTGGTTATCTTAGACCCCCCCTAAAAATCTGGCCCTCGGAAAAATTAAATTGAATAGCACTGCTTTAGATCTTAATTTTGGGCCCTTGCAGTATAATGGTTTGGGATTTGCAGGCAATCAACAGTCACATTCACTCAAACTCTTGCCACTGCAAACCTGTAGCTCTTTATAATTTTTGTTTTGAAAATGCAGCTTTTCATGGGAGAAGTTGGAAACTTCTGATTGAGAAGAAATCACTGATTTTTTTATTTTTTTTTTTTGACTTACTAATCCAATCCATGTGTAATATTGTTCGCACAAGAAGATAGAGTCTAGGGGTTAGCTTCTTTTTAACAATTCTTCACAGTTACTTATGACTTATGAAGTTCTCTACTGAAGCTACTTTATGTCACTGAGACATTCACCCTAATATGGAAAAAGTCATATTTTGTAAATGTGTAATATGGCTAAGATACAAAGCAAAAAATGACACACAACTATGGAAGCAACCATGTATAATTCAGATATAATCACAAAACTAAACTTTTCCCACTAACAGAGCAAACGAAAAGTAAATAAATATACTGTTGAAATCAGTGCAGTAATAATCATGACAGGTTTATCCTCATTCAAACAATTTGTAGTTTCATACTAATTTAGTTTGGATGCAAAGTAAACTTACTTCATTCTGGTTTAACCCAATCCTGTCAATTATGCTCAAAGCCAAAATAATATAATGCACTAAATGATGGATGATTTAACCTAGAAACTAAACGCTGCCTTGTGTCTCCCTTTGCTCTGGCGCCTCTGTTAAAACCACGTGGGCTCTACACACTGCACTAATGTGACACGCATATTGTCTTCCTCTGGCACCCCCCTCCTCACCCCTCCACTCTCCCACCTCCTCCATCACAACTACACAACTGTGCACAAGCCAAAGCATCCTACACAAACACGCTAGCGCCCGCTCGGCTCTTCACACACATATGGTCGCTCATTAGGCTGCCACAAACAGAATAGTCAAGTGAGGAGAAGAAAAGGGCCCGAGTAAATTAGTGCCAGAGGATTTTAGGGATTCCCATTACAATATATTAGGATTAATCTTATTATAGGGAAGTCAGTTTTTCATTAAGGTGGAATTATCAGGATCAAAATTAACTTGAAATAAATCACTGTGTTATGTGTTGATGGTTTCCAAAATTGACCAATAATCAAGCAAAAACGTGGAATATTCAATCATGCTCAACAAAATAGATCTATAGTAATCAATATATTTTTGCCATTTTAATGTTAGTGTTGAAAGTGGGACAGATTATTTAGTAAAAGATGCACAAAAAATGTCTGAAAAAGAAAAGAAACTTACATTTTCCACAAAAAATGGTAACTTTAAGCTGCTGTCAATTCACATTTTGCTTGATCCCATGATTTAACTCTTTTGGCACATTTTGTTCGAATATAAAACTGTCATGATCTGACCTTTATCGAGGGAATCCCCAAAGTAGATATATATCAAAGAGCTCATAAAACTGATGAAAAAATACCACTTGGCCGCAATAACAAGAAAACGATAGCATGAGATCAGTTAGATTTTGTATTTGTTATAAGAATCAAATTATAAACTTGTTTTAGTCAGGAAAATGCATCACCAGAATTCATTTATTCAATGCACATTTATATTTCTACTTTCTATTCAGCAAGCAATAGATTTTTTCTGTCAAAGCCACAGTATTTCGAGAAATGAAAAAAACTTTATTGAGATTTACATTTGTAAATATCACCAAGCCAAAAATAATCTAAACAGTCATCACTCTCACTGCTATGTTACATTTATTACAACATCAAACTCAACTTTACTTGTAGTGATGGAACATTGCAACTAGTTTGTATATACTTCAACTTCTACAGTAAAAATAAATGATTGTACTTGACTTTGGGAGTTCCTAAACAAAATACAACCAACATAACATGACGTGATCAAAACTCTTACCATGATACAGCCCTTCCATTGAAAATCCCAACAGAGGGAGCAGCTATTGCCCCTCAAAAGCAAACCAAAACTGTAAAAAGCCAGTATTCCTGTTCTCCGGGTCAGCGCTGTCAGCTTTACTCTGCACTGACAGCAGCTAGTGTTGGATTAAGCCTCCCTCCTCCTCCTCCTCCTCCTCCTTTTACTACAACTACTAGTGCATCAAATCAGAGAGGCGCGTGTAGGAGTGGAGTAAAAAAAAAAGACACGGGAGGCTGTCTTTTGGTGGGGAAATGGGGGAGGGATTCAGAGAGAAAGGCAATACGACGGGGGTGTCTTTGTGTCCCGAGAGACCGGTGGACAGGATGAGACAGATGTACAGAATGGACTGGAAATGAAGACTCAAACGCATAAATAGAAGGGAGAAAGTGGAGTGAAAAAGACAACAAAGTGACACATAATAAAGGAATATGTATGTGCTGCTGTGTAATTTTAAATCAGGACCTCATGCTGAGTTGCCTCTGGGTTTTTCTGTCGGTTTCTCACAAATGCAGCCCCCGGGGGAAGCCTTCTCACTCATAATCCTGCTCATACATCATCAGGACTAATGTGGAGACTGTTCCACTGGATTTGTTTGAACACGGCTTATGGCTGCTCTAGTGTCACCACGGACTTCATTTACGGCTAGCTTTAAAGTTATATATAAGAGAAAACGAAAGATATTCTTCATGGGTTCAAGTGAAAAAGTATGGTAGCCTATTTTATTTTGGTAAGTTGCAAGGATTTACTCATTTCACCAGGTGTAGGGCAGAGTGATAAGATTTATTATTTTTTTTTATCACAATAGAAAAGACCATAACAATGCAATTGACAGCACATATCCAAGATTGCCTATGTGTATCATTTCTAACAATTATTTTTATTTCCATTTCAACTCACTCAATTCTAGACTTTAGTTCAGTAGTTTCTGTCGCAAAAGCAGCTGCTGTGTAAGCACAATTATGGCACAAAATTACAAAATGTATATCATCAATGGTATGACTTTTTATTGTGATATTATCAACGATGATATAATATCGCCCTGTCCCAGCAATGCATTATGATGTCTTGTTTGCATTGTTCTTGTCTTTTAAACAAGCTCTTGAGAACCATTTAGTTCTAATACATAAAGTCAATGTAAAGAAAAAAGTGTAATAAAGCACACTTAACAGTAATACCACATCAGGAATTGAGGAACTGATCTTGTCTTGTGTGCTTTTGTTGCAGAAATGCTCAAAGCGAGTCTGGATGACATGGATGGACAGATCTCAGAGGTCTACCTTTGACATCACAAAATTAAGAAATGTACCTGTTTGTGATGACGAAGTAATGATATTTTTTGTGATGAGAACATGTGTCTTGTTTACTTATTTATTAGTATTACTTTAAGGCAGTAAAACTACATTTAAAACATTATACTGTCAAATATAAAAAGAGCCAGAGTTTTCTAGGAAGAGTCCTCATTGGATTATTGCAAATTTGAGTTGCAAAGGGGTGTTGGCACAGACCCAACACATGCTTCAGTCACCCCAAAACTGTAGCCATCTCATAAAGACTTTAAACAAGATAAAAATGTGCTTTAAAGTGTAAATACGCAGGGCTAGGCCATTAATCAAAAATCAAGAGATCGAATCGAAGTTATTTGGTGGTGGGTTTTGAACCACCAACCAATATTTTGTCAGTAAAAAAGTGTACTTTGAGAAAGAATACTGATATGTAGTTTCAAAAAAATGGAATAAATGGGACCTAATAAAAGTTTTTGTTTTGTTAATGTTTACGAATGTTTTTTATTCATTTGTTTTTGAAAAGGTTGAACAAAATTGAGATTGATCAATATGAGAAACAAAATCAGGATTATATTTTTTCCCAGCTCGCACAGCCCTGAAATAATGACATGATTCCTATTTGCTGACCTAACAGTCGTTACCTATGCTTATAACTTCAAACATGAGACTAAAAACTATTGTCACTTTGCATGTGGCCTACATTTTATGTTTGGGCATAGCAAATGCCTACAATTTTGGGGATTGAAACTGAAAAATGTTAAGAAGCACTGATTTACACAGACAAAAATGTTAAAACTAAATATTCATAGTTCTACAGTTTGAAAAGCGTTTAACCCTAGGCCTTCCGCTTCATGAAGTCAGTGACTCTGGTAACTGCAGCCGGCCGGTCTCAGTCTGTCAACTCGCTCAGACAGACGACATAAAGAGTATCAATGAACCATGTCCTGGATCATCCACACACACTTATCCAACTCACTGACACAGAGCAAGGGCCACATCAGCAGAACCACGGCGGGCGCAAGGGAGAGAGAGGGGAGCAGATTACCCAAGCCATGGATTAGTGGGGCAAGATGTCACAGAAAGAGAAGGGAAAGAGAGAGAGAGAGAGAGAGAGAGAGAGAGAGAGAGAGAGAGAGAGAGAGCAGCACAGTCTCATTTACAAGGTGCATCCAGGCTCAATCCTTTCTGCTTGTGTTGATTAGAAGCACGCTTTGATGAGTCGACATGATAGCAGCTCCCTCTAGTGGATTTACTGTCCCTGGAGGAGAGCAAACACTGGATGCAAATTTAAAAAATGTCTTAATATATAGTGGCCTGATGTTGCATATAAGAAAATTAGAATCTTTTCTAGTCTTTTAATAGATTTCTTTTAATTGTTGCAACTTGTGGGTGCATGTGTTTATAACAATTAGCATATATTTTCTGTGATAAAAAACAAACAAACATGTACATCCAACGTTGCATTTACAGCAAGAAAATCCGGGACAAAGCGAAAGATGGACAATAACCTCAAATGTACTTCTCTGTTGACTTTTTTTTTCTTATGTGCATTAACCACAGCAGACTGATGTTACATGACTAAATGAAACCTAAACAAATGTATCATAATGTGCTATAGTTAGAAGAGACTTTTACAATTGAGGCTTGTGTCTGAATTGTCTGTCAGTGCAGCTCGGCAATGGTGGACTAAAGAACTTAAGGGCCAAAGGTAAAATAGAATACAAGGCCCTACTCGTCATCGTGTTTGATTTTTTAGTCTGCAATTTGAACAAGTTTGTCTCTTTACTTGCTTTTCAGCAGGTGCATCTTGAGCTTAAGATGTTAGATTATCTACAGCTGACAATGAAATATTATTTTGGCCCATTCTCTTGTTATAAAGTATATAAAGAGTAGCACCATTTACTGTGACACTGAGAAAATAGCAAGGGATCCAGGGCTTTGGGTTAATGACGGTCAGGAGGGGTGTTTGATAGGCGACCCTCCAGGTAAGGCAAGTATTACAGATAATGAAGAAGCTACTTGAGAGAAAGACAAAAGGTTTTCGCTCCTGAGACATTTGTCCAGTTGACAGAATTGAATTTTCTTTTGCTAACGAAAGGTTGTGTAAATAGAAGTGGGTGCATGCTACAAAAATGCATCACCTTTTGTGGAAGATTCACATAAACTGGTCATCAACAGTTTCTGGAACTTCATTGTAGTTTATTAAATTCTCTTGCCATTCGTTCATATAACGCTGGAGCAAAGGAAGACGTAGGTGGGGAAAGTATCTTTGTTTTGAGAATACACTGCATTCAGAAGTAAATGTGAATCACACAATAGCAGATTGTCACAAGAATGAAATCAACTTGTTTTTTATCTCCCAGCTTTAGGTATAATAGAGAGTTTTTTGTGAAAATACTGAAAATACTGAAAAGAAAATCCTGAGACTGGTTATCAGATGTGCAGAAGTGAATTACTAAAAAGAATTTGTTGAATCATGAAAGTCTTAGTGCTGAACAACACTTTTAAAGACAATGTGAGGGCACAGACAGGCTGCAGACTCGTCTTGAATTAAACCTTTGTTATTGCAGAGCGTGGCTGATGAGTAATCCCAGCTCCACAGTGTGTGACCTCTGCAGCTCAGTGCAGTGTGAATGATGATGTGTGATGTCATCTGTGTGGCTGTGGTCCAGGTGCCTCACGCTCTGCTCTGACTGTGTGTGTGGAGTATATACAGTGAGCTCATGTTACCACAAAGGACTGCCCCGGGCCCATTATCTCCCCCCTGACAACAGCAAACCTGCAACTTTGTCAGGCTATCACACTTTAAATGTTATTCAAACAAGACAATTTTCAAAGAGCTAAATGGTTTGCCTGTTAAATCCAGACTGACATCCTCTGTATTGGATTTACAGTCTTAATCAGCTGACTTTATTTCAGTGATGCAATAAAAACAGACCCAGTCATTGGTCATTGTTATTTACAACTAAATCAAACTTCTCTCAAGTCAGAATAATCAGTAATTGGGCTTTGTTCAGTGATTTTGCAGAGCAAGAATCAAAAATTATAGTAAAAATACTGGTTTTACAGGCTTCAAAATATATCATTAGCAGAGTAAAGCCTCAGACTCAACCGCAGCTAATGACATGGAAAATGTGTCAATTCAGTGTGATCAACCTCATGCACAACATGCGCTTGTCTGATTGATGAATCGTCTGTAGCAATCAATCATCTTGTCGACTAGAATCAATAATCATAATCATGAACTGCACTACACATACTCCAATAAAAACACCTTTTATGGCAAAGAGCTTAATAAAACATAACATCAAGAAACTATAAACTATTACTAATCTAATTTGTATCAATAAAACACTGTTTCTCCAAGAATATGTAAACCTTTCAAAAGTGGGTATTGTTGACCTACTAGAAATAATCGTTTGACTAGTTATCAATAATCAATAGAGATAGCCCTGATCACTTACATCTCTTTGTATAGTAGGATATACAGTAGTTTGGGAGGAAGTTCACATGCAAGGGCTTGTGTTTTTTGTGCACCACACAAGCGGCGTCCAGACCTTTTCCTTTTCTTACCATAACAGTGACAAGAGTAGAAGTGAAATAAAATAATCACTAAATAAACCTAGTACTTTCCATTTTAAACAATGTGGCCTCCAGAGTGCCAGGCCTATGTAAAAAAACAAAAACCAAAATGCAAACCAATAACATTTAATGCAGATGGTGTGCAGGTAAAATTAATAATGCGTAAAAGCATTTTTTTCTTGTAATAACTAGAAATCACCAGATTGAATATTGTGATATGACCTTTTAGCAAAGTACAATGTTCTTAATCAACCATTTAATGACATAGTAGAACTTGAACACCACTATAAATCCAATCAAAATAAGTCTAAATCATGACTAGTACAAAACCTGCCTCATCTGCAGCAACAAACAAAAGCATGAACTAAACTAGACAATATTGAAAGAAACTGTGTAAAGTAATTGTCAAATGGCAGGAGGACAACTTAAATCAAAGGAGAGTTGAAAGACAAACATGAGACAAGTTTGAAAATGATCATAGAGTAGGAAAAAGCCACCTCACTTATGATTAGGCAATACAGTTACTAATACTTTCCATATCAGAGCACCATTGTGTCTCTGTTGCATCCACACACAAGCAAAGATAGATTATTTTGCAGTAGAAACCACTGAAGTAGCTCACGGCGCATGCTGACTCATACTTTAATCAGTTTAAGCTGCGTTAGGCCATGCTTCTTGACCACAGCCCAAATTGCGTTGCACAATATTTCACCCCCTTCTTGGCTTTCAGTAACTCCAAATGTGTAATAGTGCACGGGCAATGCCAGACTCACATTTAAAGGCCAATCTCACAGTCAGCAAAATTTCTCTCTGGGTACGAAATGTAGCAGCCTGGCTTGTCCTCCTCAAACAAAACAAAAGAAGACAACACACAGTATCTCCCCAGTATTGTTGGTGCTACACTCGCTTCAAGCTCCTCAGAGAATCAGGTTAAAATGTTTTTTTATAGTTCACAAATCTATAAATCGTAAAAGTTAAAAGTACTTACATTGGACATAATATGTAAGACACTGTTGTCGCATCATTAGTTTACTCAAAGTTGTATTTTGTTTTATGAATGTTTAAGTATGTGACCCTGTATTGTCCTGCCGCTGATGCCTGGGTCAGAAAAATTCTGTTTTCACCTGCCCCCTATCCCCGCCCGCTTGTCTGTATATATTTGTAATTACTCCAAAAATTGGAGGTGCAGAGGTTAGCGCTCTGGCCTCAAAGCAAGAAGGTCCTGGGTTCAAGTTTGCCTGTTCTCCCCCTGTCTGCGTAGGTTTCCTCCAGGTACTGCGGTTTCCCCTACCACTAAAAAGATGTCCATTAATGCCTCCCCTCTCGCCGAGGTTCTATAGACTCTGTGTGCACATGTGTTATTGCAATTTTCTTCCCAAAGCTACAAATTTGCTATTTTGAACAAACTTAACGAGACTGTTGATGGAAATGTGGATTTTAATATGCGATATCTGCAAATATCGTTTATTTTTCCACAGCAGGAGATCAAATATCGGATATCAGTTTCAGCTCAAATAATCCATATTCCTAATTTATTGGATATGATGCTTTGAAAGTTGTACACTATCTAAAGCGCTGTGACTTGTCTGTGCATGAAAAGTTCTCCATAAATAAGTTCGAGCTGACTTGACTGTAATTCCTCCTGCTTACTATATAAGCTGCAAACAGTATTCAACCCCCCATTGTGGTCAAATGCCTGTTGACTTGTCTGGGATGTATCCTGTGATATTATAATTGGTTGGCAGCTGGATAAGAAAAAAGCACAGTAGGGATTTATAAACAATAGAAACATCCTGCTTACGGAGCTAAAACTAGATGCAATCGGACGAAGCAAAGCATTGGCCCACTTTACAACACGATACACACACGTATTAGCCTGGTCTGGACTGGAAACAGGGATTTTCCAATTCAGTGCAAGTCTTTCTCTGCTTCTCAAAATGACAAGGCTCAACAATCCCTCCTTTCTCCCTCTGTGACTCAGTGCAATGACGCTCTGTGGCCTCAGTCTCCAGAGCTGTGATCTGTGAGAAATCAGAAAACCAATGAGTGCATGCTCAAATGGACAGGGAAGTCTGGATTTATCAAGTCATTGTAAGTAATAAATGATACAAAGTTAATGCTGAATGTAGACTGGGTATATTTTGAGGGCTTTCTTAAATGAGAGAGAAAATAATGAATTTGGGGACAAGACATCCAGTCAAAGACATCAAGTTAATTGTAGAAGCTGGATTTTGGATCAGGCAATGATCAAAAGTATTATTGTAAATAGGGCTGTCAAGATCATTAGGTTAATCGATAATTGTGATTATTCCAAACACAATATAATCGTAAGAACAACATTTTAACAATTTAGAAACATTCTTTACAGATAACTTATCTGAACCTATAATGGATAATAAAAAAATACTTATTTATTATTGCTGCAGATGTGTTTAATTTCAGATAAATACATTTCCTTGCTATAGTAAGTAAATTTATGATTTTGTGAGCCTTGTTTTGGATAAAATCTGCAAATATCTGATCAAATAACAAATATTGATAAAGGCTAAAAAATACATATACAAAATTAAATACATATGAACCTATTTCTCAATGTGGTTGTTTAAGAAGAAAAAGTCAAATTGATTAGAGAGAGAATTAGCTGGGAGCTCCCGAATATAAAGCATGTCTAAATAATTGACAGTTTGATCGGTCTCAATAGCGATCTCCTGGTATTTCAGTTGATTGGCAGCCCCAGATTATATAGTATATAACAGTTTTCTGATGAAGTAAGTAGAAAATACATCAACCACCAATTAATTTGATGCTGCAGATGTAGATCAAATTAACACCAACATCATGCTGACATCCTGAGGCATAATGCTGTTTCCTGCTCCTTCCTTTCGCCTCCCTGTTTTTACCACTCTTGTCCTCTTGCTCCTTCCTTCAGCTTCCTCTTCCTGCTTTCTTTCCCACTCCCTCTCTTCTCTCTCTTCTCTTCAGTTCAGGGAGTCCCTTCTCTCCACATTCATTCATCAGAGTGACACGCTGCGCCACTGACCTGTTTGACCGAGGAGAAGCACTGAGAGCAGCCCCAAAGGAAAGACATGTCACCCGCCGCCATGTCACATCCTGCTTTTCACTGCTCTGAACGCAACAAGACTCAGCTGCTTTTAGCATATCCTGCCTACACCATTATTAATATTTATTTTACTGCAAACATCCAGTCTCAATGGAAATACAAGGCACATATAGACCTGACCCTTTAGCCAGAGTAAAAGAAAATACTGCAACTAACGATCACTTTGCTAATCGATTTGTTGGGCGATTATTCTTTCTTTTGAGTAGAAAGCAAAAGACACACTATTTTACAGATTTCAATCCAGACAAAACCTAAAATAAATTACATTACAGACTGAATCATGATTTTTACTGCCTTAAAAAAGATGGAACAATTTTTTAAAATGTATTGTTTTGCTAAAATAAACAAGCTTTGTCCCATTTAAAAACAGCAAAAATAGATAATTATAGTTCTAATGGCAAATTTCTTTTGAAGAATTTTCAGAATAACACTTGAAATTTGTGTTTACTAACTTTTTAAGACTGTTTTTTCTAGTAAAAGCAGCATACATTTTCTGTGTTATTGCTGCCCTATTGGAGTCATAAAATGTATGTTGGGAACCTATAAAGACCAGTTAATGATTATTCGATTACTAAATTAGTTGACGAATAATTCAGTAATCGATTAGTTGTGATTAATCGATTAACTTGTTGCAGCCTTTGACTGACTATTATTGTTACATGTGCAGCAGCGCAATTAATCAAATTGAACTCAAGATAGAGATTCAGTCATGTCTAATCATGAATGATCAGCTTAGGTTTTTTTAATCAAAAGGTTTACGGCCAATCCTCTTTCAGTGAAAGACTTGAGACTTCAGAAAAATAAGTGTGTCTTGTTTATGTTGAGGAAAATAAAATAGTAAGACGATTTCAAAGATGCACTATGGAACTTTTCTGATGCCATCTGCTGTTCTCTGTGGAGATCTCCTGCTTCAACTGTATTTTATCCTTCAGTTCTTCAATTGCAGAGGCCTCTCCACAGATCTGACATAATTTAGCTCAACTTGTCTCCATGTAGAAGGATAAGTGACATTTCAAAATAAAAATGTTAGAAATTGTTTTGAAAAGCATATAATAACTGAAGTGAACATTTTTATAGATTGAAAATGAGGAAAAAAATGAATGTTTTATGGTTTGTCGTTTTGCCCAGTCTTAATATAATCACATCCCCCAAATTAACATCTGCGTAACAGGACAAAGCTTTATAACCTAAAATAGCCTTGGTCTGAACTGACCTTGCTCAAATGAAAGTATTGTCTGCAGAGAATGTTTGTACTGAACACTGGTGTTATCTGATGCACATGCTGCTCAGTTTAAGCCATAAAAGTCTAAAATACACAGTTTGGTCGGTTATCAAAGAGCCCAAAAGAACTACATAAAGTTGGACACATTTAGACCCAATCGTAAATGCATTTTTATAATCTTTGACTTGTCTACAGGTTTACAAAAAAACTATTACTGCTCAAGAACAAGTAAAGTAAAAGTTTGAACGCCAAAACCTCGGACAGTTTATTCTCCCGTATCTCCATCAGCTCCACAGGAAACTCTTAACTCCATCGCCTCCTCCTGTCACTTCCTCTGGACAACAAAGCACACTCACTCACTTACTATGTACTCTGTAACATAATTCCACCAGTACAGTTTACAATATATTCATCTTATTGACAAATCTGTGCAATGTGTATAACTGAAGTATTTACAGATGCACCGATCCAGCTTTTTAGGTTCCAATGTTCCAATCAGTGTAAGGGCTAAAATTATTCTAGAATCTCAATTAACTTGTTAGAAAATGGGTCATATAATGCAACTGTAATTTATTGCACAAATAACAATTGTATGTAAATAATCTCATCAGCTAAACCAATATTATGGTGCTGATCCTGATCCAGCTAAATTTTATGGATGCGTGCCAATATTCGATCCCAGTGTCAGATCGGTGCATCACTCGAAAAATGTATTACAACCCTAAATACAAATTGTCTTATTAGCAAATTGTAAAAGAGTATATATCTTGTATTCATTAGGAACGAGACACTTGAAGAGACAAGATGTGATTTTAATATTTGTAAAGGTTTAATAGTGTCATTGTAGCTCTCTTTTTTGGATAAATGGCTTCTCAAAAAGTCTAACTTAATCAGGAAATGACCCTGTTTTCTGTACACTTCCTCTGTCCCATCTCTAGTATTCATTATAATTGATATATCAGTCAGTGTATTTGAGAGATTGAAATCAAGTCATTATGTCATTTGAAGTGTTAAGAAGTCATTTTAAGGTTCTTTTTAAGTAATTTTAGGTATTCTGTCAGTAAAAACATGTTTGGATTCAAAGTCAAAGGCTGAAAGGAACAAATCAGATTGTTTTGTGTTAAATGGCACAGCAACAGCAATTTTCATTTTGTTTTGGCAAAGACATCTAATCAAATATGAGACTGATCATTTGATCTGAGTTGGCTCAGTCCCAATCAGGCCTCTTGATTTATAAACTGTACGTGATTCTAAAACAATCGTAATTTTCACAATATTGAGCACACCTTAATATCAACCGCATCCACTAGACTTTAAAAAAGTCAGGAAATTATGTTAGTTTAATCTTTAACTTCTTGTTCCTGCTGCGTTCTCAAAGATCTAAGTAACACTTCAACACAAAACACAAGTCATAACTTTGGATTTCGTTTGATATTTGTTTCATACCCATATTTATTCATCCCTAAAACCCGCTGTGCACTTTCAAGTTAAAAAACTCCAAATGTGTTTACCCAGGCACTATCTCTCATAAACAAATCTTTATCACCACTACCGAGCGAAGATGTTTTAGCTTTAGTGTTGCTTGAGTCCAGAGGAAGAGGGCGTATCCGTGGCTCTCAGTCCCAGGGGCCCGCTGGTGTTTTAGGATGTACTGTAAGTGCAGGGGCCGCTTCCTGAACTCCACTGGTCTTAATAAGCTCGCCGATCTTTCCTCCACAGCTGAGAACACATGTGGGTGGAAGCAGGGGAATATACAGCACGGTTCACTCAGGGTTGGCAAAATAATATACAACTCTATGTAGTTTAAGTATACAGGGTCAAAACAAGGAAGCCAGTCTGTGACCAACTACTGTCCATTCACCAGTCATGTTTTTTTTTCTCCTTGAAGAAAATCTGTGTGTAAGATGTGAACAGGCTGATTTTACAGTGGGAACAAATGCACCAGTCACTGAGCAAAACATCGTATTTACACAGAAAACAAGCTCGCACGCTGAAAATGCTAATACGCTAACTGAGTGACGACAGATAAGTGACTGTACCATGAATGAACTGTGAGAGAAGTTAAGGAGCAAACATTCAAGAAACTCTACATCTAATAGGACTGTAAAATTCCTGGTGAATGGACACAATTTATGGCAAAGACTAACTCCCACACAAACAGGTAAATACTGTCTAGCCTGTTTTACTCAGCATAAAACACTTAGCAATTAATTTTCTTATGCGGACAATAAAGTGTACCTTACCCTTAACCTTAGATCTAAACATATTCACAATATTTTCCCCAAATACACTGCATCCCTGTTCACCTTATTCTGCCCCGAATACTTTTCTGGGCAGCATTTAACCTCAGTCAACCTGTAGATTTCCCTGCGAGAGACAGACAAGCTAACATGTTAGTTACCTTAACAGACATAAACAGGAAGTGCGCTGCCAAGAAAATAAGCAGGGCAGAATAAGGTGAATAATCTATGCAACAGCAAATTTTCTAGGTTTGCAACTAATAAATATTTTGGAAATCAATTAGTAGGCCAATTATTATTGCAATTAATTGATTAGTTGTTTAGAACATAAAAATGACAAATCAGAGCTTAACTTGGACGTCCAGGAGATGCAGATTTTAGGGTTGTCAAAAGTATCCAATGGTCTGATACTTATCAGTTCTCAAACTGGTATCAAAAATAGATTCTCATTTTAAGTGTTGATAAAAACATTTGATATTTTCTGATGAGATTTAGAATTATAGGTCAAAGCTTAAAACCAGAATATTTAATTAAAAGAACATATTTGTCATTTCTATTGAAATCTATTATATAGAAATTTGATGTAAAGAGAGCATTTTAATGACCATTGTGATATCATAATTAGGCTTCATCAAACTAAAGCTATGTGTTTTATTTGAAATATTTTTTTAATTGCAGACTAAAAAGTGATTTTGTATATCTCAAAACAGCATTTGAATTACTGGATCTATCTCCCATTAGGATGATTCTGAGTCTCGTTCATAAGAGTCAATCTACTGAATCTACTTACTCATAGGAACTCACTAAAATGATAATGCTGCCTTATCGTTCATGAGAAAGTTTCTTCCATTTAGAGAGGAAAAATCCATGCAGCTCTAGAGACACATTTCTCTCCTGCTTCACTAAAAAGCCCCAAAACAGGAGCCCAATAAAGCACTGGCAGTGCTATGCGTCATATAGGCAGTCTATAAGATGAAAAGACAATGTGGCTGCAGTTCTCTGTAATGTGGTAGGCTTCTGCAGTAAGAGCACAGTCAAGTGTTTCTATAAATATAGGCCTCCTGCGCTGCTCTGCAATTTACACACGGAAACCCCAGCTCTGGAGCCACGCCTGCCCTGCTTCAGCTTGTCCTGCTCTGGGCAAGTTCAGTCAGGTGCACTGTGGCACTCAACTCTGATCTGTGCAGGAAGTCATGTCTCCTTCTTGGTTTATGACACATTTAGCCCAAGGTTACGTCTTTGTCGGTTCAGAGTCGCACTTCACATTTCAGAAGTCTGTCTTCATTATAGATGATATTAGTTTGACTGTGTAGTTCTATATACTGGCATTAAACTATAAACTTCACACAGAGATAAGCTAAGTTAAGGAGATTTTAAGCAATAAAAACACATGTTGAATTAATACAAATACGCCCTATCTATCTTGACAAAATAAACAGTTTTACAGTTGACATGTTTTGCTTACTTAACTAATGAGTCCTGAGCCTCCTAATTATTCACCAAAACGTAATTGAAGAGCTTTACATTTCATTACATTTAGAAGTTATGCGCGATAAAATCTTTAAAAGAAAATTTGTAGACTGTGTGTCTTAGTGTAATGCACTATCTCATTAAAATCCATTTATTTAGATGGACTGCACACTATTATGACAACTGGCTTTTAACACTAAAACAGAAAGTGAAATGTAAAGGCAATAGGGATGTAGTCGACCGAAGACATTCTTGGTCGACTAAAGGCATGTTCCAACGACTGATTAATAGACTAAAAGGGGGCATGGCAAAAACTCTGAAACTGTGTATATTTGTTCCTAACTTGGCGGAATAGGCAAGGACTATGGCCCAACTCTTCAGCTCACTCACTTCTTTTGTTGCTGTTCACTTTAAATCCTTATAATCAAAAGAATACAAATTTTAGTCAACTAAAACTCCAACCCCTTAATCGACTACATGACTAAAGGACTACAGCACTAGAAGGCAACATACCTGCTCAATGTCTGAGATCAAGTTATTGCAGTATACCTTCTGTTTAAATTGGTGCAAAAGTAAGGATACTATGGCATTAGATACATTTTGATTGGAATGAATAGCTCTCTTCAACTACATCAACACTTGTACAGCTTCTTCTGTCCACTAATCTGAAGCGTACTTAAGGGCTCATTTATGCAAAGCAACAGCAGAGCAGGGTGAAAGTGACGCACGGTCAAAGCCGGATGATTAAACGCTGTTATTCATGTGGTGGTGTAACGTTTGGTCACGCCGAGCCAGCTGAGGGAGAGCAACTGGAGTGGAACCAAAGACAACTCAACACGAGCAAGTGGACACGAGATAATTACCCACGCCTGGTTTGGATTCACTCAGTAAGACTACAGACCTGTCAAATTTGTATGTATGATGTTGAGATATGCAGAGGACCTTACTGTGCTGATAAATTTCCTCTCATATCTGAACTGAGTCAAGATAAAACTACAACATGGATGTTTTATCAGTAACATTGGCTTAAATATTCTAGATAAAAATGCTACTCGCACCAACAATAACTCAAGTGCTGTTGTCGTGTGACATTTTCACACGTGATAAACACAGATGGTTGTATGAAAATGCCTCCAGCCTACAACCTATTCACAATAAATATGCAAATCACTGCTGCGTCTAAGAGATAAGAGAGGGCAGGGGCAAATGATTCAATCTCACATAGAATTGTGAATGTTGTTTTGAAGATATGTGACATGTTCTACAAAAAAGACTTTTTAAGAGTTTTTAACATTGCCGCTTCATCAAAACACATCTGCAGTTTTGTGTGTGAGATACTATTCTTTCCTCTCTGAGCCTCACAAAACACTGTTCTGAATTTAATTTGTGGTTTTATGGATGGATCCAATGCACTGTTTTAGGTCAATAAAATATTCATTTTTGCAGCACAAATGCAACAAAAAGAAATTAAAATAAAAATGAAAAAAGTTGAATTGTACAAATAACAAATTTCTGTTCTTGGTAATATATAAGATGCATTCTGCATTAGATTTTGTATGGTGTTTTTCAAGACACTCACTTGTAGGGCTGTAGTCGACCAAAGAAATTCTTGGTATGTACTGTCAATCAATTAATAGACTAAAAATGGGGCACGCCAAACGCTCCAAAGCAAAAAAAAAATTTGTTTTCAACTCATCATTTATCTGACCAAAACTGTGCTCAAAAGACTACAAATGTTATGGAGATGTTATGGTCTATGCAATAACAATAATGTGTACAGAAAATGAATAGGAAATTGTCTTTACATCAAAAAATGCAAGTTACACAGATGATTTTGTCCAAAATCTGTTGTTATTGTTATTAAGAAATCTAAATAAAATCATAAGTTGATTAATAGAAATGTTGGTCGACCAAAACTTCATCGACTGATTAATCGACTAGGCGACTAAAGGACAACACTCTCACTTCACATTTTGCATCACTCCATACTTAGTAGCTACAACTGCCCTGAGGCAGACTGACAGATGCAAGGACATTTTCACTATTGTCTGATACCTACATTTCAACTAAGATATTTTATGACAAGATACATTTCTCTTAGATTGACATAATCTGAATATGGTTATCGAGTACACCAAAAAATACAGCGACATTAATTTTCGTCAGTATGTGTCAGTCCTAAGTCTGTGACTTAGAAGGGAATGTAAAAGGGAGAACCCAAAGGCAAATGTAATGTAAAAATCCAAAGTCTCATTCAAACAGGTAAGTATGAGACATGATGGCCATTTAGATTCAAAGTCTCACTCTGATTCTACTCTATCAAAGAGCAGCTTTTGAACTTGGATGTCCAGTTTTATGAGTGATAAAGACCAAGCCATAACCTTACACGAGTCAATCACAGTTTGTCCGGCACAAATGAGAACGCTCCAGGCTCAGTTTGTCTTTGAAGTGGGCACATAAGCATTCTACAACACTCCTGCTGGGCCACCGTAGGCACTGATCACTTCACTGACCTCAGGATGCTGCAGTTCATTAGCATTTTCTTTGCTTCTTGAATACAAAACACAATTTCATCCGCACCAGTACAGTGAGAGAAAATGCCTCTATGAGAGCATTTTCATAAATTAATTATGTGAGGTGTAAGGGGCATGGTTTTACTATGCTGCACAGGTAAGCTTTGAAGCACAAAAATATGTATAATGAATGAGTGAGTGGACCATAGCTGGGTACAAAGCTCAAGGTGAACTTATTTTATTATCCCTGCTTGAGAATTTAAATAAATCAAAGTGTTGGAAATACACTCTGTTCTTAGAGATAGACTTAAGGCTAATAAATTGACTCCTGTAAGATTTTAGACAAGTTATGATGTTGTTCTCTCCTCAATAACAACAAGGTGCTTTCATTCATCCACCAAGTAATCTTGCTTTATAGGCTGTGTACTTTTTGCTCTGTTCAACCTTGTGATGTCATTAAGTGGTCGTTTTCAAGTTTACAGTTTACCTTCATTTTAACTGATTTATGTATGCAATGCACTAAAGTAACCCCTAAATTTTGTAAATAATTCACCTTTAACTTTTGTTCAGGTGAGTTACCACAGAAAGTCTCTGAGTTACCGAGAACTGACTCATTTTAAACATTAGCTTTAGATTTAAGATAATACAATGAAATAAAATAGTTGGGGAAGATGTGTAGAGTTTAAAAACACCTTGGAGCACTTAATCACAAGGAGAAACTTAATGTTTTCAGTTCAAGACTAGAACATCAGATAAGAAAGTATAATTTGTGCATTTAATTAAAACTGTGTGAATAAAACATTACAACTCAAATCTTTCACCATAGCAAGAATAAATCAGGTCAAGAGTGCAATATAGGTCTTCTAACAATCCAATAAATGGGTAATGTAAATGGTAATGTTGAAAAAAGACATAGACTAGGACTGTTCTAGTCAAGATAAAACTTAATCCAAGTTTTGCTCAGTAAAAAGCCCAACTTCAGAAGTCAAGGTGAGCTGGCAAGTTCACTCCAGAGTCTTGGCACCAGCATCAGCGAATAAACAAACACATGGTAGTGAGATTTATAAGTCAGATGTAGGTTAATCCGCTGCATTTAAGAGTTCAAGTCACTCCACTAACTACATTGCTTCTCCATGTGACTGTTCTGTGCCAGTGGGTCACTTTCTTTGCGCATATTCCAAGTTGCAGTGCCAAAATCACGCACACAATAATTAGCCACAAACATAGAAAACTTAACTTGAAAGTGAAAAACAGTGCTTGTCTTGTGTATGTTGGCTGTAAACCTGTGATAAAATTACAGAGGAAATAGACATCCTTGCGCCCAGAAGTACAGGAACCCCTTATTATTTTGTTAGAGCGCGTGAAATAACGTCAAAAACGTGATATTACTTACATGTCTCGACCCTGCTGACTTCCAAGTGGTGTGTGAAGGTGTTCCCGCTCAGTCAAAGAGTTGATAGAAGGTAAATCCTCCTGTAGTTTGGTAGTTTGTAGGGTGGAAACAGCGGTAGATGGTGCGTTTTCCCTCCCGTCTATCCCACTCTGCGCTCGGCTGTTCCTGCTTTCCCTTCCCCTCTCTCTCCACATCCAGCATTCCAATATGGCCGCTGTGTCGGTCCACACCACGCACACACACACAGCGTACACGCACGGGGAGCACACACACCGGACACACCGCAGAGGGATCCAGAAGAGAGGAGGTCTGCCCCGGGCACAGCCGACCAAGCACCAGGCATGAATGAATAAGTGTGAGGATACTTTACAGGGTGTTACTGGCGAGTTACAAAGTTATCAGATGTTTCTTCTTTGAACCCTGGCTTCTTTAAGACGTTTTTGAAGTTTGCTGCTGGCTTTGCTTTGCTTCTTTGATGTTTCCTTCCAACACCTTTTATGTTGAGATGCTAAGTCAATGCAAAAAATGAAAGATAGTCTGCTATATAAGCTTACAGAGCCTAATCCATTCAGTTAAGATTTATGAATCTGAAATCACTAGAGGTCTACTCCCTGTTAATGATAAACAGTTCTGATGCGACATCTGGTGGTGTGCGCCTCTCATTGCGAGACCAACTATAAAATCAGCCGGTTAATTTTTGTTCGTATATTACACTAAATGACCTGCATAATAGTGTGAAACATAATGTGTGGGGCAAGAAAATTGATGGAGTATTTGCCGTGACCCGGATTCGAACCGGGGTTGCTGCGGCCACAACGCAGAGTACTAACCACTATACGATCACGGCGCACACTGGACTGCTGATTACCTCGCGATTAGTGCCTCATAAGGTTTCTAACCTATTAAAGCGTCAAACGATTTCAGTTGGCTTCAAACTATGCAACTGTCTGCTGACATTGCTTGTTTACTGTAGTGTTTACAGTTTTAAGGTTATTTAGGCATTGTGCAAGAATATTGCTGTAGTGAAGCTTAGGTGAGCTTATGAGACATTTAACTAAGGTAGTGGTATGATTTGAAACATTAGGCTACGTATTTTTAAAGCTATGGTACTTGATTTTCTGGCTTCAAACAGGAAACAGTATACTTTCAATCTGACACATCCTTCTGCAGATGCTAATATTCAATCCACGGACATTCATTATTCGCTGCAGTTAGAACATGTTTTTGCAGGCAGCAAAGTGAATCTGGAGTGAACCACCCAAGCACAGCCAATCAGAAAGCTGCTTTTGGCTCTGATAAAAACAAATGTTTATTCAGTTGGCTATCTACAGAGTGGTCTGATTTAATCGCAAAGTCCTAATTTGCAAGCTATGATCTGGTTAAAAAGACATGTAGTACTCATTTCCAAGCTAAAAGCCAGGTACACTAGCTTTAATTTATCAATCTGTGTAATGTATCCTATTTTTAACAGGTTACTTCTCTAAGATTTTCTTAGTAAAAATGTTCAGGTAGTGCCGTGACCCGGATTCGAACCGGGGTTGCTGCGGCCACAACGCAGAGTACTAACCACTATACGATCACGGCGCACATGGACTGCTGATTACTTTGCCATTAGTGCCTCACAAGGTTTCTAAAACATCAAACGATTTCAGTTGGCTTTAAACTACCGCTATGCAAATGTTGTCTATTATAGATGAGAAAATCTTCATTAACTGACTGCTGGCATTGCTAGTTTACTTTAGTGTTTACAGTTTTAAGTTTACAGTTTTAGGCATTGTGCAAGAACATTGCTGCAGTGAAGCCCCTGCTGCCCCTTTGGGTGAGCTTGTGAGACATTGAACCAGGTAGTGGTGTGATTTGAAACATTACGTCTTATTAAAGCTGGTGTACCTGATTCAGGTACTCCAGGAAACAGTTGTTTCAATCTGACAAATCCTACTGCAGATGGTTATTAACTTATTGTTATCCAATCCACATACATCCATTATTAGCTGCAGTCAGAACATGTTTTTGCAGGCAGCAAAGTGAATCTGGAGTGAACCACCCAAGCACAGCCAATCAGAGAGAAGCTTTTTACTCCTGATAAAAGCAAAAAGTTTATTGTTCAGTATCTACAGAGTGGTCTTGAAGCACATATAGTTCATTTGCAACATATGATCAGAAAAAGACAATTACTAATTTCCAAGCTAAAAGTCAGATACAATAGCTTTAACTTATCAACCCGTGTAATGTATCATAATTTTAACAGGTTACTTCTCTAAGATTTTCTTGAAAAATGCTCCGAACCAATTGCCGTGACCCGGATTCGAACCGGGGTTGCTGCGGCCACAACGCAGAGTACTAACCACTATACGATCACGGCGTGCTACCCAAGCCATATGTTTAACTGGTGGCTCTGTATGGAGTGCTGGAAAGTCTTATGTTATGTGCTTGGTTTCTGGTATAATGTAAATGTTAATTGTGTCTGTGCGTAAAGACCACGGTATAAACCTTCAAAGTTCATCCTTTGAAAAAACGCCAGGTGGAGTGATTACCGTACTATTCAATTCTCATAAGAAAGTACTTTATGTTGAAATGCACTCCGCAGGAAGTAAAGCTGACAGAGCCAGGCTGCTGCGCTAAACTCGAGCCAAACTTTACTCACACTGCGCCAGTCTGTTACTTTGAATCACAGCGGGTTCAAGCGGGACAAACACAATCTTTTGTCTCTTTTCTCGTTTCTACAGGACGTCAGGAAGCAAAGGACAACTTTTATCTCCCGTAAAGTGGAAATGACTCAGTAAAACCAGGTCAGTGTTAAATTTGAACTTTGTAATGTCAACACTTTCGCTTATCGTTCATATCTGCTCATGCACATGCGGTTTGAGTCTACTACAGCATAAATGCTTTTTATTGGCTGCAAACGTTATACCTGCCAGCAAGTGAAACTGTAGCTAAACCACTGTCCGTTTTTAAGGAAAACAGTAAGATTTGACACACAAGGCAAAGAAAGGTTTTAAAAAAGTCTGAAAATCTACATTATTGGCAATATTGTACAAAAATCAGTCATAAAAATTTGATTAGATGTATATTTTCAGTGTTTCCCATTAGGATAGTATTATGATCCCAAGGATTCATTTTTTTCACATAGTCTAAAATCATGCTGAGCTAAAATTGGTCAAATAAACACAGCTGACATGACAGCTTATGCTTGTAGTACTGTCATAAACAAGTAAATACATTGTCTACAATCAGTTCTTTTTCACCAGCAAAGACAATCTATTAAAAATGTGGCTTACTCACCTGGCTTACTCAAATGATCTTGCATTTTGTATAAAGAAAATCATGAAATAGCCTATGCAAGTATTAAATCCTGTGCATTTAATTAGATTTCATTCTAGGTCTAACTTCAATACAAATGCATGTGTTGTGTTATCTTCAATAGAAAAACTGCTGGCAAATACTAAGGCACTTTTCTACTTTTTCATCATCAAGCAGAACTAAAAATATAAATAAACACTGGGGAACACTGCGCTTATCTTTAGAGTATTACAGGAGACACTTATGTTATGTGATCCTAAACAAACAAAAAAAGAGTGCAATTTCCCCTTTCACCACTTTGCATGTTGTTAACCACTTCTATTATGTAACCTATTCTTCTGCCACATGTGTTTTCGGTTGTCTTGCCAAAGTCAGCTTCTTCAAATAGTTTCTGCGAGTGTCAAAGCAGGTTCTTTTGTCCAAGCTATGAAGCCAAACTAGTTTTAAAGCTCCTCCATCACATTACATTTTACTCTGTTCCGGTCTACTCTATGTGTGCAACTCTTTGGCTTGTTAGTATCAGAAAATAGTGTTAATGTGTGCATTTTAATTTGAAAATGAGATATAATTAGTAATATAATAATGTAATAATTGTAAATAAGATCACATGTTGAAGACTAAAATAAAAACAGTTGCATTTGTCAAAGTTCAAACCAAGATTGGCTGGAATCTATCTCATTCATCATTTCACATTAAGGGTGAGCAATTTTATAATTCTGGTCTGTTTTTCTGTTGCTTTTAGGGTAAATGAAATCATCCTCTTTTTCTGAAAGTTCATGCTTCACTGAGACTGGTTAAATCCAGCTGTCACTCACTCAGAGCATGACTAACACAGAAAAATAAGTTGTATTTGGAAGACATGTGCATCAAATAAAGGAATTTGAACACACGGTATGACAAATTAATTTTAAAAAGCAGATTCAGCCCTCTTTCACAGTTACATATACCTCAACTAATGCAATTAATTACACGTTTAAAAACATTTTTGTAGAACTGACATAGCATCATCTGAACAAGAAATGTACTGAGACGTGTATATATGTTTGTCATGCCGAGCTCTAATTAAATATAAGATGTTGGTTTTGGTTTAGAAGTGACGTAGAAGTGTGGCCTGGAGAACTGTGAATATGTGATCCCACTCATGAATATGCTACTGTTTACATACTTTTGACTAAAGTATCTTTATTATAGAAGTTGGCTGCAAAAACTGCCTGGGTCGCCATGGTAACAGTTCATTCCATCTCGAGCGTTGTTGTGTATTGATTGAGATAAAGTTTGAATTTGCCTCTATTTTTTGTTTATATGGATAGTTGTTTTTATCCTTCATGACAGATTTTGTGAAAGTCTCAGACAGTGTGCCTTTGTAATTGAGCTTAAGTTGTTGTTGGGCAGGGTAATATGGCTTACATTTTTATAGCAATATGAAAGACCATTTTTGATAATATAATTGACAATCTACCCAAGGCTGCTAAAGGGAGGCTTTTAGATTTGTTCTTACTTGTGTCAAACTATTTAAGTTATAGCAATAAGTTCTGCTTCCACTCTTCCACCTCAATTTATTTATGTATTTGTTTATGTTTTAGCCTCTGCAGATCCTCCACAGTCAGTTTGTACCATTGACATATAATTTGTTTTTAATTTAATCTCCATGGTTTGTATGCCCAAAGCCTTGCAAGAACAACCTAAACACAGATTGTAGGAATTAGCTACAATTTAAATCTCAAAATCAGATTGCAATTAAATCGCGATTTTTATATTTCAACTTTTCCACATGCATTTCACAATATATGATAAGATATTGCTTTTGCCAGGTTGAATATAGCTTTTATCATCTTTCTCTTCCTCACTCTCTGGAGGACATGTTTCTGATGGAGCAGTGGTAAAGAGCTTTCAATCCTGTGTCCATCTGTGTTCGTGTAGGTGTGCGAGTCTTACTAAAAAACAGACGTGCATGACTAACACACACAGCAGTGCAGCCATAACACAGTGGTTTAGTTAATGAGCAGCTCATGAAAAAGCTTTTCAAAAATAGAAGAGTTTTAGAGGAACAGACTGCTGTTTTTAGTGTCTTTGTGAGTTTGTAGCACAGCAGGAGGACAGTGAGCAACCGGAAACTCTGCAGGCTTGTAAAGACGAGTTTCTGCTTAGAAGTAGGTAAACAAAATGCAACAAAGGGATGCAAAGACAGTAGACAATAATAAAATAGATTATTGGTTTTGTTATCGGCCTGAATGAACTACTAGAGGATGTAAAAGTAGGTAAAAGAGGATGTGGTTGTGCATGTTTCTACACATGTAAATTCTGCTACAAAAGCAAAGACTATAGTGGTAATTTGTTGGACTATTGTTGTGGCCACATGTCTTCTGCATTACATTTGTTAGTAAAATATCTATCAAGATGGAATTAGACAGAAGATTGGGTTCACAAAAGCAATTCAAGATAAGATTTAGACTAGTGATGGGACGAAATCAAAACTATTGTGTCGTTGGATAATGGTGTTTCAGTTCAATTCTGGTGTTGAGTTTGATCCTCATGTGTCCCTTCATAGCTCTGTTTTTTTTTTTTTTTTCATGCAGTTAGGAGAGAGTTCATTCCACTGTTCATTCTCAGTCAGAGGAAGTAGACAGCAGCTTATTGTCATTATATTCTTATTGAAAGGAGTTTTGTCGTTGACTCAAGAATGATTAAAATTTGAACCTTTTCATCTGAGTAAACTCCTGACTTAATTTCTTTAAAACATGTAATATATAATATAATACTGTCATTTATTGAAAGGCATGTTTTATTCAGCAAATTCACAGAAAATGTATTTTGTTCTTGTGAGGTTTAACAAAATCGAAAAAACTTATTGAAATTGTGACCCAGTAATTGAATCATGACAAAACAGAGTCATCCTATCCCAGACGTAACTGATCATAAAAGGATCTAAATGTAGGATTTCAGCACTTTTTGACTAACATTTACAAACATTTCACATTTGTCTAACAATACCATTCAGTTCAATAATATTCACAAAAGTGTTTTTCTGTTGAACCCTTATTATATGGAAATTGGACATAAAGAAAGCATCATCATTGTGGTTAAATAAATAGACTTCATCAAGAATAGAGTGTTTCTTTGAATTAAAATTTAGTGCAGAAATTGGTATCATAAAAACTCTAGGCTTAGACAAACTAGTTTTTACAAAAAACACAAAACGCAACGCAATTTTCATGTAATTTCCATTAAATCCATCGCTTTTCCACAGCTCATGGATGTTTGGAACCTCAGTTAGTGATTATTTGATTACTAAATTAGTTGCTGATTATTTAAATAATGGATTAGTTCCAATTAATCCATTAACTTGTTGCAGCCATAGTCTAATCACTAAAAAAACTCCCAGATTGAGAATGTGTGAAATTACTTTTACAAGTACAATAGGAAAACAGTTTGTAGCCAATCGTGTGGATTTATGAGATTATCACATTGTACAATGTGAACTCAAAGCAAAAACAAAGACAGATGTAAATTTTTGTCATAATTGCCCACAGTAGTGTTCATGTATTTTTATTCAATGTTTGTTGTCATTGCCTTTATAGAAGAAATACTGACATTTTATATTTGTTTGTGTCTTAACTAAATGCAGTTTAATGTGAGAATTTTATCCTCCAAGATCTTGTGTCATGAAATCTCATCCCACCCCTAATTGTCCTGATGTGTAAATAATCCTTTATTTGGGGCTACTATTGTGGCACTAGCTTGCACACACATAGATTAAGCCCCGTCCCCCAGTCACAAAAATGCGTCCTATTTTTTGCCTCATGCAGAGTGACAAACCTCCTCTCCCACAGGGTCGGGCACAGAGACACAGACAGGAGCTCAGACAGTTCACTTTAATATGAATTTAAGTTGAGACAAGTGCTGTGATGTGGGCTGCTGCTCACTGATGCAATAACTCTGTCATGACCACATCAGGTTTACGAGCTAATACTGTCCTGGACCTCATTTCCTGTCTGCACTGTTACTTTGATGACTTACTGTTCACTGTAATAAACTGTTGGTAGACTGGATGCAGTGGCTGTTGTTTTTATGTTTAGATGTTCGAAATGTGAAGTTAAGTTAAAATTATTGAAGTACTAAGGATGGGATTCTGGTGTTGGGTTCAATCCTCGCATGTGTGTCACTCCATATCTGTTTGTCATTTTGTGTGATTAGGAAAGAGTCAATTCCACTGTCATTTCTCAGTCAGAGGAAGTAAACAGCAGCTTATTGTTGTTATATGTTTAATGAGGTGAGTTTTATCGTTGTGTCCCTTTTTTCACAAAAATTACCGAGGAATGAGTGTAATATAAGCTTTGTATAACTGCTGACTTATTTCCCTAGAAACTTTATTAAATCATTGAATTTGTCACACATGAATCAAGACAAGAATTAAATAGTGACAAAACAGAATCATTTCATCTATAAGAAGTACATTTTGACTGTGGAATTGTTTGCTTCATTTGCATATCTTATCCTAAGTTTGTATAAATCTTACAAGTCAGTACTAAAGCTGGACCCAAATCCCCAAATCCAAAACTACTAGTGGAACAGACGTTAAGTTGATTAATCCAAACGATGCATTCTTAGTCAGCCAACTATTTTATTAGTTAGTCAACAAATTCCTTTAATTAGATGATAATTATTTTCACAAAAAATATGATAATTTTAAATTACATAACAAGTTACTATGTGCCTGAAACAAGCAGTATTTATCTTAGTAAATTTTGGTTAGTATAAAATAAGACTGTCAAAGAAACAACTGTCTGTCAAAGAACTACATTTGCGTGTTATATTGGAAAATTTTCATAAAAGAGAGTCAAAATAGTCAAAATTCTAATATATCATGACATTTACTAATTCAACCCCTTTTCTTTAACTTGTTAGAAATATAAGTTTGTCTTTTTCCGGTGTATGTTGAACAGCAACAAAAAGTAGTGATTTAGCTGAAGAGTTTTAGACCAAATGATTCAGTGTAACCTGCATTTCTTTATATAAATGGTCACGGTCATGTTCATTTTCTGTATAAATTGTTGTTGTGCATGAACTCCTAAACAGTTTTAGTCTTTTTGATCTCTGTTTGGGTCATATACATGGTCAGATCAAAAGCTACTTTTTAGCTTCAGAGCATTGACCACACACCCTTTAGGTCGATTAATCGGTCGATGGGACAGAATGGTTCTTTACAAAAGAGAGGTCAGAGGAATGTCTGGTGAGCTTTTCTTTATAACAAAACGCCAACACATTTTTACTCAGTGAGTCTTCATCCGGGCTTTACAGCACTACTCAGGGTTCATTTACTATTGTACATCAAAAGTAGGACGAAACTGGAAATAAATTTGAAACTAAAAGTTAAAAAGACCAGAATTATGAAAGGACTGCCCCAGGACAAACCCAAAATTATGACTCAAAACCAAACACATCCAAAGTTTCAGTAAACCTGTGTCAACTAGTATTATTGGCCTAAAGTTAAAGGTGTATGCTGTGTAACTCTCTAGACAGTCACCAAACACTTTCAAAGACTCACCTTTTCCTCAAAGCCTACCACTTGGATTATTACTGTATTTGTCTTGTTATAATGTGTTAGTAACTTTTTGTAGATGAAATGTCAACTTCACAGGTAGATAGATAATAATAGAAAGTCAAAACCATGCTTTGTTACTAATGATAATTGTCTGAAAAAAATCTAACTAAAAGAACTTGAAACAAACAATAGGAGGCCCTCCACCAGGTCAAAAAGTGGTTCATTTTGTAGCCATGCAAGCCTTCTTATAGATGCACATTTTAAATACTTTTAGTGCATTAAAAACATCTAATTAACAATAACTTGCTTTTGTAGAAGTATATGTTTGCTCTAAGCATTACTGACAGCACCTAAAATAGACCAGTGTATCAGACCAATACTTACCATTTTTAAACATATTGGCTTTCCTCTTAAATTCTTCAGACATGGCCAATAATAAGTTTTGAACATGCTGCCTAAAATTTAATTGGAACACATTAGTTTGAAGAAGAAACTGCACAAAGCGCAACAGCATTCTTGTCTCACAAACTCTAAAAAACTTTTGAAATTGGCCCAACATATCTACCAAAAATGTCAGCACTCAGCAGATGTTATCGGTTACCGGTTTCCTTGAATTCAAAGCAGTCAGCATCAGCCAAATACATATTATTCTCTTGTTGTAGGCAGGAAGAATTATTTTAGATGTAAATATTATTTCCAATTTACAGGTTATAAAGATAAATGAGAATAAATGTGCTAAAACATGCAAATAATTACCTTGGTATGGTCAAATATTACAGAGAAATGAATGACCTTTATAATTAAACATTTTTTGAAAAGCTTACACTGTATTTTAAGGCACTTGGTTGATCTTATATATATGTTTCTGCTCCTTTAGATGTGATTTAATCCAAGTTTAGTCTGAGTTTTGATGTGTGTGCAAGTGTAAATGCTCTCTCTTTAAGACAATGTGGAACAAGTTGAGAAACACTGTGTTGAGTGAAGAATATGACATAACTATTCCCGTAATGACACATGTTTATCTTTAGCGACAAAAGCTAATCTTATGCATCCTAGTAAATGAGTCATAGTTGTTATAAAAACACTGTACCATGTATTGATCATTATTGTTTTCTACAGGCAGCGTGTAGAATGGCTGAGCTCCCGTCTGGACTTCTGGAGGCCTGTGTGGTGGTAGGAACCTCCAGTGACAAGCTTCGGGACATTTATCAGGTACAGACTTTTAGATTATCATTATTTCACCTCTGCACTGAAAAACACACCTTTCTAAAACAAGAAATGTGTTTTTTAATTAAATAATCTGCCGGTGCTCTAAGTTAAAATGGCTCTGTGCATGGAACATCAGTTGGCTTGTTTTGTTCAAAATAGTTATCTTCTGTACATACTGTACAAGCATTTCCTGTTAGAGTTAGCATTTAGACACAAACACGTCTCTTTTTAAACACATAAGTGTCATATGGTGAAATATTCTTCTTATTTGTAACGTCTTTAACATGTTTTCAGTAACTTTCACCTCAACTCACTGTCACTGTCTGATCTTCTGAGTATTTATTGTTTGAACCAGCCAGGTGTAGTGAAAACCTCATAGAAATGAACTGAAATGCTTGTATGTACAGAAGTTAGCTATTGTGAACAAAAACAAGTCAACTGAAGTTCCATGCACAGAGCCAATTTACTCATTAAGAAATTTTGAAAATAGAACATGTATGTAGGTCTTGAATAATTGTATGACAAGCTAAACACTGACTCTAAGCAACAATAAAACAAGAAATAAAGTCAGTATCAGTGACATTTCTTTGAAATTTAACCAATACTGCAAAAAAAATGTTTAGGCAAGTTGAAATGTTTAATACATTGTCTAGCTTTGAGGAGAGATATTATTTTTTTGTGTGTCTAGTGTAATTTTGAAGTACTAATTACCTATTGTCTGATTCCTAAAACACCTTTTCTCATGACAAAGTTTGCGGTCTGTGCACAATTAAATTAACAATAATCAATTACTAAATTAGTTGAAAATTATTGGAATAATCGATTTGTTGCAATAATAGATTAACTTGTTTCAGCCTTAATAATTATGTATAAAGGGTAAGAAGAAGGTAATTTAACACTTTACACAATTCTGAACTCGTAATTTCTAGATTTAAGATTATGCGTTTTAATTAGTTTTATGAAATTTGCAGTGTGTAGAATAAATAGTGTCGGTGTTTCTTTGCTTCCCACAGTGACTAATTTACAATCATCCACTAAGTTTACAATCCACCACACTCAAGGAAGCAATTACATGGTTATTTATTTGTCTTTTCCCACATGTGACGACACTTCCATAATAAAACAGCCGTAACGCGAACTTGTTTTGGTTTCAGATTGTCCAGCAGAGTAAATCCAATGAGTTTCCCTCTCTGGAAGCCGAAGTGCTGCAGGTTCACGCCCCTCCGTTTGTTTCCAAGGAGACCAACTCCAGCCAGCCCGCTTTCAGTCGAGTGCAAAGACGGAAGAGTTTTATCAAGAAGGTAACTTTGAGTGTTAGAAATAAAAGTTGGTTTGGTGCAACAGTGTTATAATACAGATTTTGATAACACAATGACTTTCTTTGTCAAAATTTTATGGTTTAAACTAGATCTGATAAAGCAGTTGAAAGCAATGTTGTCTTGGTAATGATATTTTGATTGATTTGACTGACTGACTGATTAA
This sequence comes from Mugilogobius chulae, assembly GCA_038363315.1. NCBI lineage: Eukaryota > Metazoa > Chordata > Actinopteri > Gobiiformes > Gobiidae > Mugilogobius > Mugilogobius chulae. The sequence continues at coordinate 4,010,834 of CM076408.1, forward strand.
TTTTGTGTAAATACTTACTCAAAAGGAAATCTACTGCAGCTTTGATTCTAGTTTCGATATTAAATAATCATTTACCATTAGCAACTTTTGACAACCCTCATAAGAATCAGGAAAGACGCTTAATTTTGATTCAGTGCGTTTTTAGTGGCAAGTTTTCATTTTTAGCATTATGTTTTCAACTGCTTTTTATTTATTTTTATTTCTTCATCATTATTTTCACCTCTGTTTAAATATAGGCATGTTCTTAAAGGTGCATTGCGTAAGTTAAAATGTTCAATATTACGATATATCAAATTACCGTCCATTGGCACTTGCCTGGATGTGCGCCATGACGTTTTGTAAACTTACCGAGTTTGCCTCTGTAAGCGCAGACAGGCTCATAAATGTGAGTGGCGCTGGTCGCATTTTCCCGCGCTAGTCCTCCTTCACTGGATTATCGTCATTATTTCTATTTATTTAGCAAAAGCTCTCGGTTTTATACAATGGACGGCTGTTGTAAAGGCTATTTAATGAAAAATAAAATAAATAATCATTGGTAAATACTGCCATCTAGCTTCCGAACCCCCTAAACACACGGAAGAATTCAAAACAACTAGCCCACCGTAACGGCATGGCATGAAGCCGATTGACAGAGCCGAGGAGCACTTGGACATGTTTTTGAGAAAGAAGAACTGTGCAGGAGATCAATAAGACGTTCATCTGGTGATTATTTTCATTAGAAGGTAAGACTCTCAGGCCTGTCCAAGTACATCGCACATTTAGACACAGATTTAGTAGCTTAGCGCTTAGCCGTTTGTCTTGGTAAGGTTTATGTTTTATTAGAGTAATAAATTGCCATTGAGCATTTAGTTTATGACAAATGAGGCCTGTAAAAAGCTTGTTTACAATTTTCTCTCACGCTAAAACAAAGCTTTTCCTCAAACTCTCAAAAAAGTGTAACTTTTGGAGTGTGTAAACTGATCATTCAGTCAAAAAGAACATAAAATAGCCAGCATCTACTTTTTCATATAAAAACCTTTGTCTTCTTAAGTCAGAAAACATTTAGCAGAAAATAACGATGTGTCAAAAGAATCTTTTCAGCCGTAAAATACGTCTTCAGCTGCTGATAGTAGGGAGGGTGCAGTGCCACAAAACGCCAAAGATGGCGCCCTTGTTCAAAACCTTTGCAACTTACGCCATGTTCCTTTAAGTTTTGATACATAGTTTTTACTGTTTTAAATGAGAATGAAATAAAGTTTTCTGGCTTTATGCAATGTGCTAGTGTATAAAATTGTTGATTTTGTTTTATCTACATAATAGAAAAGGCGTGAGCGAACAGAAACTGTGTCTAATGGAGAATCTTCAAATCGAGCTGACGTTTCCTCGGTAACAGAGGACATCAGCGTGCCCAAAGACCTGGATCTCATCGCTTTGCCACAGCTGTGTTTTCCAGGTAAAGTTACGGCTGACTACTGCTGCATGTTCTATTTGCAAACTCCTGTATATTTTTAGTTTAGCAGTGTCTGTCTCTATGCTACATGTCTCTTTGTTCTTTTGTTGAAATAGGTGGCATGCAACTGTCAAGTGAGCAAAAAGAAGACACTTACCACTTCCTGGTTTTTACCGACTTGTTTGGAAACCGAACTCATGGTGTTGTGGTTCAGTACTACAGAGCTGTGCAGGTTAGTGCAATAATTACACTCTTCACATTATTGAAAGCATTGAGTTCAGTAGTGTCAGACGTTAAAAGCACTGAATTCTACAAAAAATAGCATTCAATTTTTTGTCAAAATGTTTTTATTATGATTTTTGTCTTTCAGCAGTATAGTTTACATTCATAGCAAGCTCCTGAACTCACTCAAAACACTTTTTAAATAGGGTTGTTAAACTGGGCAGGGCTGGAAGTGGAAAGGAGGGGCTGAAAGGAAGGTGTGAGAATAGGGAGAAGCGGCGTAATTGGTTTGATAGCAGGTGTTTGTGATCATAAACAATCAGGGCAATTCATTCTGATGTTACAACTGTACTAGAAATGTAGAAAAAGACTTGGAATAGTAGGCAATGCATTAGGAATGGGACGATATTAGCAATCACAATTATTGTGACCAAAATAATCGCAATTAACGATATTATCACAATAATTTACTAAACGTATAGGTGTACAGTTTAAAGGGGCACTGCGCAAGATTGAGAGGAATTTTAATTATCACTTATAGTCCACAAACATTTAAATCATATTTATTCTTTACAACATGAATACTTAAGAGAGCACTGTTAACCAATCCACATCAATTGTGATACATTTATACGTATTTGAAATGTTTTATTACGGGCCGGAATGTGAATATTGACGCTAGATGTCAGCATGGTAGATAGGCAAACTGCACTGGATATGCTCCCCCTGGTGTTCAAAAGTGGACAATACTTGGATCACTTTGTTTGTTTATTTTTTCTTACACAGTGCCCCTTTAAAGTTTAGTTTAGTTTAGTTTAGTTTGGTTTAGTTTAGTCTTTATTTGTCAGGGACCATGTACAAAATTAATTAATCTCAATAAAAGAAGAGATGAACGGCACCAGATTTAGCTATTGCTACTTTCCATCTGCAGTCCCTGGCTTAAAAAAAAAAAAACATGTACAATTTACATACATTTGTTCATCAATAAATAAACAGTGAAGTAAACTATTACATTAAAACAACAAAAGTCTCTAAAACATGTATTACTGCACAATATGCATGTGTTTGTACAAGTACTTATTGTATTTTGGTCTAAGTGGAATCAACAATGATTCAAAGTGAACAAATGTGAACACATTTGAGCAAAAATCATTTAACTTTGTCTCAGAGTGTGTAATTAACTCTGAATAGACTAATAATTGTGATTATCACAATTATGAAAAGCTGCACAATTATTTAATTGCAGCCCTTTATTATCGCGATTAGCAATAATATCGTATATCGTCCCATCCCTACAATGCATATATATTTTTGTTAAAACATTTCTCTAACCATAAATGTATTCCTTTTCCTTCCTTTCTATTGCTGTTTTGGCCACAATGGGATTAAATTTAACTTATGAGTTCATTTAAAAGGTCTTAGATGTTACTAGACCAAACCTTGAGCTACACTGTATTGTATTTTCCAATGTCAATAAGCCCAAGTGTTAAACATAATCAGAATCTCTTTGTTTCTTTTTATAGATGTGTCAGGAAAATGGCCACAGATGGATTTCGTCCAAGTGTCGCCTTTTCACTCCTTTTGCGATCTGCATCATCTCTAAATTCCCCTACTACAACGCTCTGAGAGACTGTTTATCTTGGTAAGACTCATCTGCTGTCAAACTTTTTCTTCCAACAAGTCACTAAACGGTTTTGTTGTTCAGTCTTTTGGTCCAGCTGCGACCGGCCCGACAGTCAGACTTTGAGGAGAGAGTCAAAGAGTTTTCTGCCAAATTATCACTTGTCCCGTTACCGCCTCCAGGACAGCTTCATGTGGTAAACATCTGCTTTTCTGGGCATTTTTTAATCCACTTTTGGCACTTTTGTATTAATGAGGTTGTTTTTGCTTTAGTCGTTCAACCTTCAACCTCTCGTAGTGGTTCTTCCGTCCAGAGAGGATCAGGACAGTCCCGTTATAGACATTGACCTCCATCTGCCTTTTCTTTGTTTCTCACATGCAACACTACTACAGGTAAATAGATTTTTAGAAATAATATTTAAGCAAAATAGTAGGTGATATGATATTTCAACATGAAAAGTTAAAAAGTGCTGTAGAAAGATAGCTAACTAGTATTTTTTTGTTTGTTTTTTGTTAGAAAACGTTTTATTTAATAACTAAACTAACTGTCTCCACTCAATTTCATTTCACTTCTGCTACTGGCTTAAGTATTGCAGAACTGCAGACGGTTTCCCAAAAGGTGGAAGTATGATCATCCAATCAGCGAACAGGAGCGAAGCAGTGTGTTAGCCAAAACCTTTAGATGAGATAGCAGACTGTATGCGTTCTCTTCCTTTGACCTGGTGTCAAAAATTAACTTATGAACTTAATATGATACTGTATCGTTTAATTTGTTAGTTTATTTCACAGAAATGGCAACAATTGCTAACACACATGCTTACGCTCTACTTGGTGAACAGCAAAATGGCCAAAAAGCAGCGATTAGTTAAATTCAATGGCTGTAGTGGACCTAAATGTGGACCTAAATGTTCCAATGTCAGACGGTTTCCACAAAGTGAAATGAAACCAGCTGATGCATCATGCTATAATAGCCCTCTGTCTCTAATGTTATGAAATAAATCCATTAATTGTTTTTATATATATTATTTTATTTTGCTGACTTGTACATTTTGCTATTATGTGCAGCACTTTGGAAACTATTTTGTTTATAAAATGTGCCAAACAAATAATGTTGGATTGGATTGGATTAAATTAAGAACTAAAAACTAATATTAGGTCCACCCTGTTACTTTAGATCCTGTCTTGTCTTCTCCAAGAACAAAGGATGGTTTTCTTCTCGTCTGATTGGTCCAGATTAACTCTAGTGGCAGAAAGTCTACTTGTTTATTTACAGGTCGGTAACTATAATCACATTTACATCAAAGTCTGTGTAAAGTTATTTAACGAGTATGTTTGCGTCCTCTCGTAGCCTTTGTCCTGGCAGCAGCCCTATGTCCCGGTCCTTGCTCGAGGAATGCTGGACTTCCTCATGGCTCCCACTGCTTTTCTCATGGGCTGTCACATCAGTCATTTTGAAGAAGTGGCTGCGGTGAGTTCATTATCGACATAAAACCACAAACCGCAAAAAGATCTAGTCACTCTGAAGTAATAATTCTTTTGCAAAGTGTTTCCTACTCAAGTCTTTCTGCGTCTGTGCTGCTGTTTATTTAGCTAAAGCATTCATTTATCTAACTTTATCTATCTATTGTAATTGTCCCAGTTTGCACAAAAGGCAGAGGCAGAGATGGACCCGCCAACAGAGATTTTCTATAAGGTGCTCTGATATTTAGCAAAAGGGTGTTGGAATGCAGTGTAACACGATATGTACGCCACACAAGAACTCTTTATGCAAAACAGTGGAAGCAGAAATAAATACAGAAGACCTACAGACTCACTGCAAACTCGTAAATTATTATTTCACCCAATTGGTTCTTAATTAAAAACTGATAAGTTGGCCACTGTCCAGGATGTTCCCCAAAGTCAGACAGCCCGATCTTGCCCTTTTGTCTTAGCCGGTCTTAGCCTTGGTCTTAAGTATTCCTCTGTTGGCCACTAGTGGCTCTCTCCAAGCTCTATACACTGTCAGTATAGAAGGTGTGGCTCCAGCCAGATGTGAGGGGTTAGGTTCAGTGCAGTTTTTTTCATTGAACCTGACACATGCTCACGCCTGTGACAAGTGAGCAGCTGCTTTAGGATCACAGGCAAAAGAGAACTGTAGCAGCAGCTTCAGTTTGGAAAAAAAAAACCTGCAATAATAGAAATCTATTTGGTGAAAGTCTATTTACTTGACAGACTTGATCAACTTTGTCTAAAAATGAGGCCAACATTTTTTTAACGTGTTGACACATAAAAAATTGTTTAAAAAATACATGATGGCCTCTTTGGCCTTTCCATAGCATTCACACTGACCCATGTTCACTCTCACATCTGATTATCTTTTTTATTAAGTCAACAAGCTTTATGAAAAAGAAAAGACACATTTTTAGACAAAGTTGTTAAAGTCTGTCAAGTACATAGACTTTCACCAAATAGATTTCTATTATTACAGTTTTTTTCCAAACTGAAGCTGCTGCTACAGTTCTCTTTTGCCTGTAATCCTAAAGCAGCTGCTCACTTGTCACAGGCGTGAGCATGTGTCAGGTTCAATGAAAAAAACTGCACCCTCACATCTGGCTGGAGCCACACCTTCTACACTGACAGTGTATAGAGCTTGGAGAGAGCCACTAGTGGCCAACAGAGGAATAATTAAGACCAAGGCTAAGACCGGCTAAGACAAAAGGGCAAGATCGGGCTGAGAGTGTCTGGGATAGGCTCTAATCACCTGCCACCCTTAACTGGAAGGTAGGAAAGGTTGAAAATAAATGAATGGTTCTTAATTCAAACCAATTTTTTTTATATAGTGAGCTTTCATCTTTTGTTAACTCCAACAGTATCACTTTATGTCAGCTGATCAGCAAGACTATTGTGTTTTCTTCAATGATAATTTTTACCTGGAATGTATCAATCACTTCCACTAATCTGTACAGTACATGCCTCTCAAAGGCAAAGACAAAATATCAAAGTAAAAAGAAATTCAACATCCAGAACAAAATCAAAAGTATCTATAAACTTTATTGTCCACAGAAAGGCAATTCATTGTGGGCCACAGTGCTGCACCAGCTGCACAAAAAAGTACATACAAACAATAATACATACAACTCATTCCATGAATAAAGCAGAAGCTGTGTTTTCATCCTTATATTTTGTTGTTTTCTTTTGGTTAGTGTATATACTGTATGTTTGGTTACTTTTTTCTTTTAAGCAATCATGTGTGTTTTGACCCAAGGGACCTTGTGTTTCTCTAAATTTAGTCAATTACACTGTCAATTGGAAATCAGAATAGAGACAAAAGAAACAAGTCTTTGCTAAGCATTGTAAATCTATGTGGTCTTAGTATTTTTTTCCTTAACTGTTTAATTGCTCAGCTTGGCTTTAAGTGTATTAAGTATGAAGAGGCACTATAGTCTTCTCTAGTGATGTGAAACACTGTTAAATTGTCTGTCTTTTATGCAATAAGCAGGTTAAGGCTTTAATTAATGTTCAGCAGTCTCTGTTCATGAGAACCATTGCTCTGTATCTCATGTCATTAAGTCTGCTTTAAAATCTAACCACAGCCTTTTGACTTCACTCTTTATCCCAAGCCTAATGTAACATTCAGTGATGACTGTATGCTTTAAGTAATTGCATTTTGAACAGAAGATGCTTTTTTTCACTGCTCAAACTGTACACAATGCACAGTGTTTAAGCCAGTAGATAAAATGTCTGTCTTTGTCCGCTGTTGCCCGCAGGAGACGGAGGATCTCATCTTGGTGAATGTCGATGAGGGCATTATTCAGTCATCCAGGTCTGACAGCATTGAACTGCCAGCGATTCCTCTGCACGCCGCTGAATGTTTTATTTCAAGGTAATTTTTAGTTTTACAGTAGGATGAGGACGTGGTCGAGAGATCACTATCCAGTCATGTCAAATTGTCAATCATGTAAGTGTGCTTTTTGCATCGGGAATTAGAAACGTTGTTTGGAGCAGAAGCAAGACTCTGGAAGAAGGAATTTGACTGTTTTCTGTGTTAAATGGCAAAAGATTAGAATTCATATGTTGTTATTTTGTGTTTGAACATGTGAATTAAAATTAAGGGGAAAAAATCTTAATCAATTTGAGGAAAAAAAATCATGATTAGTTTGTCCCCCAAATCTCTCCGTCCTACTAAAGTTGACAGGTGAATGAAAACGCATGTGATGGAATAAATGCTAGATAAAGAACCTTCATGACCTGCCTTGGGACAAGACTTTCCAACAGAAAAGTAGCATAATACACCTTTAATTTGGTTTACAGGAGACCCATTTAGTTTTTTTCTATGTATTTAGTAATAAGCTATTACATAAGTTCAGTAATTTGCATTTTGTTCATTTGCACAACACAAATTTATAAAAAATGACTTGAAAAAAGCAATATTGACTTAAAAACGGCATTGTGAAATTGACTTTATTACAGATTTTTATTTGGAAGAGGACACATAATCATTTTGAATCCTACATGTTTTATTTGAATTTAAGATTTTGAGTATAATCACAATAAAACACAAGACTGGTGGATGCCGAAGACAGGTGGTAGGTGAAAACAGGGATAATAGAACAATACACATAATTGGCAAATTTTTAGAAATTTGAGTTTTACTTAATAGAACCCCTTTAAACCAACAAACACAGGTATTTTGTTGACAGTTACTTTGGGAATTTCTTTGCTTGTGAGTCAAAGATCAAAGCAGAACTACATTTAAATGTCTTCAAAGCACATTACTTAATAAAACCAGTTAGGTAAGCATGAGTAGTGATTTCTATTTATTTGTTTTGTGACTAGAGTCGAGAGTCTTCAGGTTCATTACGATTTGGAGCTGTGCCATCTTGGATCAGGAACAGACGTGAACGCGATCCGAACCCAGCGGCGAGACTGGCTGAGGCGACTCAACACACAAATACAAAACATCTCCCTCGAGCTGGTCGTCAACATTTTCAAGTATGAGCTTTGGAGGAATTTGTGGAAATAAATTATTCTGATGAAAGTAATCTGATTTTGTCTTTTTTTTTTTTTTTTGTCAATAGGGGCGTCCAGGACTTTCTCAATCATGAACATAGAGTTTTCAACAGTGAAGAGTTTCTTAGGACTCGAGAACCAGCAGATCAACTGTTTTATAAGAAGGTAAGACAATTAAAAGAACTTCTTAACATCAAAGCCACATGACTCTAACCCTAATATGGTGATAAGAATCGTGAGCCCATTCTTGTGCCATGCTCTGAGTGAGGGACAGCTGGACTTAAGATTGCAATCTGACTCTAAACTAATCATAAATACAATTTTATAGTCATATTATATCACTCAACTCTGTTATTAGTATTTTGTACATTTATTGAATCTAGGTTGTAAAAGCCTGAATGAGAATGCATTACAGTCAAACAAAATTTACTACAGTTTTCTGACTTTAAGCTGCTCAAGTTTTGAATCCTATAAAAAAATAAATCATCTGGCCACCTATCCCTCTTTCTAGTTCCAGTGTGCGTGATTGACAGATTAATTAGCCAATCAGAGACACGCATCGTCTCCTGTATGAAAAAAAAAGGAAGAATATTGAAAAAATATCACGTGGAACTGAAAAACATTGCAGATTTCTGCTGAATCAATAAGCAAAGCAAAGAGGTGAATGAAGTTAGATTTTGGTCGAAATTACAGATAATCACTGAGCTTGTTTCATGTGAGTCACACAAATAAACCTGATTGCCCGGTTCGTTGTTGAGTTGATCTGAATCGCAGACGGGGCTCTGGATCCCAAACAAGTGGTCTATACAAAAATGCATCTAAATTATAAATTCTCATTGATTTATTATAAAAGAAGAAAGGGCTATATACAGTACATATGTACTTTTTTGTTTTACTTTTTTTTTATCTAGTAACCGCGCCTTGTTTTCAGGTACACTCAGCAGTGCAAAAAATGTATAGTAAGTAATTTAATGTGTTTTTTGATTGGTGTACAGCCTTATCTAAAAATATCCTCTTTACGCCATTGTTTATAGGGATCTGAAAACATCCACTGTAAAACATTTTGCTCAGTCGTCACTGGGATGATGCTGAGGCTCTATCATAAAATTCCTGTTTTCATCTAACTCCTATCCCAACCCATGTGTCTCAAGAGATGCAGTTCTGCAGCTTTGAACAATTAATAAGAGAGTATAATCTGAGGCACTCTGATTACATCAAAGGTCCTTTATTATAATGGACTTGCCTAGGCTTTTCGGCCGCGTGGGGCCTTCTTTACGGCATGTGAAAAAAACCACTAGAGCCAGGTGTTTGAATAGGCCAGCATCCTGTCACATGGGTAAATCACATGATCTCAAAACAATGTATCATGCCATGTTGTCATGTTTTTTAGAATATGTTTTTTTAGAATATGTATACATGTAAAAAAAAAAATTGTTAAATGTATCTGCCTCATTGTGTTGATATCATGTGATTAACCCATGTGACAGGATGCTGGCCTATTTAAACACTTGTCTCCAGTGGTTTTACCTTTTCACATGCCCTAAAGAAGGCCCCACGTGGCCGAAATGCCTAGGCAAGTCCACTATAATAAACGACTTTCAATGTAATCAGAGTGCCTTGGATTTTCTCTCTTATTGTTGCTAGTGCTTGTCATTTTTATCCTGATTTTTTACAATTTTTATAGAGTTTTGACCCACTGAAGCACTAATTTTTTCTTCACTAAGAAGTAGGGCTGGGCGATTAATCGCATTTGCAATTATATCGCGATATGACACGACACGATTATGTAATCGCAGAGATGTGCGATTATTGGCCACGTGATTTTTGTTTTGGAGGTAATTGAAGCGATCTGAGCCCGCGCTGTACTGCCTTCTTTCTCTCTTTTCTCCACTCTCCCCATGAACTCTCTTCGTTAGTGACACGAAACATAGACATAATAGTTGTTTCAGGTGTTTTTCTATTGCTTCTCTTTGCTTTTTAGCGTGTATGTGCGTGTGCCTCTGACTTCGAAATCCCTCTGCGTTATGAATAATAAACTACTTAATTCCAAACTCAGAGCACTCCGGTTCTCTGCGTGGACAGAGACAGGTAACTGTCCTGCCTTCTGTCCTGTCTGGGGAGCGGGGGATGAGCGAGTGAGTAGTAGAGACGGAAAGGAGAAGAAGGAGAGAAAAAAAAGAGAATTAAATATAAGTTACAGATATCACGTATTTGAACTTAAATAAAAATAAACAGTGAATGAATTTGTATAAGTTCAGTAGGCTATAAGTTGGTTGATGTCTGTAAAAAGCAGAGCTGGTTATAGCCTAGTTTTATCCAACTTCACAATAAACAAATTAATTAATTATGTTGATCTAATTTAGCCAAAAATCATTTCACAAGTACATTTCTCATGTCTTTTGCTCATGTCTTTATGCTGTGGGAGAAAATCGCAATCGCAATATGTCCTGGAAAAAAATCGCAATTAGGATTTTTGGCTAAATCGCCCAGCCCTACTAAGAAGTCAATTAACCTAATTGTTTCCCAGTTGTTTTAGATCAGTTTTGTGGGTTAGAGTTAGTGACACAACTTAAAAATGAATCCACTAAATACATAGGAAAAAAACAAAATTGATCTCCTTTAGATTAAAAACTGTTTAAATTCAATTGTTCATTCATTCATTTTCTACCGCTTAATCCCGTTAGGGGTCGCGGGTGACTGGAGCCTATCCCAGTAACTTTGGGCCTTAGGCGGGGGAAACACCCTGGACAGTGGCCAACTTGCCGCAGGGTTAGACAGACAACCATTCACTCTCTCATTCACTCACTCACTAAGGGGAATTTACAGTGATGCCCAATTAACCTAAACATGCATGTTTTTGGAGGTGGGAGGAAACCGGAGTACCCGGAGAAAACCCACGGTGACACGGGGAGAACATGCAAACTCCACCCAGAGAGATCGTGAGATGTTAGTATGGTCCGACCCGGGAGTCGAACCCACGACCTCCTTATTGGGAAGCCAGAGCTCTAACCACTTGGCTACCGTGCACCCTTAAATTCAATTGCTTATATTAAAATGTAAAAGTAGCAAAGGTGAAATAAGTCCTTTGAGATTCATGTTTTGCTTTCTCAGGCCTTAAAACCCATTGAGCTTAATGGCTGAACCTAATATTACGTCTGTGAATTAGATGCTCTTTCTGAAGTGAAGTCCCTGGAGAGCAGCGTCACAATAAACCTTTTGTGTGCTCAGGTCTTAGAAACCCATATCTTCCACTCGTTCTTGCGGGACAGGCTGAACAGGAAGAGAGACACGTACAGCCGAATGGAGCAGAGCCTGCGTAACCATGCCCACAGGTGAGTCTCTATGGTCACACAGCTGTAACCCAGCAACCAAGAGCCCATAAAATTAAAGACAGATTTATCTTTACTCTGGGTGTCATCATTTTTAGTTTACTTATACTGATCATTTACCTGTAAATATATACCGACCTCTGCAACATGAGAAGACCATATACAGACATTTTGTTGCCTGTTTAACACATCTTAAAGTTGCTCAATGTATTTTTTGACTGTTCAAATGGCATTCCTGGAGAGTTGACAGTAAAGTGACACCTTGTAACTTTCTGGAGCTTAAAAGTCACCTTCATTATTCAATGGAAACAGAAAGATAAAACTTTACTGTGGAGCATTTTTAATGGACATTGTTTATGCCAGAGGTCTTCAATCTCCTCCCAAGGAGAGTTACTTTTGCAAAAACCAGCAGAGAGCTTCTACTTATAGCAATCACAAGAAACATAAAATGGGGCACAGATTTACGTCTGTTTGAAACTTTAGCCATTATCCATTTAGGAGTGGACACAATTAGTCATCTACAGATACATTTACAACTGAAAAAGCTACTATCAAATAGTATCAAATCTGAGTAATAAAGCAAATTATGTCTGATCCAAAATCTTTGGTGGTGCTACTTGGCAGGTGTTGGAGAGTGAATGGAAGCCACAGGTTGGAGACTGCTGGTTTATGCCATACAGTGAAATTTTTTTCCATAAAATAGCACATTTTGGTTCTGCAGTGCAAGAAAAACACCGAAACAACAAAAAAAACAAACAAACGTGTTTTTGCTCAAGTGTATATTTTTGCCTAAAAGTTACACAGTGGGCATTTAAGCAAATCTCATTTATTTGAATTCAAAGATACTTCCATCTGGAGATGCAATGCTAAACTGGGGAATATTCCAGGCAAAGCAATAACACATAGTTAGTCCGAGATAGTCAGGTTTGGAGGAATAGAAGTAAGCTGGTTGCCATGGTAATAGGTTTCCTTAACCTATACCCCTAAACTTACACATTCCCTGAAACTTGATCACTGTCTTTCTGGACCTGACTATCTAGCATTAATCACAACATATCTAAAGAGATAAGCAGGTGTTGGCTCATCTTCTGGAATATTATTTATTCTTTATCTTCTACAAAAAAATAATAAAGGGTGTATCTTTTTATTACATCATAAAACCTTTGGAAAAATATCAAACTTTTATATACAGTATGTTTCTTAGGGACCCTTTAGTCAAGTTTTTTTGTTTTATTTAATTTATAATCTTTTTTTTTTTTTACCTGTCACAGTAACTAAATCAATTTTATTTTCCTCTACCACAATAATAATCAAGTTTCCTTATACCGGTTTTCTACTCAGCACACTGTAGTTGCTGTTGTTGTTTACTAACTTCCTCTTCGTGTAGGTCATCATTGTCCCTGCTCTTTCAGCCTGACGTTAACAATGTGACCTTTTTACAGAAACCGTGCCATGACGGAGACCCCCTCGCGGCGCCCCCCGATGTCTGAACTGTCCCGCAGCACTTTCAGCAGCTACGCCAGCCCCGACCACAAACTGAGCAAGAAGCTGGGAGCTAGTATGCCCAACCTTTTACAGCCCCCAGCAGACTTCCTCACTGTCCTCATCCCCAGCCGACCCGCCTCACTGAGGAAGATGACTCCAGATATAGGTCAGAAGAACTAAATCATTCAGACATTTTAGCATTTCAAATAAGCAAATTCAATTCAATTCACCTTTATTGTCATTGTCACAGGTACAGCGAAATTTGTTCATGCATCCGTGGTGAAATGCCCTGTAAACATTCATTCAAAACATGCAGTCATTGTTGTGAATTCAGTTCAATAATGGCTCTAGGTACAAAGCTGTAGCTGTAAACCGGGAGTACCTGACTTTTTGTTGCCAGCTAGTAAACTTTGTCTTTGCCACTTATAAAATGCAGAACCTTGTGAAAAAATCTGAATGTTGTGTAGTGTCTATATCAAATAATAAAGTATTTCATTAGTCATATAAAGTCAAAAGCAGCATTCTGCTTGGGTGGTCCGACATTTACGCTGGATTTACACAGACTGCAAGGCGAGTGCGGGTCGGGACACGTGCGGGTTTCTTGCTAAGTGCCTGTTACACCAGATGCTGTCAACTGCGGTCCGGTTTCGTCCAAAGCCACGTGGAGTCACGTAGATTCCCGCAAGAACGCTCGTATAATGAATTGAAAGCCGCACCAGACCGCTGCGGTCTCCGGGAAAAATAGACTTCATGCGGATTCTTTCCGCAGAGTCGCGCGACTCTCGCACTCGCAGTCAGACATGTCGGAGCACGGTGTAAATCAACGCATTGGTTTTAAGCACTTTCTAAGTTCTGCGTCACTCGCATCCAAGTTGCACTTAGTGTAAATCCACTGTTACTTTGCTCTCTGTAAAAAAAAATGTTCTTAAGCTGTCATTCTAGCCAAAATGTACATATCAACCATGTGTCAAAGGATTTAAGAGAGCTAAGAGGTAGTAGGAGAGTATTTAATACCCACTTTCTACTTGGCAGCATGAATCAGGCACCCCATCTTTAAGTAACTATTTTACACTGCGTCTGATATATTGTTTATGGTTCATTTAGTGCAGTTGTAAAGCTTCTTGTAACCACTTGTAATGACATGCCCATTTTTTTTTTTCGTAGTGTCGCCCCAGATACAGATACCTGTAGATTGAGTATCTAGAGTGAAAATGTATTTGCAGTGTCCTCTCTGCATCTAATAATATTGCTTATGTTGTTAGCCTGCATTCCCTTCCTATATCATTAGAACAGAGAGATTTATTGTCATTGTCACAGAGTACAAGGAAATTATGTTTTTGAGTGAGCCTCCGGGGCAGCTGCACTTTATGCGCGCCGCCACTCGCTCTTCCAAACATGGAAACAAACAAAAACAACAACATTACGACAAAACAGTTAAAGTTGGATGGTCTGTGAAGAAATATAATCACAATTTTATTGCTCATTGATAGATCTTGATTATTAATTTAATTAAACGTTATAATATATATAAATTTTCTGCCTCAGCTCAACTGTCTTCTGCTTTTAAACCACATGTTTTTTTGATTGTTTGTCAGTCTTTCTATTCAAATAATCCACCAGATTATTTATGATTTAATATGACTGATTCCCGGTGTTCTGTCGAGATAAGAATCCCGTCGAGATGTGACTCTCTCACTAGCTTTTGTGACTGTGCGTGACGTACCAAGCTTCCCGTGGTAAATAGTTTACAATTAATTAGGCTGAGTTTAGGCATAATTCGAAGGCTAAGTTTAGGATTGGGGTTTGGGTGAGGGTTAGCAAAAGTCATTTGAAAATAAAAAATATTACTGATTTTCTAGCACTAACTTTAAACAAGGGGGGTCCAATCTCAATGGGGAGTGCCATCTCGACAGAACATCGGCAGTACATCACCCTTAATCTTCATTCATTGACATTTTGTAACATTATGGAGACATACTGTATCAAGTGTAGTGTACAATTCAGTAACACCAATTTGTATTTTTCTTACAGGGTTAAAATTTCAAAACAAGCCAGTGAAAATTTTCCGGCTTCCAGATTTCCCCCCTCCGATGGCGTATCATTATGTTCAGAAGTATTATCTAAACATGGTGGATTCACTGAAGAGCGCCATCGACACAACTCCAACTGAAGAGGCTGCACTGCTCGCCAGGTAAAGAAACACTGATTATATAAAAAATAACCACATTGTACTCACTGAAAGGCTACGTTTTTGTACATTGTCTTTCTAAAATATCACCTAGTTCAATGAAATGTGCATCTGCAGGTATCACTATCTGCGAGGTCTGGTGAACACTGTTTCCAATCGGCCGCTGGAAGCTTTAGAGGATTTCCAAAGTCTTTATAAAACCGACTCAGACATCTTTCCCTCGCAGATGGTCAAGTCTCTGGTCGACTCGCTGCCTGAGAACGAGCGCATGCTGGTTAGTCAAATATTTATATTACCATCTGTATTGACTTTAGAGTTTGAAGTTAAACCAAGGAGCAGCTCTGAGCTCGGCAAACAGTATTTTGTACCTTATAGAAGTAACAAATATTGGCCTATTATTATTTTTTATTTACTAATTTTTATTGATTCTGTAATAGAGGAGGAGCCTGTTGGGGTGAGCAACTTTATTTTTTTTTAGCTGGTTAAAGAATTTTGTTTTCCTTTCCAAAAATGGTACTGTAAAAGCAGAACTCTGACTTCACAGACGTAATAAACACTCTAAAGTTATTAAAAAGAGCCTTGTGAGTCAATGTATGACTCTTTGGAATGAGAGCTCAATGGCTGTTTTGGGATAACACCCCTGCTTCATGCTTCAGTCTGAAAAAGATTTCCTAAAACTGTGTTAATGATCCAAAGAATAAAACTGTGTTAATGATCCAAAGAATAAAACATGCATGTGAAAGAGAGAAGGATGAGTTAGAAAGAGTTAAAGTTGGGGTAACCACCTTTTTAGTTACAAATTAGTAACCTTTGTGCTTTCCACTAAAAAGTATACAGTAAATACAGAACTTAGTGGAAAATGAGACCTCTGAGTGCAGTCTGAATTGAATATTAAATATTGTAGTTGTTTACTCTAGTTTCACTTTGCTGTTTGTAAGAAGTCATAATTACGACCAAAAATGAATACATGTTGATATTAACCATGTGTCGAAGGATTTAGGAGAGGAATTTCTCCATTTTAAAACCTAAATTGTGTTTGCAGTGTAAAAATCATTTACCCCACCTTTAAATACCTCCTTTGATGGTCTGAAAATTACGTACACTGAGTTTAAGTACACAACTAAAAATGACTTTAAAAGAGATAACGTCCAATTCCCTGTGCACTCTCTAAATGAGGGTTTAAAGTGTTAGTAGCACATATTTATACCATTCTGATGAATTCTGAAATATTGTTTCACTATCACTACCAAGGTAATGCAAAAAAGTGTAGAGCTCGAGAAGCAACATAAAAAACAACAGTTTCTGTGGAAATAATTGGAAATTTGCCATGTTTGTTACAGGCTTGCTTAACTTTCAAATATATATATTAGCCAAAGCAATGTAAAAAAGTAAACAAACCAGCTGTAGAGCAACTGAAAAAACTGTTGGGTTAACAATTGTAAATTTAACTAAATGTATCTATGTAAGAATATGCTTTATTTAATATTTAGCGTTTTACATCCTCAATTGGTTTAACATTATGCCAACTGAAAATTCTACTGATGTGTGATGCCACGTTTCCAAGCTCTATTCGAGACATGATTTTTTTGATCCTCTCTTTTACTCTTCACACAGCTGGAAAAACGTCCAGAGATCAAGCGCCTCATCACCCGACTGAAACAGGACCAGGAGCGGGAACGTGCGCAAAACGGAAAGAGTTACGAAAACGGAACGGTCAAACGGTTCAAACTGCCCAAAACGTACATGCACCTGGAGGAGTTTGTGAAGTGTGTCCAAGAGTCTGGCATCGTCAAAGACCAGGGGACAATCCAGCGCCTGTTTGACGCTCTGACTGTGGGTAAGACATGTGACTTCTCAAAGCTCCATTGCACTCCAATGTCCAGCTCCCTGTTCCCCTTTTCCTGGCAATCATTTATGTTTCGTGTTAATTATTACCTCACTGAGTCTTAAAGGGTCTTTGTGGTGTCGCCAAGATGCCGTATTGGATTTATTACAGAGGTAGACAATTATTGATAATACTGTGACTGTTGTATTTTAGATGAGTTTTGTTTTGAAGTAAAATAAATCCCAAAACTATACAAAAACTAAAAAACAGCAAGGTTATAATGTCTGCATGCTTGAACTTTTATTGCCCTATTACTTTTTTTTTATTCTTTAAACCCAATAGTTATCACAATACTCTCCAAAAAATAACAGTCATTGTTGGAAATTATTAAAATGAGATGTAAAAATAGTAAGTAATTTTCTTAAACTGTACTACATGTTCGTTCTTTTAATTCATGTTTTTATTAGGACAATGTACTGTTACATTAAGCACAATGACAGAGATGCTTGTATCAGATTCTAGCTTAACTTCACAGATAATTTCCATCTGTAGTCCTGGTTGGAGGGAGGGGAGCCGCTACTGGACATGTTTTTAGTGGTAGGGGAAACTGAAGTACCTGAAGAAAACCTACGCAGACACAGGGAGAACATGCAAACTCCACATAGAAAGACCCTAGGCTGCCTGTGAGTTGATCCCAGGACCTTCTTGCTATGAGGCCACCTCTTGAGTATAGATATTAATCTAGTCTTAACAAGGATAAGCAAAAAGAAACTCTGCCTTAATTGTGGCCATGTTTTTCAGGCTTGTTTGGAGAAAATATTGACACTGAAGTGGCCAGTTAACTGTTGCTTATACATTGCACACACACACAAAAAAAAGTTAAATATCTTAAAATCAATAAATCTATCATAATGTTGAGCCATTTTCAATTGCAAAGATATATTTAATTGATAGACTATTTTGCTTTAGTTTCAAAGTGTTTCTGTCTTGTTTGAATAAATGTGTTATAGTTTCAAGCTAGCATAACGGTCAATGGAATATGACTTTTATTTTACTTAATTGATCAGAAATGTCTTTAAAAAGTTAAATATTCTGTATCACTATCGCAGTTAACTATGTTTGTTGAAAACTCCTCCGACTAAGAGTAATATTCTGAGTTCTAGTCCTTTCAATCATAGCTGGATATAACATTTTTTTGCATTGTAACTTTTTGTCGTCATAGTAACCAATGAGAAGTCCTACTAAACTTATAGTAGATGCATCTATTTATGACTATAATACTGTATATTAATATCAATCTGTGCTTTAATACTTTCAAGTGCTACTTATTGTGAAATTGTGAATAAGTTTAGTCAAAAAAACATGCCAAGGTGTGGAGTTGATCAATTTAGTAGTTGTCCTTAAAACTACCTCAGTTTTTTTTTTATTTTGAAAAGACACCACTACCTCTATCACATGAGCTCACACCTGATAATGACTTAATGACATACTTTCTTTGCCGCGGCGTTGAAGTCTCTCCAGATTTAGCGGCAAACTGACTGGACAACATTCCTGCAATCTCAGATCATATAACAACAACGAGACAACAAATAAAGATAAGAGGGGACACGGCTAATGTGGTTTTGTGGTAGACGTTTGGTAAAAGAAGAAAGTTGGCGGATTATAAACCAGGAGATTGTTTTTATTTTTTTAATTTGGCTTGAATCTGTTGCTTGGAGTTTCCCTGTGAGCAGAAGCGGTGGAATGTGTCTTATCTTTCTCTCCAGGCTGTGTTTAGGGAAGCACCGGTCACACATAGAAACTGATACGGCGTTCTTAAATGTATTTGTTTTAGATCAAATCAATTCATGATTTATAACGGCTTTGCACAAGTGTGTTGGTCTATGTGGACTTGAATGTCCTACAACAAAAGTTACTCTAAAACCAGCATGACTGAGACTAGAGAGATCAAAAATATATATATATTTTTTATGAAGTCAATATTAGGTAAAGGAAATGTTGTTTTCAATTTCTTGAGGTGCATGGGCAAGTACACTTGACGGTCTTGATTAAGTAATTAGAGAAATAAAAAACTTTCAGATACATGGCTGTGTATTTTGAAGAAGTGTATATTAACTACAAAACATGTCATCAAAAATCCTTCAGAACAACATTGTAAGATCTAAACCAGACATGTCCAATCTGGGGGGCCAAATTGAGACTTTTTTTTGGGGCAATCACACTGTAATGTGTAAAATTTTAGCAATTATTCTCATAGTCAAAATAACAAGCATCGTGATGTTATAAAAACCCAAAATGAATGTTTAATACCTTATTAAGTGTGGTGGCTCATTAAAATGAGATCAAATGCAATATTTTGAATGATTCACCTCACAACCATGTATTATATGACTCTCTGCTCCATAAGTTCCTAAATGTGGTCCACTGTGAAAAAGTTTTGGACACCACTGGTCTAAATTATGGGGTCTCCGCCTTTTATACAAAATAAGATTTCAAATTTTGTTGTGTAAATAATTGCATTGTAGTCATTGTGATAAGTGGCCATTCCAGTAAAGGTTATTTTAATTTGAGCTCTTGCAACAGAAGATTTTCTTTTTCACCATTGCTCTTGTGCATTTTTGCCACTCACTATTTAAAATGGTGGAACATTATCTGCAAAACCTGTATTGTGATGTTGATTCAATTCAGATGAATGAAGCAATTACTTTATAAAATATTCTTGTGGTGAAAAATTTAGTCACTTTTTCTTGTTTACCTTTAGGACACCAGAAGCAGGTCAGCCCCGACTTGTTTCGAGTGTTTTACACCATCTGGAAAGAGACTGAATCTGAAGCACAAGAGGTTTGTTTTAACTTTGATAAACTTTGTAAATTGTAAGTCCTTTATTTGATAATTATTATGACAACCTTCAGTGAGCTACTAATGATCTAAATGAACACAGCAGATATTAAGAATGTTGTAATATCAATACAAATCTAAAATACTCATGTTACATATTGTGACTAATTTAACTGGACAATACACTTATAAAAAGACAAAAAACAAACAAACAGCAATTTAAATCAAAATGTACAAAAAATAATAATAATAATAAAGATGAATTTTTTTTTTGCTGAATTAGTCATATTGTGGTTTACTTTTTCATTTTAATGCAGCAGTCTGTTAATTTAAACTCTATTTTATCCCTTCTAGCTCTCTTATTGGTTAGTCTTTGTCATGCTTTGGGTGATTGTTGGATTTAACAATTGACAGCACAAGAAGCAGATGATTTTATTTATCGCAAAATAGTCTTTGTATGTGAATTGTGACGCTATCAAAATCGTGATTGTGTTTCAAGACAATAGTGATACATTTTTTCGGGTTATATTGCCCTCCCCTACCTCCAAACACCATAGTTCTTGTCCTTGGCGGGCTACAATTGTACACTATATGAATCAGGTTATCATTTTTCTTTCGTGGCTGGCAAAAATGTGGCTTTTTAACCCTTAGATGCATGGCCGACCAGTACCTACACTCTTCCATGAGTGGGGTCGAAAATGACCCCACTTAGAAATAAAACATTTTTGTAATAACACTTTTATTTTGCGCAAAGATAATGATTTGTATTATATTTTGAACAACAAAAGAACATTTCTGACATGTTAGTTTATCAGTTTTTATTTATATTTGAACACAAATCAGTCTGGTAAAAAAAATGTCAAAACCCATTTTGTGACTGTCGGTCTGATTATGAAGGACGAACAAAAAAAAACAACTGTAACTGGGGACTATAACATTGTCCACGCACATGAACACACACAAAACATGTTCTCTTTTCTCACTGTGTGCAGCTGTTACAAACTACTTGCTTTTGGCTGTGATCAGTATACAGGAATACTGCTTTTTCAGCAGAAGTTACTGGCTTTGCGGTCCTTGTTTTTTGGACAAATCTGACATGTCTGTCTCTTCTGTTGGCCCTGTGAGCTTCTCTCATGTGTGTGGATTGTGGATTTTGTCACTAAACACCTTCCCAGTGCTTAAGTGATGTAGTTTGGTAGTTTTGGTTACTTTCCAGTCAACTTTTCATGTGAGGAATTACAAACTCTTATGACAGCACAGTGAGAAAGTGTTGCCATGCGCTTGTGATGCCTTACATGAGTGATGCAGAGTCAAAATTACCTCCTGACTGCTTCATTAGATGTGGAAGTGCCACAGTAAATGTAAACCAACAAGTACAAGTGATAAGAGTGATAAAAGTGATGATCAAAAGTTCCTAGTGCTTACCCCTGAGATTCCATAAGAAATGGTTGGGGTCATTTTTGACCCCACTTATGGAAGAGTGGGGTAGTGATACAAAAGATGAAATTTTTCAAAAAGTATATATATATTTTTTTTAAAAGGCCATAGCCTCAGGTCACAAACAAGTTTGTTGAGGAATACCTGAAATATGAAACTGGAACTACTTTTAATTTCAAAGATTTCTCAAAATAACAACACCTGGGGTCATTTTTGACCCCACTTATGCATCTAAGGGTTAAGACAATAAGATGATAATTTACACCTACAGCAGGCAAAGAGCTAACTTGTCATCACATTTTGCATTTCAGGTTTGCCTTCCTGCATCGGTGTTGGAGCACATCGAAGCATCTGAGTGTGTTTTTAAAGTTTCTTCTTCCGTAAAGACGAGTCGAGGAGTGGGAAAAATCGCCATGACACAGAGACGCTTGTTCCTGTTGACCGATGGACGTCCCGGATACGTGGATGTGGCCCAGTACAGAGACTTGGAGGTAACACCATATTTATTTTCTCAGATGTAAGCTGTAATGTTTTGACGAGGCTTTAGGTTTCAAGTGCATTTGTTGATGTTTTTCCAGGAGGTGAAAGTGTCCTCTGCTCCGATCCTGCTGTTGAGAATTCCCAGTTTGAAGCTCAGAGTTCGGGGAAGGAAAGACGCATTCGAGGCCAATCTGAAAACGGAAACAGAGCTGTGGAACCTGATGGTGAAGGAGATGTGGGCCGGACGCATCATGGCCGACCAACATAAGGTACTGTACTACTGTTTCTTAAAAAGATGGGAAAACTTTGTACTTTCCATTAAAACTTATATGATAATTGCGGCACTTTGTAAAAAAGGGAGTCAAAAGAAGCTCTCTGATTGGCTGAGATTGGGGGGTCCACTTCAGTTTGACTTTGTTGTTTGTAAAAAAGGGTTTTAGGTTGAAGTCGCAACTAAAATTGAATACAAGTTAATATTAACCATGTGTCAAAGAATTTATTAGAGGAGGTTGTCAGATTTAAAACCTTAATATTGTTTGCATTGTGAAAATCAGCTACCCCATTTTTAAAGGAGACCAATTGTGTAAAATACATTTTTAACCTTGGCCTTCTCTCATCATTATTTACGAATGATAAAGAATGATTCATGCATGTTTGTGCAATCTTGTATTGTACTGCAGATGATTATTGAGTGCTTAGAAAAACCCTGTTCTCACCTTCCACCTATCACCTCCCACTTGAATGTATTTTATTGTGATTATTCAAAAAAATCAGATTTATGGTAAATTGACTCAGAAAAGTCACATAGTCACTTTACAAGAATAAAAATGACAAATTTTACATCTGTTGCTGAATGAAGAGGCGGGGCTTATGAGTTCTGCATTTTTTAAAAGAAAGTCAATGAACCTCTTTTCTCAAAAAACAAAATGTAATTTACTGATCTGCCTATATTATAGTTTATTCCTAAATACATAGAAAAAAAACACGATAGTACTCCTTTTAAAAAGTCATAAAGTTGTCATGGTTGGTCTTAAAAATGTTTGCACAGGTTTTGTCAGATTTCCTAATTATTTCACCTTACTACAGCTTTGGCAGACAATTCTTTATAATATTCTCAATAATAAACACATTTGGTGTGTTTCTTCTAGTGTTATTTGGTTGATGGAATAAATCGAGTGATTGGTTTTTTGTTGCAAAATACAAAATTATACTTAAAACTATAGGTCACAACACGCTTATAGTCTTAACTTGTATATTTTGTGGTCTTAAAATGTCTTAAAAAGTCTGAAATTTTACCTCTCGATTTCTGCAGAAACCCTGATAGTTGTTTGGACCTCCAGCAAGCTTATGTCATTATGATTTTAACAAGGTCTGAGTGGACAAATCAATACTGATGTCACTTAAGAGTCTTGAAATTACACTAGATTTTGCAAATTTGCTCAGTTGCACTAAAATTGCTAAAAAATTACTCAGAGCAGTAGACAAGGCCGTTTAAGCACCATATGCCAAGCTTAACAGACAAAAAAAAGTTATTTTTTGTTTATCTTCACTTTAAAGTTGTATGGTTTAGGAAATATACTCCAGTTGAGTCCATTGCAGCAGTTTAATGGTCTGAAACACTCGACTGGAATCTGGTCTCTGTGACCTTTGTGGGTGCGGCTGCTTTTCCTGAAAACCTTCTACACACAGAGAGCTCTTTGTGAAACAGGGATTTTAACTAACATGTTTTGACTTAGAAATCTATGTACTACTTGCCTATACATTCTGTGATTTGTCTATGTAGAATCATTCTCTGGTTGAAATTTAAGTATTTATAAAGTCATGTTTTGTGTTTGTTCTCAGGACCCTCAGTACATGCAGCAGGCTTTGACCAATGCCTTGTTAATGGACGCTGTCGTGGGAGTCTCCAGAACAGTAAAGCCATATTTGCAGCTTCCAAACTGGCTCATTTTGACCGCATCAGGATGGAAGGTAAATTGTTTATATGTATTTTAAAGTTACTGTATTGTAGGTTAGAGACAAGTGAGTTAGCTTTGGCTATAGGCGCTATACAGCTTATCTATAATGCTTATCGGATGCTTATGTTTTTGTATCCATCCCTATTCAAATAAACCAATAAAAAATTAATTCATCCTTAAACTGTAATTAACATTTTTTTCTGCATTTCTGCAATGTTTTTGTGGTTCAAGATGAATTAAGCAAAGTTTAGTTTTAGCCATAGTTCAGACTTAGCTTAAAGGGCTTGTTAAAAGACATTTATATTTTGTTTTTGCATTGTTTTTGTGTTTTATGAGTAGTGCTGGCAATATAGCAAAAAAAAAAAATATCACAATTTTCTTGGAGCTAGATCACAATTTACATTTTATCATGATTCATCTCTATTTATTTATTTTAACACATTGTGTGTTGCCACTAAACAATGATTAATGATTTTGGCATATTTTAATACTTTTTCTAACATTAACATCAACTTGTAAGGATGAAAATATGCCAAAAAATCTCTGTTTCAGCCATAAAGGATATATTTAAATCAAACTTAAAAACTGGCTGAAATTCTCCTCTTTATGATTTGAATGTGCAGCATAAAAAAACACAAAAGAAGACAAAAGCAGACTGTCACAGAGGCAAGGCAAGGCAAATGTATTTGTATAGCACAATTCATACACAAAGCAATTCAAAGTGCTTTACAAGGCAGGAAAATATACATCAAAATTACAATACAAAATTATTAAATATATAAATAATCAGCAAAAATTTACTTTAAAAGAAGTAAAGAAATAAAGAGTGCAGACAAAGCATTTCAGTCATATGCACAGATAAAAAGAAATGTTTTGAGCCCAGATTTAAACATTGTCACAGTGGAGGCCTGTCTTACATCATCTGGAAGACTGTTCCAGATCTTAGCTGCATAAAATTGAAACGCTGATTCTCCATGTTTAGTCCTGACCCTGGCACAGAGATGAACTCACGATTTGATTTTTATCACGATATTGCCCAGCCCTATTTATGAGTTAAATGTGTAAATGTGTTACAACTGAGTAAGAGCTCTATTGACTTGCTGCTAAAGTAATAACATAGGATAAATAATCAAACCAATCTTTCCTGATGTGCTACTGCTACCAGAAATGCTCTCAAAAGCCTGAATGATTTATGATCTTAAAACAGAGCAGAAGATCCCAGAAATGTACCTATATATAACACCACAGAGTTTTCTGAGACTCAGGCTGAAAGAATAGTTTCTCACAGACAGAACTCCAGCTGTGTTTTTGATGAGGAAGCAATGTTAGAACATGATTAAACTAAAAAAAAACAACAGAATTTTGCATATGTGTCCTGGGATTACACCCCACTGTTTCACTTCCAATTAGACTATTGGTAACAAACATTACATGAAAGTGCACACAGAGTCAGTCATTTGCAAATGTCTAACCAGTTTTCTATTCTTAGCGTGTGGAGGAGGACTATATAATGTCTGTGTCTCCACCTTACTGAGGTTAACAATGCTTTGTGTCCCAGTGCCCATGATGGTTCCCACGACGACCGCAGAAACGCTAAAGCACAAGATTAACCCCTCGCTGGAGCTCACGGCCCCTCACGCTGTAGATGTCCTCCTGTACACGCCAGGTAAACACGCAAATACCATACTATAACCTCTCACAGTCTAAAATGTGCCTTCTGTTGCATATTAGTAGATTTTAAAAGTAACTATGCTGTCTAAAATAATCCCTGTGGTGATAAAGTTTAAATATAGACCACAAGTGTAATTAATAAAGTTACTAATGTGTATTAGATATATTTGAAAAGTCTTTGTGCCACCAAAATCTCTCCGAAATCACTGAGAAACACTGGTGAGACACGCACAGATGATCTTATTCAGGCAGATTGTGACTTTTTTTTTTTTTTTATTTGTTCAAGTGAAGCTAAAATCCTCCTACAAAGTCATTTCAAACCAAATTTCATCCTGGAAAAGTATGAGGAAAAGGTGAAAGGAGGGGCTGAGGGTGCACTGAAGTGTGATTGCTTTGACAGCATGATGTTTGTGATCAGGACACAGTTTTGAGTGGACATATTAATGCTGATGTCACACATTGACTGATATGGGTTTTTCTTTGGCCGATGCTGATATTGATATTTAAAAATTTTGTCAGCTGATTCCGATATCAATGGCCAGGTTTCAAGGCTGATTTCTAAAGACGATTTACTTATTTTAGTTGCAAAAGCATAGCTGGGGCGATATAGTGTAACCAAAACAACCTGCAACCTAAACTATTATTCACAACAGCCCGTGTGTCTCTTTCACACTATGTAATGAGGCTCGATTGTGTTTTGGCCAAAGAAACAATCATTTCATAGCGTCATAAAAGACATTCATTTTTTTCATATTGACAAACAAACAAACCGTTTTTAAAGCTTGTGCTGCAGCCAAAGTCATAGAACAAGAATAAAACCTAAAGACATGTTATTGATCAAATTAAAACTGCAGACTTAGAAGTGGAAAGAGATAAAAAAAGTCTTATCATTTCCTCCAAACCAACTCAGACTCATCTGATCACTACAAAAAAACTGCCTGATCAGATATCAGCCCTAAAATATCGTCCAGCCCATATCTCTAGAGAATGTCACATAGTGTGTATAAATGACAATGGCCTTTGCAGTGAGACACAGGAGATTTGTAACTATTTTGATCTGAAACGTGCTCAGTTTGCACCAAAATTGCCAAAAATGACTCAGAACAGTAACCAGGCTTTTTTGTCTGTTGAATTGTGTATAGAGTGTTTAAATAGAAACACCATGTGCATATTTTAACAACCAAAAAGTAGTTTTGTGTTTAGTTTCTCTTTAGAGATCTTTTATGTACAGGAATGTCAAATCCAAAACTAAAATGGTTTTTAATAAATAAATACTTTCTTCCTTGTCTTCAGTCAATATTTTAGTTTAATACTCCCTTTTCCCCATGACACTTTCACAACACAGTTTCTCACAAGTGACCTTTGGTCGTCACGACTGCTCCTTCACTAAAACACATAAAACTCAATGACACAGACTTCCTCCTCTAAGCCTCCTTTACTGTAACATTACTTAGACTGTTTTATCTGTGGAAAATGGACTGTGGTCATCTTAATGTTCATGACATTTTAATTATTATGCTGCTTCCCATAATTACAGATTTTATGATCAGCATGAAATATACTAATCAGAAACATGTGTTGTGAGGCTAATTTAATTTGTTCCATGTTTAGAATAATTTACATCAAACATATGAAACTGTTAATGTGTTTCTGATGTCCAAGGGTAATTTCTACATTAAACAGACTCTTAAAGGATTTCTAAACGAAAAATATATGTCTATCTTTCTGTTGAAGTATTTAATGTACAGTTTGTGACTCTTCTCATGTTGCATTTAATACATTTAATTATATGCTGCTAGACTTCTGTGCTTACTGCAGAGTTATAAAAGCACTATTTCAATAATTTAAAATTTCTAGATTGTTAAATTTATGACAAACAAAAAAAACAGTTTCTATATTAAAGTCACTGATAGCTTATAGTTTACATTTTGTATTGCAATGTTTTCATAATCCAAGAGTATTTCAATCTACCATAATACTTGCCTGCTGATTGGCCAAAATCTAACTTCACTCACCTCACATTAAAATAGTTTTTTGCTTCACTCATTGATTCTGCTGAAATCTGCGATGTTTTTCAGTTCCATGTGATATTTTTTTCATGTATTTTTTTCGTCGGGAGCAGCCATGTTGGTTTTAACACGGCAGAAGATGCGTGTCTCTGATTGTCTAATTAATCTGTCAATCACAGCTACAGAAATCCGAAAGCGCAACAAGGCAGCTTCCAGGCAACCATAATACTGTCCACTCAAGAGTATTGTCATTGTTAAGGTCTGTTCAAGATAATAACAAAAAGGAACATACTTTTTTATTGAGACATCTGTTTCTGTGTTTATTGACTGTTGTTTGATTTGAAAGGCAAGTCCAGTCCAATTTCTGAGCACAATACATATACAAAGTTATTCAAAGTGCTTTACATAACATGAAAAGATGCATTAAAATCACAAGGCAAAACATCATTGGTAAAACTTTAAGTAATTGTTTTAAAATGTAAAAGAAAAGAACCTAGATTTTGTCAGATGAGAGCCTGGCTGTATTACATCTTCAGAATAACAGTTCCAGATGTTAGCTGCATAAATCGGCCAGTTAGATAAAGATCCTTTCATCTGAATAGAGCTGGTACATACAACATTGTTCTACTTGTGTCGATGTTTTGTTGTGATTTCTCAAAGTGTTTGCAGGAGACACACAAAACTGCTTTCCTTGCACTTGTCGCAGATTTTAAACAAGCTGACCTAACAGTGAGGTGTCATTTTGAACTTGAAGGCCTTTAAAACTACAAAGCTTTGGTCCTCGGAGGGCGGACATCTGGGTGCACTTACACTCAGCTGGTGTCAGACCTCCAGCCCTCGGAAACACACCCAACCCCTCCAAACCACTCCAAACGACTCCAACGCCAGGCTCAAGTTCACGTTTTGCTCTCTTTCTGTTTGAATATAGGTCACTGAATTGAATTTCTGGACAGCAGCCAGCGCACTCCTGCTTTTCCTTCTTTTTTCTCTCTCTCTCTCTCTTTCTCTCTCTCTGTCTCTCTCTCCTTTTCTCTCTATCTCTCTCTCTCTCGTGTGTGTGTTCCCTTGCTCCCTCTCCCCACCTCTCTCTTTTTCTCTCTTCTTCCTCTCCCTTTCTTTCTCCCTCTCTCTCCATATATCTTTCTTTTCGTCTCCTTCGCTTTCTCACTCTCCCTCTTTCTCTTTCTCCCCCCTCTCTCTCCCTCCTCTCACTCTCTCTTTCTCCCTGTCTCTCTCCTTCACTGTCTCACTCTCTCTTCTCCCAGCTTCTCTCTCTCTCTCTCTTTCTCCTTGTCTGTCTCTTATTCTCTCCCTCCTCTCTCTCTTTCTCTCTGTTTCTCTCCTTCGCTGTCTCACTCTCTCTCTCTCTTTCTCCCTCTCTCTCCAACCTCTCTCTCTTTCTCTCTCTCTCTGTCTCTTTCTCCCTCTCTGTTTCTCACATTTCCCCCTCTCGCTTTCCCTCCCACTCACTCCCTTTCGCTCTCTCCCTCTCTCTCTGTCCCCCTCTCTCTCTCTTTCCATCCTCTCTCTCCTTCTGTCTCTCTCTTTCTCTCCATCTTCCCTCCCTCTCTCTTTTTCTCTCTCCCTCTCTCTTCTTCTCCCTCCTCTCTCTCTCTCTCCCTCTCTTTCCCTCTCTCTCTTTCTCTCCCTCTGCCCCCCCTCCATCTCTCTCTCTCTCTCTCTCTCTCTCTCTCTCTCTCTCTCTCTCTCTCTCTCTCTCTCTCTCTCTCTCTCTCTTTAATGCTCGTCTACATTTCTGTGGCTCTGAATGAATCACAGGATGCTTCTACCTCAAGAGCGGTTTAAAATAGCTGGAGACCGTTAGTGGAAAAACGTCCGTTAGCTTGATCTGGGTGGAGTTTTTTTTTCAAACACAAATATTCCCCTGGACGACTGTAACTTTTTGTAACTCAAATCTCCCAAGGTCGATGCGCTGAATGAGAAATCGTATACGAGAAGTTTTGCAATGAAAGGAAGGAACTGAATGCAGCAAAAATGTAGATTCAACTATGAAAGTCTTAATAACTCACCACATAAATAAGATCCCTTCTACTTCTAATGTTATGTTATATTAATCAAAGCTGCACTGCGGGACTTTTCAGATATGTTTGTTCCTATGGAGATGGTATTGCTTTTCCTGTAATCGTCTGCAGAATGACATTAAATAGGGATGGGATGATATACGATAATATCGCTATTAAATTAAATAATTGTGATGTTTTTTCATAATCGGGATAATCGTACGTGACGATAATCGCAATTATAGCAGCAGATGTGCACCTGGCTGTGACTTCATAAAAGCCTCTAAAATGTGACTGCTGTGAACCCAGTAAGAAGCTGTGTTATGGTTCAACAAAGAAAAAGTTCATGTGGGAAAGTTAATTAATGACTCTGAGACAAAGTTAGTAGATTTTTGTTTAACATTGTAAACATTTGTTCACTTTGAAACATTTTTGATTGTACTTAAACCAAAATATATAGTAAGTAGTTGTTCAAACACATACATATTGTGCGCTAATAAATATTTCAGTGACTTTGAATTTGTGCACTTTTACGTTTAGTAAATTATCGTGATAATATTGTTAATCACAATTATTTTGGTCACAATAATTGTGAATGCAAATTTTAATATCGTCCCATGCCTAACATTAAATATAAAATATTAACATTTACTTTTTAGCTGTTTTTCAATTGCAGCTGTTTAATTTAGCTTTTAGATTGAGTAACTCTGACATGTAGTAGGTTAGCAGGTTAAAATATATGTAGCTTTACTGTAGCTGCATTTTCTGTAGTTAATAGAGCTTAACAGTTTGAGTGTAAGTTTGTTTTTGTTTGTTTGTTTTCATTTAAGGTCCTAAACCCAATTTTTGCTCCTTTAAAAATGTAAACAAAACAGAAATAATTAATGTCAAACTTGTCACAAAAGTCCACGTGATTTGCTCACTTACCTGATGCTGTCGGGCCCCGAACTGTTCATCATGACGAGTTTCAAGCTTTTTTATACAGCTGTAAAGGAACGAGACGTGCCGGTATGCTAACAGCAGTTAGCCTCAATGCTAACGACAACAACAGACAAACTCATTGGAGTTTGTTTAAAAAATGGGACATTATTAGACGAAGTCAGAACATTGTGGATTAATTTCCATCTGAATAGATACATTAACAAGGTTTTTTTTTGTTTTAAACAGTGCATAATAGATACTATGTACAAATGCTCTTTCAAAATGTACTTTCCAAATCTGTTTATTTACATGCATATATGTATGTATTATTGACTCTTGGGATTGTGTTGTTATTTTTTTATTTTCCAGTGAAGAGAGTCTATACCATTAAATATATCACTTTTCTGTTGGAGAGATTGTGGGGAGATGTTATTGCTAAGCCTTAAATTTTCCTCATATGTCTGAAAGCATCTGATATGGATTCATTGAACTGCATTGTTTTTCTACAAAACAATATTTACTTAACCAGCCAGATACCTTTTCTAAATATTTCTGTGATAATCAGTGAAATGAATGTGTTTGTCTATCTGTGTGTTTCCAGGACAACTGTGGGTGTCTGTGAGCGGGGGGAAGGTGATGGTTTTCGACGCCTCCACCTGGTGCCTCACTCACACCTGTCAAGTCGGGACCGCCAGACTGGTAAAGACATCCACATTTACATACAAACTTATACAGGCTGTAGAGGGGAACAGTGCAGTGCTCAGTCAAAGAAGATATGCAGTTATTCTGGAAAAATGTAGTTGTTTATTGAAAAAGTAGTTTGTTTTGGAGCTGTACTTTAGAGCCTCATTTATCAGGCATTTGCTCATGTGCAAAACAGGTTAAGAGGAGAAAAAACATGACACAGCTGACATTTGTGTCTCAGATGCATACTGGTTTTGTGCTAGATGTTTTATGTGCATCTTTTATAGTAAATTGAGTGCAAATTTCTCACAAATAGCACATGAGTTGTTTTTTTTTTTTAGTTTGTATTTGCAATTCAGCACCTGGACTGAGTAATGAGGTGTTCTGTTTGTTAAATACAATGATAGCGCGGCAACTAAGCAATGTGGATTATCTGAGAATTTGTGGCCAAATCACTTGTATTAATCTGGCCTTTTTAGTTTATTTAACAGAATAGAAATGAAATGGTCTTTTCCATTTTTTAAACAGAGTTGCACAATAGGTCTGCTGTTATCTTGTTAATATATTTTGTATTTATATTTGGATGAATATTCCTTCTTATATAGCACATTCTGATACTACAGAGTGATAGATATATTTAACAGTATTAACCCAGCAGTTTATTGGGTTCTTTTGTACTTTTTAATATTGTTTAGACTAATGTATTTCAATGAAAGTTCAGCAAACCTTCTGACAAACATGGCAGATTTGTAATGGTAATCTTTGTTTTTGACGTCGCTTCCTGAGCTTTATAGTAAAAAAACATTTCTTTAGTAAAATCAATCCAGTGACCAGTGGTTTTAAAGAGGTGGTTGGAACATTCCAGAGAGACCTGCGACTCGAAAAATATTTCAGGATAATTTTGTAAATGTGACTTTATATTGCATTTTAGGAGCCAGAATATCGGAGTGAAATTTGATCACAATAAACCTCTACAATACAGTTTTATTCAATTTATATTGAAATAATTACAAACAATTTGGCTGAGGGGGTCTTAAGTCGGTCACATGATCATTCACAAAAAACCCCCCATCAAACTAAAAATAAAAATCAAATATTTTTTGTTTAAAAAATACATATACTTTATGTAAATGTGTATGAATACAACTCAGTACTTTTTCCCAGTCAAGTGATATAATATTTCATTTAGTGCATAGTTTATATATGGCTTGTTGCTATAGCAACATGTCATTCTTTTGAAGCTGGGATTCCGCTGAAGAGAGAATGACATCACTGCTTTAGAGGCCAGAGGTTACCACGGCGACTAGTGATGTCACAAAGCTTATCTGACGGACACGAGCCGGCGCTTTCCTCAGTCTTGTATCTGACTTCAGGAGAGAAGCCACAGAGCCACAGAGCAGAAGACATACACAGAGTTTAGCTAACGTAACTTCACAAATACACATTTAACTGTTTCTACACAAGTTAAAATGGAGAAACAGACACTAGAGGAGAACATTTTACAACTCCACAACAAAATCGCCAACTTCCAAAACAACTTTGTTGAAGAAAGTTGTGCGTTTGTGCCGTCCCCTCTCGCACAGACCGACGCACAACTGGAAGTGGTTTTACAAAGTGAGGCCAGGACCAAAAGCAGAATGTCTGATCTCGAATCTGAGAACGACAAACTGCGGGTCCACCTCACAGAAAAAGAGACAAACGAGAAGCAGCTCAACGCAAGGATTAAGGAGCTGGAGGCAGAGCTGCAGGCTGAAAAGGCCCACTCTGAGCAGGTAAGGCAAACCAGCAGCCATCTCCACCAACAAAAGATGGCTGCTATTATCCAGAAAAACCAAGAGCTCATGGCTGAAAACAAGGAGAACATAAAACAGCTCAACTCAGCGAAAACAGAACTGGAAGAAGCTCAAAGAAATGCAGGTAAGTATCAACAAACCAATGCAGCTTCTTGTCCTCAGCAAGATCAGGCGGAAAAACAAAAGCTTGCTGAGGAAGTCCAGACTCTGAAAGCGCTGACGAAAAGACTACAGGAGGAAAACAAGAAACTGAAGGAGTCACAGCTGATTCAGGAGGAACCATCAACAACAAACGCTTCTCGACAGGGACAGTTAAAAAAAGAACAGCAGAAATACAATAATCTCCTGAAAGAGTTAAATAAGAAGGAGGAGGAAACCAAGGATCTGAAAAGGGAAAACCACATCCTCAAAATGAAGAACCAAGACCTCAGAAAAGAACGTGGCCAGACTGAAAACACTGAAGAAGAGGTCGTCAACAGGACAGTCGACCAGGCTTGTCAGTGTGAGGGTTTAGAGGAGTTTGGCATGTCTCACCAGCAAATCCAGGAACTGTTGAGGGCCAAACAAATGGGCAAAGTGGTTTGTGTAGACCAGCTCAGCATTCTTATCTACGCACATAACTACATGTGTGCAGAAAATGTGCGACTTCGATCTGAGCTGGACCAACATGCCAGAAACAGTGAGGAAGAGGCAGACAACCAGACATGTACCTCTGAAGATCAAACCATCCAAAATCAGCTCCTACAGCTGCTTAGAAAAGAACAAAGGGCAAAAATGGTTTTGATGGACCAGGTCGATGCTCTTAAGTTCACACATTATTATACTTGTGTAGAAAATGTCAAACTCCAAGCTGAACTGAAGGCTTCTTCATTTGAGGTTCTGGAGAAGTTCAAAATCGCCAACGTACTGCTCAATGAACAGCTGAGATCGGAGGAACAGGGAAGAATCTACTTTAAAAACCAGTTAGATGCATGTAACCATGCATATCATCAAATGTGTGCAGAAAACAAGAAGCTGCGAGCTGAGCTGAACGTCCTCAAACATCCCAAAGATAAAGCCGACAACAACAAGGCTCAGCGAGACACAGACCTGCTTCGTGACGAGCTGAGAAAGGCCCATCAGAAGTCCGAACAACTCCAGGTCCAACTAACTAAGACCCAACAGGAGAAGGAGTCTTTGAAGAGTTTAGTGGACAGTTTAAAGCTCCAACTCAATCAGGAGAAAAACGACAAGGAGAAGGGACAAGAGCAAGTGAGACAACTAGAGCAGACGCTGGAGAAAGAGAGAAACGCCTTCACAGAGACCATCAAGAGATGCTTTGCTGCGTACCAGGCGGCCGCAGCAAACTGCAGCTGAATTCAGCCAAAACACCACTATCCCGAACATCAGGGGATAGTTCTAGGGTCGGGGTTAAATTGGGCTTGAATTTGGGTTAAAAAGTGGAGTTAAATTGGGGTTAAAGTGGGTTTAAAATGGGGTGAAAAATGGGGTTAAATTTGGGTTAAAAATTTGAGTTAAATTGGGGTTAAACCCGACTTTAACCCAAATTTCTATACAGAAAGAAATTTGGGCTAAAGTGTGCTTTAAATTGGGTTTGAATTGGGGTTAATGTAGGGTTTAAAGTGGGGTTAAATTAGGGTTAAATTAGACAAAAAATAATCTTGTGTCTCACTGATGTCGTGAGATGGGAGGTTAACAAAAAAATTCAATAAAAATTACCAAAAAATTACAATGTTTTGTCAAAAATGGAAGTTACTCTTCTACACATTGTTCTTCCTCTTTTGCTCCCATTTTGTTATTAAAAAATAAACAGACGCATTCATTTTAATCACCAACTACATGGACACTTCTTTTTTAAATTACAAAGGACATCATCTGAATTCTTTTACCATCACAATCTCTATGACAAAGTTAGTCTGTTTTATTTACCAGTGGGTCAGGTTTGTTGGAGGGTTTTGGTCTGGACTACAAGACTAAACTACAAAAACTGGACTACAAGACTGAACTACAAACATGTTAATTTGTAAGAATGACAGCAACATAGCAGCATTTACTTGATCTGGTCAGTATTGTGGCTGCAGAATGTTGGACTTATTGTAGACGAGCTATAACAGTTAAAGGGATCTAGCCTCGATTAACTGGTCAGATCAAAAAGATGCTTTTTTTTTGTTTGCGAGCTTTTACCACGTCAACTTTTCAATAATTTTCAAACGGCCAATATTTCTTGGTCTTTAGTCATTCATTTACCATAAAAAAGAGAGAAAAGTATTATTTATGGTTTTAGATATTTACAGACAAAAGTAGTTGTTCATTCCAAACAAAACAGCTTGAGAAATATTAAGAAGTTCATACAAATGACGTGACTAATAATTTTTGACTAAATGTATTTGCATCTAAGGTTTTCTAAATGAAACTAGTTCTGTTTATCATTGTTTGGGACTGGCATAGACACTTTTCAAAACCAATCTTTAAAATAATAACGAATCAGTGGAAGAGTTGATGCTTTAAATGTGTAGTTTTGTCAGCCAACTCTACAAGCAATAGAGATTTTACAACATACACATAACTTACCACTTCTGCTTTTATAAATCACAATAAAACATTTTGGGTAAATATTTGCTAGCTGATTAAAATTAACCAGAAATATGTCTTGACCACAATACTAAGCTCATAAAACAAATGTAGGCCACTGTAAGTTCACACTCATATTTACTGTATTTTGAAGATTTTTCTATGACTCCACTCATAACTCACATGCCTTCGACTTTAGATACAGATAAAACTATTCTCCTTACATTTTTCTCTTGTTGATTTGGGTAAACATCGGGGTTGCTATCTTCAAACCTGTTTCCACTTGTTTCTGGTGGGAAGACATAAAATAGTTTCGTTTTGAGTTAAATTAAAACACATTTGCTAAACTTTCAGAATAAAAGAATGTATTAGAGCAGGTTTGAGTGTTGAAGTTTAATGTTGGAGGTATTTGGAGGCACTGTGCAAATTGTCCGACCACGAGCGTGCAAGTCACAGTCACATGAAGTAAGTTAACATGTGAGACAGTTTTCTAATGTAAACCAGCACAGAGTTGATCACTGGGTCAAGAAATACATTTTAGATTTTACAGCTGTGGAAGCGTAAGGCTGGATACACTGGGGTAGTTGTAGTTTTAAGTTGCCCTACAAAGTAAATGTGTAGACAGAAGTTCATTCATATGAGAAGACTGACTGTGCTGTCTCTGTGTTGGACAATGTCTCCCTCTTGTGGAGTAAACGTACTACAACAGTTTGGCACTGACTAGAGGTGTGAGAGTATCAGTAAAATCATCCAGTCAAGAATTAGGTGATACACAGAGATGAAAAATACAAAAGGAGTTATTATGTAAATGTGAGTTTTGATTATATCATGACCCTGTTCTCTCATCACAATGCAGCAACAACAAAAACATAATGTAACATTGAAAGGCCCGTTATAGGTATATTTTACAGCGATGAGGCAGAGTTTATCAGGTCTGCAGTTTTGAACAGAGAATCACTTAATCTGATTATATTTGTAAGCTGTTTAGTTCAATTTTGTGTTTTGCAATGAAGACATTTTTTCAAACTGAATTTTTTATTTTACTGAACAAAAACACTAACAATTCCCTTTAAAAGTCTTAGGAAACTCAAGCCTCCTAAGCAATCTAGGACTTTGAAAATGTGTTGGTGTCTTGAACAAAAAGAAAAAAAACCAAAACATTCTTCTCCTTTTTGCTGTTGAAAACATAGGTAATACTTTTGCTTAAAAAGCCAAAGTGAGAAATGCACTGGAATTTTAACACATTATTTTAGAGTACATTTATTAACATCCAACTTGCTGCTGCTTTGCATAGTTTGTTTGTCCAGTGCTAATGTCTTAAGTGTTGCTTAATGCATAATTCCATTAATTACTAATTAAGATCAGCACATAGCTGTTCAAGGCTGCCCAAACTTTTTTTTCTTGTTTAATTAGGAAGAGATGAAACATTACAATATGTTTTAATTGAACTGATTGATGTCCTTTTCAGCACAATTGAATCAAAAAGATAATCCTAACAAACCTTAGCATCCTTTTGTGGGCCAAAAATTAGTCCTGGAGGATTAAGTTTAGCCTTCAGACACAACTTACCTGTTAATATAAAAAGTGTTACTTAGATTAAATGACTATGAACTTTCTAACATTTATATTTCTAAAACCTTGTGTGTTTTCTGTGCAGAACTGCATGCTGGGAGTGGACACAGACCAGGTGTGGATGGGCTCTGAGGACACAGTCATCTACATCATCAGTCTGGTGTCGATGGTTTGTAACCGTCAGCTGACCGAACATCGAGCTGAGGTCACAGGGCTGGCTCTGGACACCGACAAATACAGGTGACAAGACTCTGACGTACACAAGTTTATCTGAGTTTGGACAACACTGAATAATAAACATATTGTAGATATATGTATGTTCTTTCTCAGTCAATTGTGACATGTTTTTATAACTGAGTTTTTGATTAAACATTAACAAACGTCACCAAGTTTTGAATTTTAAAGACTGGCAGAATTCTCATTTTGATTTTTTTCACCTTGAAAAGGCATGTTTTTGTATCAAATGTTAGTTGCTGAATAATACTGTATATAGAAGCCTTTATTGTGTCTTTCACATTTTAAATATTGAAAACAAAAAGACAATATTTTACATTTTCAGTGCATAACCTTTTACACCTTAAAATTAAAAACATGTATATTTATTACACATTATTTCACCCTCTAGTTTAGACGGTCACAGTGGTTTCAAATGACTTTTTTCGTTTAATAATGAAAAGATGAATTTTTAAACATGTGTTTAAATGTGAAAGTGTGAATGTGAAAAATACATTTGTAAAATTCAGCAACAAATAATAAAAGGAAAAGCATCAAAAACTTCAATATTTGTTGTACAAATGACAAGTAACATTAGGGTTAACGTTAAAAACCCTTTTTATAACACGGCTTCTTTAAGTTATCATATTAACACCTTACTCTTAGGCCTGGGCAGCATTGTGATGAAAATCAAATTAATCTCTGTGACAATCTGCATGTTTGATAAAATCTTCATATAATGATTTCCCTTTTCTCCATTTAATGCATCTGTCTGTTCAAATACAGACTTTTTTTTCCAACTTATTACTCTTACAGCCCGATTTTGCCCTTTGTCCTAGCCGGTCTTAGCGGATGGTCTTAATTATTCCTCTGTTGGCCACTAGTGGCTCTCTCCAAGCTCTATACACTGTCAGTGTAGAAGGTGTGGCTCCAGCCAGATGTGGGGGTGCAGTTTCCTTCAGTGAACCAGACAGTTGCAAAGTCTAAGTTTTTACAGCGACTTTGGGCTCTTTTATACTGCACTTTTAGTTTTAAATCATAAAAGGAATGAATATTAGCTATTTTTAGTTCTGATTTATTAAAATATATCAATTTATATGACTGAAACATGGATTAATGACATGTTTTCTGAAAGTCGTTAATAATATAAGAACACATAATACCCCAAACACTTGTTTTACAGCAACACACAATGTTCAAATTACCGTAATTTCTGGCCTATAAGCCGCTACTTTTTTCTCAAGCTTTGCACACTGCTGCTTATAAGGCAATGCAGCAAAATTATAGATTCTCATAGACTTACTATTAACAAGTGCGGCCTATATATGTACTTTATCATTTTTCTTACTTAAATCCAGTGGGTGCGGCTTATATTCAAGTGCGCTCAATAGGGCAGAAATTACAGTAATCTATTATTTTATTAACTTTTTATTGAAGAGCTGAGTTTGCTTGTTTCTCTCTGAAATCTGGCAACACTAGCTGGATTTAGCTGTTGATGAATTGTATTTACCTCAAAGACAATGGGAAAATAAACGGTCTACAAAAATTATGACAAACTCTAGATCGTGGGCTGGTTCCAAGAAAATTGTGATGTTATTTTTTTGTAACGTTAATCACCCAGCCCTGCTTACACTGAATACACTAAAGAGATATTACTTGTAAAATAAATTAAAAAGTTGCACTGTTACCAATACAAAAAACCTCCGACACACAGATAAATGAAACAAACAAGTAACATTTGTAAAAAGAAGCAAAACCAAATGAACATGTACTTTGTTTTCCAGCCAGAAGGTGGCGTACTCCTGCAGTGCAGAGGGAACTGTGATGTTGTGGGACATTGCAACGCTACAAGTAAGTTTTATTTATTTCAACAAGAAGTGAAAGATTTGTCATAAAAGTGGTCATTTTACTTTGAACACATGCTCAGTTAGAATAACAAGTGTATAAAGTGATAGTTCTGCTTTTTGTGGTTAGTTTTATGATCCATGTACAACCACAGGCACATTTTAGAACAAACAGTGGTTAAATATGTTTGTTTTGCAATCTTTTTAGAGTTGAGGTGATTAGGTTTGAAGTCTCCTGATCAACTGATGTTATATTTTAATTTGATCAAAGGTAAAGAAGCACTTTCATCTGAACTGTGACCGTCTGCAGTCTGTCACCAGCTACAACGGGTCTCTCTGGTGCTGTAAGTCCCATAAAGTTTATAACCATTTCAAAGCAAACGCCACATTCAAAACAGACCCAGTTAAACCTAACAGAGCGTGTCGTCTGTCTTAAGGCTCGCGGGACAGTATTTCAGAAGTTTGGAGAAGCGGAAACGTGAAACATCGTCTGCATTTGCCTGAACATCCAAAAGGATCGCTGACCACTTTCACCTCATTTCTGCTCCTGCCTGAGGTGCGATCTCGCTTTGTTTTGACCCATGTAATTTCTATTAATTATTTCTCAAACTATTATAATTGTTGTGTATTTTAGATCGAGGAGATGTGGAGCATTTGTGCCGACTCTGGGGAGATTTCTATTTGGCACATGAAGGACACGAGCAGACCGTTTCACAGAGTTTTACTTCCTGACTGCCTCGGTTGCTACTGTATAATCAAAGTCAAGAAACAGGTAACTTCGTTTTTAGAAAATACTCACTTATAATCCACAAACTTGGTAATAAAGAAGACGGGATATTTCCAATCAAGCTATGAATCATGTATCACAATTTCCTCTTTGTGTAATTGTTTGTGATTTAGTGAAAACAGTAAACTCTGAATCATATAGCGCAGAGATATTCAATTATATTTACAAGTGGGCCAGATTTTTAAAGGACTAGGGTCTGAGGGATTAAAACAGAACTAAGTCTAAACAAACCAACAACACCATGACTAAACCTAATCTACATTTGACTTACATAAACCACTTCTTGAACAAGACTAGAGCATTGAATAGCCCTGATTTAGGGTAAAATCTGTCACATGGCCATTTTTTCAGCTTTCCTATTAGAACTGGGGTCTCAAACTCACGACCCAGAGGCCAAATGTGGCTCTCGAGATGATTTTATGCAGCTCCCAGGATGATTTCTGATTAATATTGATAGTAACCCACTGGTCAAATTGTTGAGATGTGTCTGTAAAACCCCGAAAATGCACTGGAATACAGCACATTACACACACTTTGTCACAAAATTTCCTGAGGAGGACAGAATGAATCTGATTACCCTCTTTTTTTAATCAGTTGTTTGTCTGATATAAAATGTAAAACAATGCATATGGGCAATTTATATTATATGTTCTGATTGGATTTATACAGAAAAATAGCCTAATTTATAAACAGTATGGCATATAATTGTCAAACCTATATTTTAACATGTGTTTGACCAACTTCCATCATTTTGACCCCAGCTTCATTTGAGTTTGAGACCCTGGAATTAGAAGAATATTACAGTTTACATTGACTACAATTCTGAGGATGTGATACCAAGAGTCCTTGTGAAGTCTTGAAACGTCTTTTATTTTCTTTCACTCATTCATTTATAAATTAAAATGAGTTAAAACTGTATAGAAATCCGATTTTACATTTAAAAAGCACATATAAGACTGATGCATGCAGCAGTTTCTTACCTTTGCCATGTAAAACTATCACTAGCTGTGTCTTTTAGTCAGTTTTCCATTATTGCAGTTAGTCAAAGAGCAATGCAAAAATCATAGTAGCTCTTAGTAGTGCCTAATAAATATATATATAAATAGATTTCTTTTTTCAATTTGAGTCTTCTTGCACTCTTGAATTTAAAATATCTAGATCTTAAAATGGTTTAAAATGTCTTGAGTTTGACTTGAATAATGGTGCATAAACCCTTAGATAGATCTTCTTTAAATGTTTTGTTATCTTGTAGGTGTGGATTGGAGGCCTGGGCCGTAGTTCTACCAAAGGAAAGATTTATATCCTGGACGCAGAGCACCACCAAGTGTTGAAAGAGCTCCACGGCCACACGGACAAAGTGACCGGACTGTGCTCTGCTGAGGACCGCTACGTTCTGAGCGGAGCGGCCAAACAGGACGGAAAAATCGCAATATGGAAAGTGGAGTAAAACTGTTTGAAAACACACGGCTTCAAGACTTTATAAGGTCATTTGGCCCGAGGAAAAACTGGAAAATGGTGAAATGTGTAATGTTTAACTCCAAATGAAGGCTCCATGTGACGGTCACGTGAAGAACAAAGATGTGTTTACAGCAAAGTTTCCCACAGAGAAACCTCCACCTGCTGCCAAACTGGATTCATAGAAGGTTCCCATTGTAAGATACTGTACAAAAAAACAAGAATGACAAAACTTATGCAACGGTAATGTTCAGTTTACCACACGTTTAGCTAGTTTAAATCAGTGTTACAGGGGAAAGTGCAGTAAAGCCACATTACAATATTCTGTATCAAACATTCTTGGACACTACATAAAAAGGACTGGATTGACTGAAAAATTGTATTTGCACATAAACCTTCGCTTATATTACTATGTTAAACTTTTCTACTGTATCTTATTATATGTATATTTTAACATTTTATATAACTTGTATTTTTCTAACCTTTATATCCTAATATGGCTGTTGTGTTGTATTTTAAATGTCGACAATTCATTTCTTTTGTTAAATATGTAAAGCAACAAGTCTTATTTACACTCATGTTAAATAATGTTAGTATATTTTATTAAGAAACTGGAAAGTTACACTTGTTACACGTTTTTATTTGACTGAATTCAATTATTGATATAACTGGAAAAATGTTAAAGCCTATTAAAACCTGATAACATGTAAGTGGAGTTATTTTATTCGTCAAAACATTAACTTTTACGATTGCTTTTGTGAATTGTATAGTAATAGAAGAAACTTAGTGTAAAATCTTTTACTTTAGAGCACATGCCTCAAACTCAAGACCCGGGGGCCAGATTCGGCCGTCCACATTATTTTATGTGGCCATCAAGGTCCTGTAAGGTTGACTTTAAACTAATATTGGTGATAAGAGTATTCTGGGTGTCTGCAATGATTTGTCTGAAACTTAAATAGAAATTAATTTTTTAGACTATTGTAGATGTATATTCAGTATCTGTCTCTTCAACAAAGACACAAAAATCAAATACAAAGACTAATGTGTAGTATTTCAAGGATTTGTACGGTTCATTTTAGTTACAACCGGCCCTTCAAAAACAATCATGACACCAATGTTGCCCTTTGTCAAAACAAGTTTGACAGCCCTGCTTTAGAGGTAAAGTAAGAATCTTAAAATTACATTGTGTAACTTTTTGGAGGTGAAAAGACATTGATTCAGTGGAAATGGGAAATTAAAACCAAACTGGAGCATTCTTAATGGGGATAAACATGTGTTATATGTGGGGAAAAAGTTGCTGAGCGAGGAGCTTCTTGTAAACATACAAGAGGAAGTCCTCTTTCAGGCCAAATAATAGTTTGTTTTGAGGTTATGGCTATAATAATTTGGTGCAACAAAACTATTTCAATTACAAATGTTTTTGGTCTAAAGGTACAGTAGGGATATTTGATCAATTCAATGAAAGAATATTGTTGAGACACTCCTCTTTTCTCCAGCTTTCACCAGACCAGACGGTTTCAACTTCAGCTGGAAAACAGCTGAAGTTTTGTCTGGGAGATATTTTTCATTCCCCTCTGAGCCTCAGTAAACACTATTTTGAATATTCTTGATGTCATAAGTAAATCTCTCAAATCTTCTTCACTGTCCATACAACTTTCTCTCACTTGAACCATTTCTGCAGCTTTAGCATATTACGCAAGATCACTTTGATATTATTCCTTGCATAATTTTCTTTGTAGCCATTTGCTGGAGCTCTAACTCAATTCCTTATTTGGGAAATACATCCCATCATTTGAGCTTTATTACACTTTTTCATTGGTTCTGGTGCATGTCCTTCTTGGTTGACAGACACAGTAGCAGCATATTAAGCAGTCAGTCCAACTCATACAATAATCAAAAGTGTACTATTCCCAGCTAATGGAGTCAAATTACATAACAGTCCATTAAGTGCAGCTGATATAAATCCTCATCTCATCTCATAGTGCAACAGGTCGGGTTATTACCGGTCACTTCACATGATGTTCTGAGCCTGCTGTAACTTCATCCTCATGTCTGCAGCTCGAGCACATCCCTGACACATAACATCATCGCAGCAGGTTCGTGTTGCCTCTCCGGTGTCCGCGCGCGCCCGGAGAGCCTGTCTGTGGGAGAGGAAATATGACTCTGCAAAACACCGCACCAGACACTTCTTCGGGGCACTTTATTCCTCTTTTCTCAGCGGTTTGAGCCCCAGAGCATCACGGGACAGCGGCTTTGAACCTGCTGAGTTCAGATGTAGAAAAACAGACGTGAAAGTGCGCATCAGCGAGTCTCGGGTCAGCGGTCAGCGCGCTAGAGTTACATTTGTACAGAGCATCCAACAGACAAAGAGTCACATGTGTCTGCTTCTGTATCAGTGGAAGAGTTAGACACTGAAGTAATATTATTTGTGTTTATTTATTTATCTTCTATTAAATGCATGCTCATTCCTGAAAGTTTGAAAAAAGAAATTATCAAACAGTATATACCTGTGTTTGAGTTCAACTTTTCACAGCTGTTGAAGAAAAAATGTATATTTATGGCTAAAATATTATTTAAAAATGAGTATTGCATATGAATAGGATTCCACTGGCCGTACCTGATGCTAAGTAACATGTTTAATATGATTTGGGAACAATATTTCATAAAACCTAGAAGATATAAAAGAAAAAGTGTACATTTCTACCTGAATAGATACATTTACAAGATAACTGCGCTAGGAGGAAACTAAATTTACAACGACAGGGTTGTTTTGCCGAGCCAACATGGGTGTTGCCGCTCACTGGCTGGCAAAACCAAAACCAGTTCCCATTGTTTTTAGGAACACAGTTGAAGCTCTTTGGGTTGCTTTTATCAAACCTGTGAA
The DNA here is from genome assembly GCA_038363315.1 of Mugilogobius chulae. Taxonomy (NCBI): domain Eukaryota; kingdom Metazoa; phylum Chordata; class Actinopteri; order Gobiiformes; family Gobiidae; genus Mugilogobius; species Mugilogobius chulae. The sequence goes on from CM076408.1 coordinate 4,055,059, forward strand.
CAAACCCAGTCACACAGCTACATACAATCATTGTCTTTTTTCCCATGTTTGTTCTTGAATGTTTTGCCAACGAAAGTGGCAAAGATTCCTAAAAAAATCAGCATGTGAACTGTGTTTGTATCCACTGTTATAGACCTTATTTTGCCCCGCCCACTCTTCTAGGATATGCACTTCCTGTTTAGCTCTGTTAAAGTAGCTAACATGTTTATCTGTCTTGTGATGCAATTTCAAATAGATGTATAGACAGTTAAAATAAACACATTGACTGAATTGTAAAGGCTAAATGCAGCTAAACAGGAAGTGTAATTTCTAGAAAAGTGGGCGGGGCAAAATAAGGTCAATAGAATAGGTTTTAAAGTTCATAACATGCTGGAACTTTATCATCTGACAAATACAGAATCACACTTAACCCACAGACATGACATTTTAAAACAAACCAAAACAGTAAATAAAAACAGGAGTCGTATTGGTTTAGTCGAACAACTTTTAAAGGTGCTTTCAATACAGTGTTCATCCAGAGTCCTACATATGAAGGCTCAAGCATATTTACATACATAGATATATATACAGTCTTTATATAGAAAACAAAACTAACAAAAATAATCATCTTTTTGTAGCAGCAAAAAAGAAGAAACTAAAAGAGAAGTAAGTATATTTACATCTTTTTTCCAAAATAACAAGGCATATATATTATAGTACACTGCGCATACGTGCTTTCCCATTCTTTAAGTAATCAATTCGACCTCTGAACTTCGAAGAATAATATAGGCAACTTTCTCGACTCACTGAAGGCAGAGCTAAACCAGACTGAGGTGGATTTATTAAACATTACATTGCTCCTGCTTTGCCGTTAAACGCGACAAAACGCAAACATTCAAAGATCGAGGATGAGCTGGCACCGGGAGCACCTGTATCGGACGCCTGCTTGAGCCAAAATGGCCGACAACGCAGCACATAAACACAAATTTGAGCGCAAAGACGAATATAAATATTTTTCTGTATTGCAGCCGTAAAGAGGAAAGTGTAAACCGGTTTTGATTTCAAACAACACTGAGATGACTTAGTTAAACGCACCTTTTTTTAAGTAACAACCCCTGTAACAGCAAAACGTGATTAGGCTTCATTATTCATTTGGAACTATATGAAAAATGTCCTTTATATATTGACAAGAAAGCTCAAAAAAATAAATATCCTCACTTCTTCCTTTTGCAAGACAATGCTAATGTGATTTCTTTTAACATGTGCAAGTTTGGTGCAACCCTCCTGGCTTCTGTATCACTTCACATTCATTCATAAAGATGGAATCAAGAACTACACTTCCCAGCATGCCGAGCGAGAGGCCAGTGCTGTCAGGACATTCCCCAGTCTATTACATATAAAGTATATAACTATTTTTTATGTAGAAAAAGGCTTGGGACGAGACGTATACAACTGCATGGGAACACTTCAAGTATGGCGGCCCAGTTGTTGTTGCCTTGGAAACGGGGAGTGTCTTTTAACAACGGTTAATGCTAGATAATCAGGTCCAGAGGGAGGGAGGTGATCTGGTTGCCATGGTAATTAGTTAAATTCTGTTGCTAAGTCGGTCTAAATTATATATATATTTTTTTTTCGGACTGATTATGTTTTGTTTTATAGAAATTATGCAGAAGATGTCAGTGGCAAAATTATATGAGAATTAAAGTTAACGGTACACTTTGTAACTTTTTGGTCAAAATAAACTTGAATAAAAGCATGTTTTTGTTTTTAAGACGTCTTTGTTGCTGTAAAATAATACAAATATGTGTCTTGGCTTTGACTGGTCTTGCATGGCCACAAATTTATTATTAATAATTCTTGCTTGTTTTCATGGAAAAGATGTTCTTTTAGCTGTATTTTTTCTCTACAATATGACATAAAAAGTAGACCTGTTTATCTCTGTTCAGAATATTTCAGTATGAATTTAACTTTCTATTTCTACTGATTTGTGAAGTGGACTTAAAAACTAAAATAGAAAAAAGTACTACATGTAAAAACATTTCTCGCTAGCAGAGTTTGGGCTCACCTTCCTTCCTTTAAATACGTTTTTAGAGCTAGTTTGATGAGGAAATTAGTTGTGATGCAACAGTTGAAATTTCCTAAATCTCCAATTGTTCTTACCAAACAAGCTAGCTAAGCTCTATGCCGTGCAACAGAAAAAAATATATTCAGCTTTGATTTTGCCAGAAAAATTACACACAAAAAAAAGCTTCATCAGGTGATATCAGTGCATAATTTCTATAGCAAAACATGAAATAAGGCTAGAGGGCAACACATTTGTTTGTTTTTTCTACCCTAAACTTCAATCTTACCTTTTTAATACTTTACCCACTTACTTAATCTTTACCCTAAACTTTGTGATTTTAAATGAAAAAATCCCTCCGGAGCCGACAATCTAGCATTAACCTTTAACAACTGAGGTGAGCTGTGCAAAACATCAGAAGTCACATGCAGTTTTAAGTGTGCTGAGTCTACTTTAAGTCAAGACTCGAACAGTTTTCAAACAAAAGACAAAAAAACATCCAGCCATGCATTTCTGAAGCGCACACATCCCCCACAACGAAACAGACTTTCTCTACGTACTTTGGTGTCACATGCATATTGCTGTTGCCACATGCAAAGCCGCCCGTAGTTTTAATATCATCATTATTATTATTATATCAGTGTGTCCTTGTCTGTTTTTAATGCAAGGATTGTGATCCCCTCGAAAAACACAAAGATCATTTCAAAGCCAAATCTTGCTGTAATCTGCGTTGAGATTAACTGAATGTACCTGAAAGTTTAAAACTGGAATCAAATGTTTGAGAAATTCTCTGCTAAATTAAATATTCTAAAAATAAAGAGCTTAATTTCAATCACCACTGTTACTTATCTGCATCTTAAAATCACTTTGCAAACCTTGGTAAACCCATTTATAACCTATATTTTTCTTTTTCGTACTGTTATTATTGCAACAAATGGTCTGATTTGTCAAAACACAAAACACAATCACTAAGAACTTTGAGGAAAATATCCCAACATTTTGTTTGCAGCCCTCCCAAACAATAATATCTTACAAAAGCTCCTCTTAATGTAGAAATACCAAAGCAATGGAAGTATTTCTCTGTGTAAAAATCCCAATTTCCACATCTTTCTGTAACTAGCATATAATAAACTCTATGCCTCCACCTGGCAGTCTCTACCATTTTGTAAACCTTCATTCACACGCAACGCAAGTCATTTAAAATGACTTCTTTCCTGATTAAATTTGGCCCAAAATACAGTGGAACCAACTCGCACTCAAAAGTCAACCCTGTCGTACTTATAGGCTACATATTCCCGACAATCGAGGCATCGTGTTACACTGAGCACAACAAAGATGGAAGCCACTTCAAAAATAACATATTTTTTTTAAACACTCAATGGCTCAGCTAAAGTTGTGCTAAAACAGCATCTTCTGTAAGTTCAATCAAAGCTGGAGGAAGAAGACCTTCTCCTCACTGGTACGACATGCAGCATTAAGGTTGTCTAAAATACTAAACTCAAACCTTGATCTGTCTACGTCTTGTCAAAAATATTTTAAGATTGTAATGCCCTGTATACTGCACATATTGCATCTATGCTCATTTGTCCTGGAAACGACCAAATATACATCTTAATATGATTTTACATCGATAAGGCATAGCGTAATGATCACATCTCAAAAACCAACATTAACTTTCACTCACTTACATTACAATAGGCCCTTTTCACGCTGAGGTTAGGCTAGTTCGGATTTGCCTAATACCTGCCGATAGTTCATTCTCCTTCTATTCATTCTTTATGGGGAATTTGCCACAATGCGCTAAAATTAATCAATATTTAAAAATCACAAAACAGAGAGTGAATTTGTAATAGATAGAGCTTAACCAGAGAAAGCCTATGTGTTTATAAAAGAGTGCATTTTTGGCACAAGCCTAATGCTAACAAATAAACTACCAATTAGATAAAAATGCACTAAAGCTAGTTCAGTTTGTGAAGTTGTTTTAGTATTACTAATTAAATTAAATATAGGTTGGCATTAGCTTCGAGACACAAATAACACTTTATATAAACACATGGGTTTTCTCTGGTGAAATATTTACTTCATTTTTAGGGATGTCAAGATTATTAGGTTAATCGATAATCGTGATTATTTATGTCACAATATTATCGTAAAAAGAATAGAATTATAACCGTGATAATCATCAAAGCAAATTTAAGCCTTTTTAATTCACTTTATAGAAACTAGGGATGGACAAAATATTGAGTTTGCCGGATTAAAAAAGCAGATATTTGCCGCTATTTGTTTTGTAATTTTTTTTTGCTTCAGTGAAAAGTAAATTTGTGATTTTGTGAGTCTTGTTATGCAGATAAAATTCCAATTATTGGTTTAAGCAAATCGTTGGAGGTCAAAAAGATCAATATTGGTTTCAAAAAAATAATGCATGGCTATTTTAGAAGCAAAATAGAAAAAATACCGGTTTGGAAGCCTATATAGGTTTTTTGTTTGTTTGGAAGTGTGGAAGAATGATGTGATTCACAATGAGAATTTAAAAAAAAAAGACTCTGCTGTTTTTGGTAGTAGTGATAATAACTGTGAATAATCGCTAAATCGTGGTATTTTGTCCTGCAATAATTGTGATACTAAAGTTGTGTATGTGTGTATGTGAAGGTTTTAACATGTGGAAAGAAGATGATCTGATCGTAACTTGTCCGCTTTGTGTCAATTAAATATTTCATTATTTTAAGGTCGTTTCAGCCAATTCTCCATAAGGAATAAATAGACTGAAAAGGACTATCCGCAGGTATTTCCAGACCGGAACTAGCCTAGACGCAGCGTGAAAAGGGCCCATCCATCCTTGCTTGGACCACTTTCTGTATTGACCTATGAAATTCAGGAATAGCCCAAAACGCTGCAGCTTTGGAGATGATTTCACCATCACATTTGGCCCTTGTCGAACTCGCTCAGAAGCTCGGACGATTTTGAGAACAAAGTGGTCATTGTGTTATGCCTGTTCTGTGTAAAGGCTACTTGAGCAGAACCGTTTTTGCCCTGAACAAAGACACGTAAAGAAGGGCAAAATTTTTTTTTTTTTGGATCAAGCCTCAACAATGATCCGGATTCAGGCTTTTGAGAAATGCCACTTCCAAGAGTCTTAAAGCTACTGCCCGTGGAGCGCAGCCAGAGTCCCACGAAGCAGTTTTGTTGTTATTCATTCTCAACAAAGTCAGCACACATCCAAAATCGCTGACATTCAATCAACTCCACAGCAAGGAAGAACGATTTCCAGCATCTGCAGCTTTTTAACGCTCGTTTTTCAGTGTCCTTTACTGGTTTGATTGCGTGTTGTTTTCATCGGTGAAGTCCCCTGAAGAATATCCAGGCCCTGAGAGACACGAACACAAACTCCTTAAATCGAAGCATCACCAATAAATTAATGACTTCGGGCTAATTAGTCCGTAGTCCATTCAAAGGAGAAGTGGAAGGAATTTCAAAGATGGCCGACAGCGAATGATTTTAAACTTTCAAATGTTGGTCTGGTCCCGTTTAGGGACTCCGAGAACCAGGAACTAAATCGGCTTTACGATGCAGACGGAGGCTCCCAAAAGTCAATGAGTATGTTTGCTTGTGTCTTTTTTCAGCCAATCACAGCGCAGACTCGTTCTCTGTGTGGCAGGAGGCGGAGGTGGTGGTGGTGGTCGCCTTCCCCTCTTTGTTCAGTTTCCAGAAGCTCGGTTTCTCCTTGACGATGGCCACGGCAACAGAGTTATCGTTGGGATTTTCCAGCGTCGTCAAGGCTTTTTTCTCAGACGTTTTGGTTGAATCTGCATCACTAAAAAAGACAAAAAAAAGTCTTATCTATGCGCATTTTAAAACAGACTGGTTTTGTTTATTGAGAAAGACAGTCTGTTATTGCACCTTATCAATGAACATAGACAAACAAGATTATGATGGAAGCAACGAATACGCCTTTGCTTTGTGTGTTAAACAAATTGGATGCAATTTTATTAAATATAGCGACAAGTAGCATTGGGTTTGAAAAATAACTAAATTTACCAAATGTCTGTGGTTGGAGTTCAGAAAATTCTCACAAGTAGCTATAAATAAAAACTCGTATTGCTATTTTTCTGAACAGTATTGTTGTAATTGTGGTTAGATTTGCGAACAAAATTTAGTTCAATTAACTAATTTTAAATGTGTTCAAGTGAAAGGACAGAATAAGTAAAGTATTTTTAAAAACTGACAGACTGAATCACAAGTGTTTTGGAACATGCTTGCACAGATTTAATTTTCAAAATTGACAATGTTTATGCAGAAAATTTGTATGACATTTTGTAGTTTGTGAAGGAAATTATAAAACTTTTAAAACTGCAGTCTTTGCAATTTGCTAATTGCAGCCAAAGAAATTGCAATATTGATTCCATTTCGATTGATTGTGCTGTAGGGGAGGGCGATATTATGTTGTTGGTGATACTATTGCAAAAAAATTATATAATTGATAGATTAGATTAGATTTTATTTTATTTGTCATTTCAGTGTAACTTAAAACACAGAAACGAAACACTGTAACCCAGGTCAAAGTTGTCAGTGGCTTAAAAACATTTCATGAGTTTGGTATAAGTATACCGAAACGAGCCACTGACACCAAGAGCTATACATTTTTATATTTTGTGATATAATTGTGCTTACACAGACAGTTAGGCCAAATACTTCTAAAGTCTAGAAGTGACTGACTTTACCACTGATGCAGAGCCTAAAACAGAAGTACTATACAAGAGAAAATGTAATGAGAAAAAAATTAATCAATTATATGGTTATAGCAAATAGTGCCTTTTACATTGTGATAAAAATTGTATACCATATTGTTCTACCCTTCTACCCTTCCTATCTTAGCTACAGTATTGACTAAATAGACAAAGTCTTTTCAGAAAACCTTTTACACAAAACGATCTCAAAAGTGTTTGGCTTGTTTAAAAAGTACAAACTACTGCTTATGAATTCCTTCAAATAATGAAAACAAAGACTTATTTACCTGCTGTTTGGAGAAGGATAGATGACCAGGAACCAGGCTGTGATGAAGCCGAGCAGAGAGCCTCCGGAGGCCACCATGGGAATGACACGAACACTGCCCACAGCTTCTACAACTGATCCCAGAGCTGAAGCCACCAAAATCTGACTGATGTACACCTGAGACAGACAGGCAAGCTAAAGTCACTTAAAAGAGAACTATTATTATGTTTTAAGCTGCAGTAATGGAACAACTAATCTTACTTGGCTGATAATGTATTTAAATTGTGACAATGGACAAAAGAAAAAGTATTAAACTATTTATTAACTACTCAAAAAATAAAGATGGCAACTTCAACTATTTTCTGCTCTTTTTTCTTTCACTTCGATAAACTCCTATAATGTTAAAGAGGCTCTTTGCATATGTTTTGTGGATGGTAATTCTGATACATTGAAGCTTAAAATTCAGAACAAAACTGGATTTTTTGCTCACAACTAGTATGTATGTATATGAATAACACAACTAGTATGTATGTATATGAATAACACAACTAGTATGTATGTATATGAATAACACAACTAGTATGTATGTATATGAATAACACATTTTCAACAAAAAACAACAGCTAAAACTGTGTCATTTTACAAAAAAACAAACATGTCTATTGGTACATTTTTTGATACATGTATTTTCTATTTTTGAGACTTTATTTACTTTTCATGTAAATTAATACATAATGTTTGCTTTTTAATTGAATTCCAATGTGTGTCCTACATTATCCAAATCCTTTCTTTGGTGGATTAATAAAGTATCTACCGTAAGTGCCTAAGACTAAGTATTACAGTTACGTCATGTACCTGGCAGGATAAGATGGCACAGTCGATGCCAAAGCCTCTCCTTGAATTTCCAGGACTGTGTTGGATGTACTGCAGATAAAAAATAATAGCAATTAGCATTACTTAGTTTAATCAAGAATTGCATTTAAAAAAAACTATAGCTTTCTTAGTTTTAGAAGAGATAAAAGACGCACCTCTTTGATTTCATGATATTGTCCTAACAGAGCGTAGGGACAGTAGCAGATACTCATGGAGATGATTCCCATGCTGCTGATCATGACCATCGCCACGTACACATTCGGAAATAGCGCCATGATTGCTGTGCCTAAAGAAGAAATTTTTAAAATTAACTTTTAAAATTTTGATTTGTTTGTACAATGTTTATTCACCTACCTATAGCAAATGCAAGTGTTCCCAGGATGTAGATAACCTTTATGCTCAAGTCAAAGTTGTCCAAGTATTTTTGAAGAATTGCTGCACGCAAAAGTACAATACAATTAGCTATTTTAAAATCTAAATATGGGATTTGTTGTACATATTTACAATTTTTACCTGAACATGTAGCTGCAGTTAAAGCGTAGATGACCAGCCCCCAGCAGCCCATCTGGACACCATTTTGGTAGTTTTCAAACTCAGTTGTGTTTGAAGGAGCCTGGAAAAATAAAATTACAATAAAATTGTGGACTAAAAGTACCATGTTGAATGCTTCAGATGGTAAATTGACTGGCGTACAGTGGGATCTCCATGGTAGATGACTTGTCCCATGAAGTCGGTGAAGAAAACGGCTTCGGCGATGATGGAAAACCAGGTGAGCAGGTGGCACACACACAAACGCAACAACTCAGGAGGCATCTTCAGCATGGACAGCCACAACAGACGCACTGTGGTCTCAACCTACGAGAGGAACAAGATTTAGAGCCAAAACGTAGAAGAGAAAGCACCTGGTAGGAACCAAAAGTCTTTTTTCAAGGTCAAGTTGGTTTAAGATTTGGACTTAGAGATATCCTAAAATGAGCTTAGCATCAGTTCAAATACATTGTCAAAGTATTTATAGGTCTGTGGGTTTTGAAGGTTATGAAAAGCGATTCTAAACTTATCGTGGTGAAGAATTAGAAGGCTAATTTAATAGTTCTGTTTGTTTATGTTTTTGAGATGGTAAAACTTGGGTAGAGCAGCTAGTTGTGTGAACCCAGAGCTAATTTAGCCCTGGCCTGAAGTAAAAACTGAACAAAGCAAACATTACAATTAAAAACATTACATTTATTATGATGTTGCAGTAATTCATATATTTTTAACTTCTTGCAAATGTTCCTTTACAAATAGTTTTCCCTTTTCTCTACAGTTGGTCAAAAGTAGCTCATGCAATGACACTTAGTAAAAATAACAGCAGTGATTTTGATTGTAATTTTGTCGCAACAAGTTTGAAAATATATAAATGAAATTACACAACCCTAACCTTAAATACTACTGTTAAAAAGGGCTGGTTAAAGATTACATAGCAACATGCAATGCAATAAGAGGCCATTCTATCAATTAGGTCTTTAGGTGAATAAGTGCATAAAGAAGGGGATGTAAATAAATTTGTAGAGCTGCTTGATTTGAAAGAACTGACAAACTAATAAAATAATTCTAAGAATTACAGAACATGCCAGAAAATCTCCATTCTACAGAGTTAGCTATTGCCATGCACTTTTTGATGAGGAAATTATAGTAGGTTACTTAAAGCACTGCACAAAGGGTCAAAATCACAAAGGGTCATTCAAATTACATTTTTAATTAGCTTGTGGTTAGTCTTGAAGCACCACACACCAGTGCAACCATTATCTCAGTCTTAAACTTGGGGCCTGCTCAGTTAATATGTTTTTATTGATTTACCTCTCCCTCTTCACTCTCCGTGTCTCCACTGGAAGAGTTTGTGTTTCCGCTGCGATGTCTGTTCCTCTGTCGGTTCCTCCTGCGATGTCGGGCCTCCACTTCGTACAGGTCGTTCATGCTGCGAGAGGGTTTGATCAGGAAGGCGGCGTTGGCTCTGCGGTAACGATAGCGGTGACTGCCCACGCGACCGTAGTACGAGAAAGTGCAAGACGGCTGCCGGTAGAAAGTGTGGCGATGGCGAGAGTGACGAACAGCAGCTCCGGTGCTGGCAGCTACAAAACACAGAATATAGTTTAAAATAAGTTAAAGTAGTACTGTGCTTTTATGTATAAACTACTATCTCTTCTTCATCCCAGAGGTTACATTGTTCACTGTTGTGTAAATGTGATAAAGAGGTTACTCAAAATTTCATGTATTTCAGTAGTGGAAGCGCACCCTGACTTATACTATAATCACAAAACCCCAGAAATAAACCCTAATTTTATTTAACACTATAACTTTCTGATGGTGTTTCTGCTGCTACAGTTCTCTTTTGCCTGTGATCCTAAAGCAGCTGCTCACTTGTCACAGGCGTGAGCATGTGTCAGGTTCAATGAAAAAAACTGCACCCTCACATCTGGCTGGAGCCACACCTTCTACACTGACAGTGTATAGAGCTTGGAGAGAGCCACTAGTGGCCAACAGAGGAATAATTAAGACCAAGGCTAAGACCGGCTAAGACAAAAGGGCAAGATCGGGCTGCATATGTGTGTCCCAATAATTAAGGTTTCCAATAAATTTTAGATTAGCTTTCAAGATTGGGATTGTGTAATTTAAATTGGTCAACAATTAGCTTGGCTATTTTGAGAAGTCTACAGCCAATTCCCTGTTAGAAAAAAAAATAATAAATAAATAAAAACACAAATAAAAGCAAAGATCTTTTTTTTTTTTTTTTTTTTTAAATGTATGTTTTAACATGTATGGTTAGAAAATGTATGTTTAAACGACACAATAAAAAATGTTTTTATCTTTTTCATATTTTGCCTCACGTGGAAATACATATTTCAATATATTTTTGCTTTGTGAACCAAAGAAAACCTTATGACTAATGTTTTCCTAACAAGCCTGATTGATTCAAACTGAAATTCAACAAATATTTAAAATTTTAACTACAGCTATATGTTTTTCAACATTCGAGATCTGAATGAAAAACACACAATTTCTCCTCTCACCTTTGACCATCCCAGCGCGGTGAGCTTGTCCTTTGGTGCTGAGCTTGTTAGCATCACAGCCCGATCTGTCGCCGTTAGCAACACCCGCTAACAGTCGTCCGTTTAGCGTACGCTGCTCATTCAGTTGATTATTTAGCAGCGCCTCTTGTCCATCGTCATTCTCCATTTCTTGCAAAAACATGGACAGCCTGGATATTTTGGGTATGTGCGCCGGGTGTGTCTGGTGTTGATGGTTTTGTGGGCGGAGCAGGTCTTGACTTCCCGCGCTGCTGCTGCGTCGGATGCTAGCGTTGTGAGGAGGAGACATGGGGTGGTGGTGGTTGAAGATGGAGGTGGAGGCGTGAGGGGAGGATCCGTGGTAAGGAGACAGGCGATCTGCAAAGATGGACGGCTCCAAGTGGCAAAGGAACCAAGAGTCGTGTTCTATGTGGTCCAGGGTCGCATCAGTCATCGCCAAAACACTGTCACTTTTACCTGAAAAGAAAAGATATGTTACAATAGAGATTCAAGCGAAAGGTGGATCTTTTATATTATGCTACATTCTCTAACTGAAATGAAAAATCAAAATGAACTTACTTCTCACAAGTTCAACCTCCAAGAAGTCCATATCCATGTCGTGTTCTGATTGGTCGTCTCCATAGGGGTCATACAGGTCAAAACTGTCCATTGTTTCATCTTCTCCAATCATCTCCAGCTTTGGGGCGAGTAATGCAGCCCTCCCATTGGTCGATGGTTGAGATTGGGCGGGATCTGGGCTCTCCTGATAGAAAACACAAAATAGTGAGATAAATATACTGTCTGGATAGAAATGTACTTAATAATTAATGACCCAGAGTTTATATGTTTTAGAACAAGTTCAAGAATTAGCAAAATTTTTTTTTTTTTAAGGGTCACACAATGAGCTGACCTGATCAAGGCGGTCCTGCAGGGGCATGTACTGCTGCTCCTCGATGCTGAAGAGGTGAAGCACCACTGACCCGGTGAAGAGAATGGCTGCAAAGAAGAAGAGAATCTGCTCCTGCGATTTAAAAGCTGCTCCTAAAACGTGTGGGTCCAGTTCAGGCCTCCAGAGCGTATCCCACCGCACCACCAAGACCTGAGGCACAAATATAAGGGGATTCTATTTAGGAGACAACATTTTATAGTAGCTACTAGAATCTGTCCACAAAAATATGAATGAGGCAGCTTAGTTTGCAATAGAATACAACTGATGCAAATTCTTTACTTAAGAATAGAACTGCAATAAAGAAACTGAAACAAGCTGTCATGTTTTATTTTTTGAAGTCTGTCTTTCTACCAAAACATACAGTAGCTACCTAGCCTCTTCTAGTGTATTATAATCTGTGCTTGTTTAGATAGTCGTACCGGCCGAGGCAGCGTGGATGTTAAGGGCATGTCTTGTTCTTCGGTGTCGGCCACGTCCAGCAGATACGCTCTTATCGGCCCTCCGTCGCATCCGCACAGAAGTCCAGCACCACCACTCCCAAAACGGTCAAGACTATCCCGATCGGCTGACTGCCCTGCTCATCGCCCAACGCCAGGCCTGGAACAGACACAAGCAAGAACATTTATTTATAGCTTGTATGTACTACTGTCGGTGATACAGACAAAAATAAGATTTCAATATTTTTGAAGTGTCTCAATGATGTGAATCGGGAATCAGCTAAAATGTGAGATCAAAAATGTATCACAGTATTTTACATAATATAATTGGACAATAAGATCAGCTTTTAACTTTATTTTTTCTTGTCAAAAGACAGTTGTAATAAGCTGAGTGCTTTACCTGACAGCGACAAATCATGCATTATTTACCATTCCAATTCAAAAATATTTCTGCTGAAGTTTTGCCAGAAGTCCTGCCGCCGAAACAGTCAGATAAATGAGCACTCAGTTTATTAAAACTCCTTTTACAAGAAAAAAGGAAGTTAAAACTAAGAAGTAGACAGAATACATTTTTCAAATAAAATGACATCAGCTGCAAACCACAGAAATTCCACTTTATACCCTTGTTTCAGAGATGACACAAGACATTTCTTTCTCTTTCAAAAATAAGAACATTTTACTTTATTTTGAGGTAAAGAATATATATATATTTCAAGTGAAATAATCTGCCAGTGCAGTAGGAAAATTTGACAAACATAGTTGCTTTGCTTACTCTTGACAAGATTTTTAAGCAAATCTACTCTTGATTCGAGCAATTATGGTTTAAAAACAATTACAAATTTGCTTAAAATTAATTTTTATATCTAGATAAAGTAAGTCAGGGTAGAATAGCCATGAAACAAGTAACATAATCTCAGTACGACTTGGTTTTAGTAAGTGAATTTTTTTTTTTTTTTTTTTTTTTAGATTAATATGCTTAATTTAAGTTATTTTATCCAAGATAGAGTTTCCTTTTTTGCAGTGTAGACAATACATTCAAAACTGGCCCTCAGAAAACTGATTTGGGGCTTTACAAAAAATAAATTGATTTGATTTAATAACAAAAATAATTGATTTAATTTGTGATTGTTTATCTAGAACCTACAATGAAAAAACAAAAGGACTGTAATCTTAATTAATAGTAACTGTTCAAGATGAGAAACATACTAAGATCTTTTACCTCAGCCAGAATTATTCTATTTAGCTGTGAGTTAATGCTAGTTACTGTTGGCCATATGATGAGGTGATGACCTCTAAGTGAACTACAGATCAGATCAATATGTGATTAGGCTTCTTTCACTAAGCACATGTCACTACACATTACCCACAGTGCATTGCATCATCTGCCTCCACATCTCTGACCTGTTTGTAAGCAGCTTAGAGATTTGACTCGATATGAATGACCCAGATATGACATGGGAACAAAATACATTAATGTTCGGAAGCGTTTATAGAAAATGTCAAAGGGTGAGTCAGCGCCAGTGTGTACTACGGTTTCGGACAATGGAGTGGCACGGCTTGGTAGTCAGGCAGGCCGACAGGAAGTTGAACGTGATTGGTCGAAAGCAGGAAGCAAACAGGAAGCAGATCCCTGTGAACTGCCTGCTCCTGGGTTCCCATGTCAACAAACACACACCACACGTAGGCACCGGCTCCTAAAGATGAATATTGGAGATTTTCCCAGGATTTCTGTATATCATAACGCAGAAATATGCAGTAAGTCAGTTAAAAAAGAAAGAAAAAAGTTATGTTAGTCCAATTAAACCATGATGTTGTGCTGGTTGTTCTGTTCTCAAACGGACTAGACACAAGATCACAGAATTATTGTGTTTATAATAAAAAACTACAAGTACACAGAGAATAACAGATTACAGCTGGGTCAAATGAGTTTCACAGAGCAAATCTGTAAATAAACTTATATTTTTGGCAGTAATAGCATCTGAAAACCAGCTTTTTTCACTTGGCAACGTGAAATTGGGCCGGACCACCCAATCACAGCCAATCAGATCACTACTATCTGCTCTTGTTGAGAATTAAAATAATTTCCAATGAAATTCAGGTTGTACACAATCAGGTTTCTCTCTTTGGCATTGGTGACTTGGCATTTTGCAACTGAAATATTTGTGTACAGGTTCGAGCACAACAATAAAATTACAACTGTCATTCCTTTGCACCTTACATATTGTGTTTATTCAATCAAATCCCTATAGAGCAATATACTGTATTTCAAGCAGGCGCAATATTTTTCAAGCAAAATTGATAATTATTATTTATTACAAAGTAAATCATTGCTTAAAACTATAATTCATGAGCATGTTGAAGTTACTAATTGACTTGATTGGTAATAATTGTCATCTGCGTTGTAATTTTAATTGCCACAATAGAACATCTTGTAAAAGTATTAAACATATCCGTCCGGATGGGTTATGTGTTAACCTATTTCCTATCACAGGTAAGCTGACTTGTTAGGCCTTGACTTATTCGAACACGATGTGCAGTCTTTTTGTTGTTAGTTAAATGACAATTCCGCATTCATTTCACTTTGTTCACACCATTGAATGGCGCTTGTGCAACACATAACCATAATATAACCAGCAGCAGCAGGACGACACATGCAGTGTTCCGGCAATTAGATTTTGGTGGAGAACACTGTGCTAAGTTTAAATTACAATTGAGCTTCTGTCAATAAAGGGTGTAGTTTGGGTGTGATATTAGTGCGCAGGTGTGCGTAATGTCCTCAAGGCTTACAAACTGAACAACATGTTGATATAGATAATAAGACTGCACAAAACTAAACTGAAAATGTCATTTTAATAAACGCAAAGGTTGCATTTTTTAAAGTATCATAATTCTTTCTGGACACGCATAACTATGATTTAGTGCATTACAATTGTTAATCCTGTAGCTAAGAACTGTATAAACATGTTCATGTACATTGAACAGAATTATATGATTAAAACATAAATTGCAAATCTAATCGCTTTCACAATACTAGTCAGATATTTCTTCTTGTGCTGTCCAAAAAGGGAACTGAAGCAAATGAGTGAAATAATATTATATAATATAATATATATAATAATAATATTATTATAATAATATAATAATATAACAATATTTGGGAATAGATATATATAAATCAGTGCACTGACACGTCTATATTGTGTATCAAAATATATATAGATATATTTTGTATTATAAAAATATGTGCCTTTGCATTGAGTTGAGAAATGGCAATTTTTACTACAAATGCAAATTATAGTAGAATGCAAAATAATGAAGAACATAGACCAATTTGTGTTTTTATAAATGTTTCTTTAATGCTTCATCTTTAACTGTTTCCATTGTAGCCCTATAGTTAAAGGCACATCATGTAGCATTTTGACCAAAAAATAGACTTAAATAAAACTTTCTGTTCAGTTTTTGCACTATAAAAATATGTGTCCATACTTTTAGTGAGCATGTATGGCCTCAAAATAGACCCTTTTTTGGCCAGGAAAAGGGCCTCCTCTTGTAGGTTTCCATAGAAAAGCAGCTCTTTTATCTATATTTCTTCACATTAAGATATAAAATGTATTGAGCCCCATTAAGAATGTTCCAAAGACTCTCAAAGCTGAGTTTTCACCTACAGAAGGTTACACTGTGTCACTTTAACAACACAATTGCATATTTACATCACTGATGATGCAGTGAGAGCATAGACTGAGCCTAGATCAATATTTGTGTAGCATAGCCTAAAGCTAATCAATGAATGTGATCGTATGTTAATGACCTTAGCGTGACTCAGTGATGTAATGAGCAAACATCTGCTTCTGCACTGGACCAGGACAGGGACAGCTTTTGGCAAGAGATGCTCCAGTTGCTGTAATTACAAATGTTATGACCCAGGACAAGTGCACGCTGGGTAAATTCTCTAGGCACGTATAAGTTTGTATTGCCTTCAGATGAGATTTTTGGGGGTTTCTGTGCAACCTATAGTGTAAGATCATTTTAATGCAGCCTTACTAATCGCATTACTGAAATCCTTGTGCCTCTTTCAGTGCTGCTTTCCAAGATTAATGGTGAATTTTGTTACATAATCCTATTACAAAAAGTACAGCCGTAAATGTCTTTCCAGAGCTCTTAAAATTGTGACAGGAAAGAGAATGAGTTGTGTTTGAGTGCTGTTAGTAAACTGCTCTGCGTGAACACCTGTTAAAGTTATTCAAGCAGTTTATGTCTCCAGTGAAATCTATACAGTTCGGCTGTTAAAACTATTGGATGTCGTGAGGTATGTTTCCTCTGGTTTGTTTTGAACTGGACTGGGACCTCTGAAAGTGTTTCTACTGTCCTAAGTCATCCGCTAACCAAAGCTAGCACACACAAGCATAACATGACTTTTGTTTATTGACGCACAAAACTTGCATCATGTCTGTTGTGACCAGACGTTCCTATTTACCCATGACAGCCCTTATTTTGAGTCCTGTGTCCCATGTCCAAGCAATTGTAACTAAAACCAGTCTATAAGTCCCAGTTGTTTTGACCGCTTTGATACCAAACTACTATAAACATGAAAAGAGTTGTTGCTTCTTTAGACCAAACTGAGAAAATCAAGCTTGAAATGACCCAAAATCAAAATATTCACAAAGTTGGCCTCACTGAAGATTTTCACTTCTGTTTCGTAAACATGAGCCATGAAACAGACTTGAATGAGCCATGAATTGCTCGAGTACATAATGTACTTTAAAATTTTCAAAATTTGTTTATCCCAATCTACATCTAAATTAGCATCCAATGTATAAAGAAGCTAACATTATCCAACGACAATGTAATATATAAATAGAGAAAATGTTGATAAAAATAGAATTGCGTTTATTCCTAACTTGCTTACCTTGGAATTGAGTTTGTTGAGTTCGGTATCATGCTTAAAAGTACAATTCAAGAACAATTTAGATTTGATTTACTAAAAAAAAAACATCATTATGCTGCTTCTCTGTTGTCACGGCAACAGCGGTATGTCAATAGCAGTAGGAAATTTAGGACATTTTTACTTTTGCATAACAAAAAATGCACTTGTCAAACAGTTGAAAGACGTGTTCCTGTTGTCCTGTTTTCTGCTTTTCTGCCACTGTTTACATAATTTACACATACAAACTCAATATTCAGCAGTAGAACTTAACCTCTATTAAGTTGGATGTGAGGAAGGCACTGTGTAAGACTAACCTATTAATGATCCGTTGAGAAAGAGAGCCACTCCGATGAGCGTGCCAATGCAAAGTGCCAGGATGAAGGGTCGTCTCCTGCCCCACTTCAGGGTGCAGCGGTCACTGGCCGAGCCGATCAGCGGGGTAAACATAAGGCCCAAAACAGGACTCAGGAACCAAGTAAGGCTGTAGTATTGTTCTGGAAGACCTGCAAAAACACAACAACTGTGTTAGACTTGGGGATGTCAACAGCATCAAAACTAAAGTAGATACTGATTTAAGAAAGTATCAATAATAAACAAACAGAAAAAAAATTAAAACAATTTTTTTCAAAACTAAAATTACACAAATAGTCACATGCATGTTATTAATAATGTGTCTAAAATGAAAATCTGTTGTTCATAAACTAAGTGTGTCATTTTCAGTATTGAGTAATGATCTTATTGATCAGTTTACATATAATGACACTAATCAAGCTTTTCATGTGATATTCAATGATTCTGTTATCTTTTTTCAAAATATAGTCCACAACAGTGTTTCTCAACCAGGGGTACGTGGACCCTCGAGAGTACGCGAGCCCTCACCAGGGGGTACTTGGAAGGATTTCAAGCCTTAATATAAGGTGAAATGTATATATTTTTTATATAAAATAATGTTATTTGCGATGATTTTTCATAAATTTTGAAGCATTTTAAACCTGCATTTCATGAAAATAAGAAAATACAAAAGAAACACTAGGCAGTATTCTATTAGGAAACCCATTTGTTTATCTAAAGCACATTTACAATCATTATTGTAAATGTGTACTTTAGATTTCCAACACGATGTGCTAATAAATTCATGATTATGATTAACAGACATCTAATTACAGGAATTTATTTTTAATAACTGTTCATTTTAATACTGACAACATTTCTTGCTATGCCTGACTGACACATTTGTAAGAAAAAGGTTGGAGACGCCTGATGTAACACTTTCTGACATCAAAATCAATACAGTATTCAAAGCTTGAAATTTGAAGCTATTGAGATAAAGTCACAGACAAACTATCAAAATTACAATAAAATAAAAAATATGAGAGAAACATACTTTGAGCAACACTCAACCACTAGAGGGCACTTTCCCAATGCAGTCTATGTGCACTTACTGTTTATCTATTCTTGCTATTTACATTATTATTACTAAAAAGCACAGACAGTAAGATTATACTGCATGACCTATTTATTGAACTGCATCTGCGTTTGATATTTACGGTCACATGAGTTACTCTAAACTAACACCTGTCCTCATTCAAAAAGCTTTATTTATACTCTGGGGCGCTTCATTTGTCTCATCTATTCAAACGCATTAGGTCACCTCACAGACAGTAAAGAGTGCACTGCCTGTAGACTGTTTGTGAGAGCGTTTACACCGGATTATTGCACAAAAGACCAAGACACTGAATCGTCTGAGCTGGGGGAAGACTAGAATACTCAAAGGATTGGGTTTCTTTGCCATAGAAAGTAGGTTGTCTCGCAGGAGTTTTGTCCTTGAGTGGATAAATGGATAAACGCCGTGCTTTTGTTAGTACAAGTCATTACTGTCTATTATTCCCTTGAAAACTTTTGACATGTCCACGGTAAAACGCCTGCAAGAGCATTACAGGCAATTAATGTAATGGCGGCTTTTCATAAGGAATAATGGACAACTAAAGCCTCCTATATTTACAAATGGGCTAAATGTAAGTGGAAACCTGCTTTGTGGCGATGTGACTAAGGTTATTTGGCAAGAACAGCTTGTGATGTGAGCAATGATGCAAAATATATTTAATTAAGCTGCAAAACAGAAAGTGCTTGGGCGTGTAAAGATGTTCAAATAAGCCAAACTCTGAGGGCAAATGTCAGTAGGGCTGCAAGCCGTTTAGTCAATGGTGTCTTATGCTAAGGGGTTTCATACTTTTTTTATGTTTGATTGTTGTTTGTTTTGATGATTTTTTCCATCTTAGAATTTTATATATATAATATATAATTTTTAATTAATGATAGTCACTATTACTTCCCAAAATCTATATGTTTTCACCTTTTGCATAATTTATTATTATTATTATTATTTATTTTTATTTTTTTGGGAGCATAAATAATTGACCCAAAGTATATAACATACAAAAATGATTTTAAGGTTATTGCAGAAACTCAGCACAGTGAGATGCAAAGATTCTTTATAGAAACTTTCAGTGAACCTAAAGCTAAGCTCATGCTCTGGTATTTCTGAGGTAATGAGTTTTCACATTTCAGAGTTAGACATATAAAACGATGTTATTGTGTCAGTAGTCTGTCCTGCTGAATGTTGTTGTGTGGAATTGTCTTTATTTAATAATCAAAAGTAAGTGAGAGAGAACACTATGTTACATGTCAACATCATGTTCGTCACACCTAATTAAAAACACCCGTCACTATTTGACTTAACGGTTGTTGTCAGAACATTTACACGCAAACAAAACCAGGACAAAAAAGATATACATATAAGCTTTCCCACTGGTTTACACACTGATAATTATGGTTGGGCATAAAGTCAAATCAAATGTGGTCAATGATCATCTTAGTTCTTGTACTCGAGAGGTTTACAGTACAGCAAGTCTTTTGTCAGTAAAAACATGTGGCTTGAAGGGTAGATTTGAATATTTTTGTGAAGAATAGAGGTTGTTTATGTGCTATGAAAATGATAGTGTGATAGCATGCTCATATTATACTATATGTATAATATTATTACAGCAGCAGTGCTGCATCTATATTATCTAACTTCAGTTTTTGTTGTAATTAAAAAGTGTATGGGTCTTGTCACTAATAAAAATCACCAGATTAAAAACTTGTATAAACATCTTTTAAATATTTCCTTTAAAAGTACAAGTGTTATTATTACAAAAAGCTCACTCATGATTAAATTCTAGAACATTGAATGCACCTTTTCCTAGACACAAAAGTGACGATTCATCATTTGATTCATCAACTATCTGTGATTTCAATATGCTGTAGTCCAGATCAGTGGTTTCCAACCTTTTTTGGCCCGAGAACCCCCTAATATTAGATTTCATGATACTTAAATCGACATAATGTCATTTATGACTGATGTAATATATCTTTTTTTTTATGAAATCCGTGCCCTACACCCTCCAAAACTATTCCAAACTGACCAAGATAAAAGTTCAGATAATATTAAATGTTACTTTCTTTTAAAGTTTAAAGTTTTAAAGTAATTCAAAATACTTCCTTGTAAGTGCTTGTACCTCTGCTCCAGATAACCTCACTGAAATCTGACTTTCAAAAACATGCTGGGATTGATATGAACTCTCCTTCGATCTCTCTCATACGAAACATTACAATGTGTAAATAAAAATGATTTATTAGTATCACTTAATTTGAATTCCACTTTATTTCTCCACGATTTGATTGACCTTAAAAAGTAAACAGATAAATTAAGAACCACGAGAATGAATTACAATTTAATCCACTAAGCCTTATCATTGCCCAATGTCAATGTGCCCAAACTGCTTAACAGATCTAAGCAGCATTTGGCAGACAGTCTCTCCGGCCCAGACGAGACAAACTGCATTAAAAGTATTGATTCTACATCGGTTTTAATGACATTTTAAAGTTTTGGGTTCATCTGCCAAAATGAGGTCAGACTTTGACACAGTTTAACTTAAATAGGTCAATACATAAACTCTAAAGGTATAGGTAATGACAGGTTTGGACTGGAAAGTGTCTTAAGGCAAAAGGTGCAGGAGGAGCTATAGGTAGACAGAAAGAACAAGACTATATGATGATCTATATCCACGTGTTCATTGACTTTACATAGTTATACAAAGTTTGTTAGGTCTTGTGTTTGGCGGCCTCCTGCACAGATCTGTTGACAGCCCGGAGCTCTCTGTTACTGAACGTGACCCAGTGGAGACATTACACCTGAGACAAGCAGCTGCACTCACTTTACACAGAGCTGCAGAAAGGCTTCTTCCTCAAGCAATGAATTAAAATCATGGATACAACATAGTGTGAGCACTTGCATTTTTTAGTCAAATAATTGTTTTATTTAGATAATTAAGGCGCAAGTTGACTGAGGATTCAAGAATGTCTTTTTAGACACAAACACGTGATTTTTCTGTATAAAGTGTTCTTTTTGTATAAACTCAATTGAAGAAATGTATTTCTATTCTGTTAGCTACAGAGCATTTGCCACTCCCATTTTAGTCGAACAGTTGGTTGATGGGACATGCCTTTAGTTGATTAATCCTTAATGGAACATGTCTGTTTTAAAAAATGGTATATATCAAGACAATGAATACAAGTCAATTGATTAATTACAGATTTAACTGAATTAATTGTCAGCTGATTGAAAAAAAAAAAAGCCTTGTCTAAATATAAGCTCGAAAAAATTGCCATGAGCTGAGAAAATCTTTGGAGGGCCAATTTTTCCCTCGGGCCTTAGGTTGAATAGGCCTGATAGATTTTCCAGGCAAAGTAAAAGCTGAATGACCATAAAACTTGTTGCACTTTATAGAGGCTAAAGACACTTTGCATGCCTTTGCTTTCCTGGACCTTTTTTACTTGCAACAAGACCTGAGCTATTGCCAACACAATATGCAAAATTAAAATTATTTCAAAAAGGCATTGAGTACAGTCAATGCAAATTGCTCATTTTGTAATCTACAAACAAAAGTAACAGACATTTATCTTTGGAAATGTTTGGAACACGCTAAACATATAAACAAAAGTTGAAACGAAAACCTTTCCCTTTTCTATTAAACCTTCATCAAACTCAACACACTACAGGTCTGTCCTCAGAGTTCCCCGTGTTTCCCATGGGACAGGTCTTACAGAGGTCTCGACCTCAGTGTCGGACCACGAACAGGTCTTGGGAACCCGGTTACTACAGCGACTCCATCACCTTCACTTCCTGTCTCCAAATATGGCTGCCACTCTCAAAGCCCTTCCTGTGTTCTTACTAAAAATTGATGCTTTGTTCCTGCCGGCGGACTTGGAAGTATTTTTTTGTCTTTTTACAGAAGTAAACATCGTGGCTATACATAACTGGAACTCCCAAAAACTGGGTGATAAAACAGCAGACAAGGAGCGCTGATAGGGATCAGACTGTCTGTCAACATCAAAACAGGAAAACAGCAGCTAATAAATACTTCCCGCGCAGACTAAAAACAGAAAACAAATAGTAAATAAAGCAACGTGCCTGTTCCCACAAACTCACCTATACAAAATCATTTAAAAAAACTCAAATTCCCACAGTGCAGCGGGGGCTAAAACACTCACATCTAAGAACAATGCTGAGAGAACCAGCGGGCAGGAAGTATTTGAGAAAGAGAGAAAAAGAAATGGAGACAGAGCGAGGAAAAGGAGAGAGAGAGAGAGTGTGAGAAAAACAGAACAAAGAATAAATTAACAAGAAGAAGGAGGTGTAACCAGTGTGACTGCAAGAGTGACAAGGGTTCAGACACGCTGTGGGGGAAGAATAAGTCATGCATGTTTAATTGATGTAACTATAGCATCCATATAGAACAAGTACAACTCATTTGCTTATTTCATTAAAATCTGAATAGAAATTAAAGGGGGCATATTAAGTTCTCTCATCATTTGTTTACTCAAAGTTATATTTGGATTGATTCATGAATGTTGAAGTAATCTTGCATTGTTCTGTTCTGCAAATGAAGCTCGAGGGTTCAGAAAAGTCTTGTTTTCACCTACCACATATCTCACTTGTCTGTATTTACATGTGATTACTCAATTCAGATTCTGAGCATAATATGTACCAGTAGTTAAATTTTGTACTCAAGACCGCATTAATTGAGACCAAGACCTTTCATAGACCACAGAATCCTAAGACCGAGACAAGACCAAGACTACTGAGGGCCAGGACCAAGATACGACCAAGACTTTTATAGTTCAAAGCTGAAAAAAGACCAAGACCACTGTCAATCAAGACAAAATCAAGACCACCTTTGTAATTTTACAATTGTCAGTGTCTACATAATCTTATTGTGCTTATGACAAACTTTGCACGTTTGGAAGAGCGTAGTGGCAATGAAATGTGGTCTCCAAGACAAGACCAAGTCTAAGGTCTAGTCTGAGATAAGACCAAGACAAGACTGAGTCCAAGTGTGCTTGAGTCTGAGGAGAGACCAAGACTTTGAAAAAGTGTTCTCAAGACCGGTCTAAACTGAAAACATAAAACAAGACATAAAACCACTATCCAACAGCAAAAAGTTGTCATTTAAAATCTGCAGCTTATAAAAGTTAAAACTTTCAGTGAAGAGGCGGAGCTTATCAGATCTTCAGTTGTTTATATTTCTGAGCTGATGTAAAACATTTTTTGTGTTTTACGATCATCACTAAAATGTAAAATATTTATCTACATTTATCTTACTACTGCTACATACTTTCTTCTTAAGATGGAAAAAAACATGTTTATGTCAAGAATGTCTATTACAAAAAGAAAATAATCATACCTTTAAAATGGTTGTATCTAAGAATCTAATCACATTAGAACCATATTGTGGGGTTTATTAGTTGGGTGATTGTTTTTTAGATGCGGTATTGTTTGTTTAAAAAGTAAAAGTCATGCGATTTTTGCCCAATTTGAGCTGGGTTAACATCACTTGAGGACATTCTGGAGGTGTGAACTTTGGGATCGTGGCAAGTAGTTAAAATTGGACAAACATTGAACAAATAGAACTGGCATTACTCACCACTGACTTTTTTACGACTGCACACTAAATTGAGATTGATAATCAACCAAATGTTCTCTAAATTAAACAAAAACTCACAGCAAACAAGAACAGCGTGGAACTGTCTTGAACACACTGTATCTTATTGGCTTTGCAGATTGGACACAATTTTGTCAAGATTTGTTGTTGCAATTTTTCTGTCAAACATTGTGATTGCGGTAAAATAGAGAATTACAAAAATGTAAGCACATTTTAGTCTGGTCTGTAAGCATTCACGTTTGAAATCTGAAATATGAACTGCTAAACTGTAAGATTAAGACAAGTTAAGCTCAATCAATCTTAAATACTTTTTCATCTCTCACATCTAACGCAATGCAAATTTAAACAGCAAAACGCTCTCAGAAATCACACCACTATTTAGAAGCTGAAAACTGCAGCACAAAAGCCTTTTTACTGCTGATAAATGTATTGCTTATGTACATGTAAATAGGTCATATCCCACTTCAAAGTCAAGTTTAAGATCAGTTGATGAGGATTAGTTCTCGTCAAACAGTCTTCCTCTTGTTTGAGGACAGAGAGCCGTGTTTGTTTACTTTTTACATTTGCACTGTTTGTTTAAAAAGCTTTCCAAAGCAGCTTTAGTCGGAGAAAAAAATAAGTGTTGCTTCTCAAGGCAAAATAGGCTAAACTTGTCTCTTTACAATATATTCGTTATTTGAAAAATGTACCTTAAGTAACCTAAAGCCCATATGTCAAAAAAACACATTTTTGTAATTTTGACTTACTTGGTGGTAAATATTTATCATAGTTTTACAGCAGCTAAGGTGCAACTTATAAAGAAATTGACAAATAAAAGTTACAGAAAGTAGCTTGAGTCTAAAATAATGCTAGATAGTCGGGTTCGTTGGGATGGTGATTAAGTTTAGGAAAAGGGTTTGAATAAAGGTTAAGATAAAAAATATAACATTTTAGGCCAGTTTATTAACAGGAATACATTTATTACCATGGTGACCAGCTCACTTCCATCCCTCCGGACCAGACTATAGCACTAGCCCTTCTAAAACAGAATCACTCTACCAAAATACAAAGACAATTTAAACATTTATTTAGCTCAATTAAAGTGTTTCGAGATATTACAATTTATCAAATATAATGTCTGTGTCATTTACACAGATCTTGACCTATATTTATTATGTGGTTGCTAGGTAACAGTTGTAAAATTACCGTTACCTCATCCAAACAGCCAAAATGGGTGGAAACAAGCAAAACGTTTATTCATGTTCACTATGTCTTACTGGAAAATGTAGTTTAACTTGTACACTAATGCCAAACTATTCCATGAGAAGAAATCAAAGACAAAAGTGCATTAGTTAAGACAATGCACAATAATCAAACATGGTCTACGGACAACTTGGTCAAAATCAATAAAACGTCTTCTCTCTGTAAGCAGTGTGAGAAACAGCGTGAGAAATCTATGACAGACATACAAATGATGAGAAAGTGAGAGTGAGTTCAGAGGTCACAAAGGGAGAAAGTGGAGGGGAAGTGTTAAAGGAAAGGAAGTGAGGAAGCAGGTGTTTTTGAATAAACAAAACAAGGCCCGAGTTCAGGTCACGTGAAAGACAGATCAGTGGAGAGAGAGAGCACAGAGACACGAGGAGATGATGACAGATGGAGAGAGGAGTGAAAAAATAAAAAGACATTTTGTATTATTGATAAAGGTCTTGCTGCTGAGTTATGCAGCACTTATGCTTTCATTAAAAATACATTTGGAGTGTATGTATTTTGAGCTAAAAGGCTCTCGTCTCAACTAAAAGGAAGAAACGACATTGACTTCAGCTCATGGTGGCATTTCACAAAAACAAGCAGAAGATTGACATGTTTTTATCTTTGAAAAGTGGCTATGTGACATTTTACGACCCTACATATATCACTCGGAAGTACAGAAATGTGGATGGGGATAGGAAACACATACTGTATGAAGTAAAAGTCTGTGGTAGGTAAAACAGTTGTACAACATCACAAGATTATTTATTATGTAAGAATCAATCAAAATATGGTACCAATACTTGAAAGCATTTCGAATAATTAATCATAAGGGTCCAAGAGAACACCCAAACTATCTTTTTGTCGAATCACATCTTCAGACAGATCTTGTTAACTTAAAAATTACTATAATTATGTGAAAAGTGAGCAGAAGTTTGATACCTGATCATTTGTGTGATTTGTTTACCCTAATTATGAATGATGATAATAGAAGTGTGCCGTATTCTTGAACTTCACCAAGGCAAACAAGTTTTTTTAGTTTTTGGTGTCAGGTCATGGAATGCGTTAGACAAAGACTTACATGCATGTACCACTGTTGTTCAGTTGGAAAAAAAAGTTGCAGAAAGGGATTATTGAGAGATATAGAAAAGGTGATCTAAAATAATTTGTGTATTAATCATTTTATGCTTGTTTAATTGTTATGGCTGAGCGGTGGACTTTATTAATGTATTAATTCAACAAAGTGATGGCGTACTGTCTTTCTACTTAGTGTTGTTAAAAGGGGCATGTAATTATAACACCTTGTCTTCTTCATGCTTCTTTTCACCCATGTATATTTTTGCAATTAACTTTGTGGAAATTCACTTTTTAATTTGCAAGGATGAATAAAACAAATGAAATGAAAGAAATTTTGTCAAAAGAAGACTTTGATTGTGTTCTCTTTAAAATGAGTTCTGCTTTTAAGTTTTAAGACAGTTATGACTTAGTTTTACTAGCCTGAGGACCCCTGTTTTAGACCAGGGCTAGTTTGACCTGACATACCATACTGTTGTGTAAGACCAGAGAACATGTATGTGACAGTGGTGGTGCCTATGGATCAGCCATTTCAGAGTTACAAGGTGTTTTTATTTTGAATACAAACCTAAGCCTGTCATTATGATTAGAGTTGGGACCAGTCATTTGTTTATTGCTCTGAGCAGCCAGGACAACATGTATTTACTTGTACATGTAAATAAATGCAAATGTATTCATCTGTTTTCCACCACTTACACAGAGAAAAGGTCAGGGAGCAACTTTTGTGAAACTAATGAGAATTGTATACAATCTTTTCAATTTGCAGAAATAAAGAAAGGGACATATTTTACTTTAACAAGCTTTTAATCAAACTTTTCATCATTTTTATCTTCCTCACAGTTGCATAGTGAATGATTCCTGCATGCTAGAGTGGTTCTACATTATCCTGCAATGAAAGCGCAGAAAGTGTACTGTTTAAATGTGCCCATAAGAACGAATAAAACACATATAAGGTTCTACAATGCTTCGTAATCACATTGCAGAAATAAAGACGTGCAAATTACAATCAACTAATAGTTAAGATAGTTCAGTCATTCAATTATTAGTTTTGTATGTTTTTTTTTAAGATGAACTAAGCAGTAAATTAACTTTTTTCTTGGGAATAATAATCAAAAAATAACTCTGTGCTCACTTACATCCAAAATCATGTTGAACTGATTACCATGTGTGTCAGATTATAAACACCTACTGCAGATATCTGTTCTTCTATAGTTAGACTTCACCCCTCTCTCTCACTTTTAGTTCTCCAGCAGAGCCCTGTTTGTCAGCTTTGCTAAAAATATAGCCTATTATCACTTTAACAAGAACTCAAAGAACCTGTTTCTATTACTAAGCCGTATAAAATTACTACTGCGAATTACAATGAGCAAAAAGTAAAATGATGATACACTTATTGCTGCAGTTATACACCTAATTTGTGTGGAAAATTACATATTACGTCTTTACAAGCACTGTGACTCATTGTTGAACTTTCTAGAACCTTTACATTCATCATTCACAGAGCGATCTCTCACCGCTGTCAGCTCCAGACCAGATTTAATAACACTTTGGCATCAGGTGCTTCGTCGCGTTAAACCCCCCACCTTTCTGCGCCGGCTGCCTACGTAGAAGGTGCCATTAAAACTGCATTGAGAACGGCTGGCTCTATTCACAGGCTCACACATGCAGACACAGACCACTGCTGCCTTCGGTTATGTAACACTGCAGCAAAGTCCGAGCCCCTATAACGCACCAAGAGCTCCTGTGTGAGGGGAGAGAACTTTAAGAGGATTTAGGTATAATTATTTTGGTATTATATGGAACACATTGTGGGATGCGTGGGATTAAGACAGAACTAAATGTACTAATAAAAATGTCACTATAATGTAACAGCAAATGCATGAGCGGAAATTGAAATAAGGTAGACGGCAACAGAAATAACGCTGTGGTATCAAATTGTCATGCTGCAAAACAGGAAGTAGGTATTTAAATTTTCCGACCAACTAGTTCCTTTGGCACATGGTAAACATCCATTAATTTTGTCTGTACTTATGGCTTGACAGTAAAGTGAAGCTGCAATGGACTCGAGAATCTTTTGTCACAAAGTACTCTGTTCACAATATTGTTTTTGGTGGAAAAGACCAAGTCTTTTTTTATATTAAAAAAAAGTCAGATATCCTTAAGTACTGTCAATATCTCTACTAGTCCGTCCATCCCATGTTTTTCTGTTGTCTTTTAGAGTGTGACATGTTACTGCTATTTTGAAAATGTTTTATGACCTTCAAGCCCAAAAGACTTTTGTGAGTAGTGGATTTTTTTGTGTGTAAATGTAAAATATATGCAAAGGTCTGTAGAATGAGAGCACATACAGCAAACACACAACATATTGTTGTTTGGTGGAATAACTGAGTGTGTTTTCATCTTCAGTCTCAACTAAATCTGCACAATTTTGGCAAAATGTCTAACTGTAAATTTTCTGAAAAGCATTGCAATTGAGACATTTTAATAATATGATTCTACTTAAAGTTCACGTTTTAAAGGCACCCAAGATAATTAACAAAACACTGATATAAACCAATAAATTGTAGACAATAAAAGAATTACATGTATTTCAGAAAACATTTGTACAGAACTAATTTGGCAGCTTTTGAGATTTGCTAATTATGTCCATTCAAATTGCAGTTTCAATTCAATTAAATCTTGCAATCATACAATGAAAACAAGGTTGGTTGTCAAGTCAGTAATTGAATTAGAAAGAACAATCAGATGCAAAATTTGTGTTGCCAGGTTCAGCAGCTAAATCAGTAAAGAGTATTCCATCTGCAGAACTGCTTTAACTATTATCTTCAGCTAAAATTCTAAAAATGTTTATACATGTTGCTTGCTTGGCTCTCCTTGCCCACAGTAAATAAATGTTGCATAATTAAAAAAGCAGATGTGACAGGTACAGGAGAGGTTATGAATAGGATTGACCTATGTGACGATGGAGCTCCCACTGGCATTGAGTGACACCTCCAATAACAGATCGATAAAACCAATCAGCTGAAGCCTTACATAACTCCGGCACAGTGGGTCACAACAGCCAGTTTTGTGGACTCGGAGCTGCACTTGATTTTACTGTCCAATAGATAACTGCAGGACACAAAACCCAAAGAAACAGCTTGTTTTACTTTTGTTACAGCCTACATTTTGCATTATAAATCCCATGACGCACAGCATATTTAAGCTTATTCAACTTGTTTTAAGTCTGACTCATCTCACACAGCACAAAAGGACTAAACTACAACAATAAGGAAGCCAGACACTGAAGTATCTGTCATTCACCATCTCACTTCTTCAGTCTAATAATTAATCATTTGTGCGTTGATCCGTGATGGGACATTCTTATCTTGTGGCTGCGTGTCCATCTCCCTCCACAGTCTCTCTACACTGCAGTGACAGGCAGCAGCTGTTTCCCTCTCACACAAATACAAGCCTCAGGCGGCCATTATGGCTCCATTAGAAACACTGGGACTCCGACTGTGGCTAACACGCGCTGCACTCATAACATTTACTCCACTCTCTGACCACAAGGCAACTGATGGGGCAGTTCAATGGTAAGTCAGTCACATTGTCTAATTACATTTTCAATTCGCTTTATGATACATGCATTGGCTAAACAATGAAACAGAGCATTGTTTTGGGTTTTGTGGTGCAGCAGAATTCACTTATTTAAGAGTCAGATCAGTGCAAACTAGAATGACGCACATCTCAGCTGTATGGGATCTTATACTGTACATTGAGTTTGAATGTTTTGCCCAAGTCTGCGTACACAACCTTCCACTAAAAACATGTACAATAGGCTCCTTTGAAATAGACATTCTGAATCTCAGTAGTATACTTTACTTTAATTGTACTTTGCACTAACCATTTCACAAAGGAAGAACAATATGGCTTTTTGTCACAATATAAAGTTATGGATACAAATTCTCCTTATCATGTTTTAGAGTTTAGCCTCTGCAGAGCCTCCATAGTCAGGGTTTGGGCCACTCTTGTCAAAAGTTTTAGATTGACCAGGCAGAATGTGGCACATTTCTGACGTATCTCCAGTGATGAACAGGTCCATACACAAGCACCTCTTCAGTTATGGAAGGTCACTGACAGCTTGTTTTGGTGAAATGACCTCCATGACTGGTCCAGGCCTTTTGGGGCGACCCTCGTGACACTAAATGTTGTTGACAGAAGTTTGACTGAGCAGAGGGCTTCGTCCCACTGCCCCGCTGTGGTTTCAGAGGTCAAACTGTAACGTGTTGTGCACACGCTCTAGTGTTTTCACCCCAGTGCTGTACTGCTGTTCAGATTTGAGCTTATCTGAACACTTCTGGAGGTCATGGGAATCTCACTAAGTAAACATCTGGGATAATGCCAACGCCTGAGCCACCTGTGAGCTCAGACAAACAGCTCACTACATCTGCACATTTGTGGAAAAGAATGTGCCAATGCACTCACTGGACACTTCTGGTACTGCAGCAACGAAATAGTCCTTCAAACCATTTGAGCTAGTCTAAGTTTAGATCTGGTGGTACTTGGAAAGCCAAATATATTAAATGGTAATTAGTGTGAACAGTACTAACTGAAATGAAAGCCTTTGAACCAGTAGATTCTGGGTTAATTTCTGGAGCAGATGGTGTCGTTTTAAATTTGTTTTTCTCTTAGTGCTGTGGTTTTGCCTCCTTAAAGTTTAGTTTTCAAAAACCTCTGTGAAATATTAAAGTAGTGACAAAAACAAAAAACATAAAGTTATAGCATTATTAATTTTCACCAATTACACACCAATAACAATACCTTCTTTACTACTTTCATAGATCAATCTTCCTGGTTTTTCAATTATTCACTACTCTCTGTGTTCTTATCTCCACTTGAGCTCTTTGACTTAATCTTCTTTGCATTAATATCCATCTACTCTTATACTATATTAAGTATGCGCAAAGTTTTAATCCTCTGTGGTGCTGCTTTGTTCAAATACAAATTGTTATATTGGCACCAATCCAAAGCGGTTATGTTGCCAAGCCGCTGTTAGTCACCTGAGCGAGCCTTGGGGCGTTTGTTTTCGATGACTTCACGTCCCAGGAGGGCAGAGCGGGAGGGAGCTATGTGCTGACAAACAAATGCACAACAACAACACACGCTGCAGCATTCCTGACGTATCTAACACATACAGGGTCAGTTTATCTGCAGCAGCCTGGGAAAACAGAGCCCACATCCAAACATGTAGAATAACACAGGTATCTGCTGACTGTGCAGTCTCACAACACAACATCAGCTGGCTCCCAAGAGAAACTTAGGTGCAAAAATACATAAAATATGATAATGTTTTTTCAAAATATTGTACTGTGTTTTGAATTGGCAGTGTGGTCAAAATATAAGAGAATATTTTCTTCTCTAAACATTAAACATACACTGGTTTTGAGACCAAAGTTGTATTTCACTTTTTTTGCCATCTGGAAAAAGATCATTCCTTTTGTGATTGATGTAAATATACAGTTTTTGCACAAACATATGACCACAGCTACTGAGACAGTTCACTCTTTTTCTGAGGAGTTTTGCTCAGAGCTTCATAACACTGTAAATAAACAAATTTATAGTAATAGGACTTTTCCTGCTATTTATTCAGTTCATATACTGGACTGTGCAATCACATAACTACTTACTTTTTCAAAGTAATCTTATTACTACTTGAAATTATTATTACATTTAAGTCTATTTTTGAAGCTACTGGCTTGTTTTTATTGCAGGCTTCTATTCTGTGAAGTGCAACAATGAAATTCCTTTCATTGTGGGAGGAAAACAGACTGATCTTACCTTAATGCTAAACTGTTTTTTTTTTCTTTGTAATGATGTCCTATTAATATACTAAAGTTTTCAGTTTAAAGATCCGGCAAACTGGTCACATACTTAGTAAGAACTGGTCACATTCCTAAGTCTGTGTTTTATCTGCCCTGCACCAATATATGGGCCTTTTCACTCAGGCAAAATTTTGAACATAACTTTCTTTCTCTAAAATCCTTTCAGTTCCTGAAAGTGTCTGCTGAAAGCAATAAAAAGTAAACTGTTATATAAAAGGCCTAAAAATAGTGAGCCTTTAAATAACTTTTGTTTGTCTCTGACACGTTCCTCTTTCACTGGGGACACAGGCACAAGAGTGTCGCGATAAGAGCCGTCTGAGGCAGGCACAGAGGGCTGCCAAGCTCAAAACACATTCAGTTTCATGGATCCACCACAACTTCATGATAAAAACACATTGTTATTGTGTAGGAATAATAGATTAAAGATGACTAAAAGTTAGCTATAACAGTGTGCAGCTGAATATATTCTTATTTCAAAGTAGTTGACTATACCATTGACTATAATACTAACAGGTAATTCTAGATAAGGAAAGGCTATGTTGTTTTGAAGATCTGGGAAATTTGAAATACCAAATGCAGTGTTTCTCTTGGTTTATTGGTTTAACAGGGCTGGTTTGGTCATGATTTGGGATACAGTAAAAATACAGGCATGTGGGTGAGTGGCGTGACGTGACATGTTTAAGTCCAGGTGCTACAAATGTTATAGTTCTGGATGGAGAATGGAGCGGTTCATTTTGATTTAATTTATGTCACTTTAGATTTGCCAATACACATTTGGAAGAAGAAAACACCATTCTTCCAAAAACACTGACATATCTTGTCTAAAGCTTAAATAACATTTGTCCCAAAAACTCGTGTAATTTGTTGCAACATTTTGAACATTCATTTAATATTAATGATCATGTCTTAAGTGATGATGACATCACTCTGAAGATCTTAAAAGTGGACACAAGTTTCAGATTTGGCTTTTTAGTTTTAGCTGGTAAAACGTTTATCTTGAAAAGTAAAAAGTGTGAAAGATGTCGTTTGGAACAACATAAAAGTATAATGCAAATGTATATACGGGTATGTGGTTAGAGCTCTGTCTGAGAGATTATGGGTTTGAATCTGGGGTCGAATCAAATCTCTTAAGTTGAGTTTGCATGTTGCATGTTCTCCATATGTTACCGTGGGTTCTGTCTGAGTAACATGTATACATAGAGTGAATGACTGTTCGTGTTTGTGTCTCTGCCTAAGGCCCAAAGGATACTATAACTATTTGTCTGATAATTATACCTCAACTAATCCATTTGAAGATAAGTTTTAACATGTTTTTTCTCAACTGGCATAAAATCATCTGAATATTATCTTTGTCAAATTTGCTCTGCCCCATTTTCAACGCATTCTTGATAAAAATGGATTCCAAACTTAACCATGCGTGTCCTGGTGCTCTCACTTCTGGAGCACATTTTGATCCATGCCCTGAGCCTCTCCAGCGGGTCGTCCTGTGAGTGACTGGGTCAGATTATAGTGATTAGTCAGTGTGTGTCATCGACAGTGGTTTATATAACGCTGTGCTACTGTGTCTGCAAGGTCATCTGTGAGATTAGAACGGTGCATGATAGGATCACTCATGGATTAGGCCTCCTACCTGCACCAGGGCTAAAACTACACAAGATCAGGTGTTCCCGACCGCAAATAGATGACAAGTCTGGGGTTGCATGCTCAAAGTTAACGAGAAGTTCTTCGAGGAAATGCCACAATCACCACCACAGTGCCAACAGTCTTAGTTAGAAATCTTAGTCTTAATTAAAGCCTCACTGTGTAAAATTACAGCCAATAAAGAGCTTTTGTGTCATTGTGGGTGTTTTTGGTATCGCTTCAAAAAGACAAACATACGTAATTGCGTGTAGCATAGTTTAGGCTTGATGCTTTTTTTTTTTTTTTTTGTCGAATACTGTTTAAGTTTTTTCCGCTGGCAGTACCACCTA
Organism: Mugilogobius chulae; assembly: GCA_038363315.1. NCBI lineage: Eukaryota > Metazoa > Chordata > Actinopteri > Gobiiformes > Gobiidae > Mugilogobius > Mugilogobius chulae. Next base: position 4,089,494 of record CM076408.1, read on the forward strand.
ACTTAGGTATCCATATGTCCCTTTTTTTTCCATAGATCCCTTTAGCCGACTAAAAGGTCCTTCTTTCTCAAAACTAGTGAGTCTCTCAATGCTCTGACCAATAATTTGACCCAAACTGCACTCACAAGACCACAAACTCAAAAGTTTGAAAGCTAAATTATTATTCATAAAATAAAATGCAGTTAAATGAGATTTTTATGTAAAGAATTCTGAATAAATTTGCAAAGGGCTTCTAACTAATAGAAGATGTGGCAAGGCTCCAATGAGTGATTGACTAAAATATCTTCTTCACTTATTTGGACATTTACTGTGTTGTAACTGGTTTCCAAACATTTCAGACGCAAGTATACAAAACAACTGTGACACTGATCTGTGACTGCTAATTGAAAATGTGTGTAGCAAAAGTATCTAAAATAATCTCTGTTTTGAACTAAAATACTTAAAATTCAGTGGTCATAGCTATGGAGCATGCATACACTTGTCTTCATAAAGATTACATTATAAATGAATAAAATAAGAGATTTTAAAAGCCATATTTTATAGAAATGTGTTTTAAGCATGATAATTTGGTCTAAAGTGACTTCATACATTTTTATTCATGTTCTTGGCTAATGAAGCTTTGCATTTGCAAAACTATAGTATACAATCTGAACTGACCATTTTCTCCAAGGTCGTAATCTGCTTTTGTTGGAGATTAAACAATAGGTTTCTCCAGCTCAAATATTCAGGAAATGCAATTGTTACATGCCAACAGATTATTAAGCAAAGCTCTAGCATCCAACTCTCACGTTTCACAAAAAAAAAAAGAAAAGAAAAAAAATTGTTGATTTAAATTGAAACTTGTAATAGGTTTGATTTGATCTATCTTAATCCTGTTTTAGTCAAATTTACGTATATTCAATCACTTTAAAGTATGACTTAATCTTGTTTTTAACCTTGTTTTTACAGAGTTTACTTCAGTAAAAACACACACACAAAACAGATACAAATTGGTTGACAGACATGAGTTATTTTGCTGAGTCGTGGCTGCTGAAAGTGCTTGAGACAATTTTACAAAGTGCTATCAGTATCAAAGGCTTGTGGAGTAGATTCGATTTGCCTTTGATTTCCTCTTCCTGTCGTCTACACTACAAAGCATCAGCTAACACCTTAATGCGACCGAGGCAGACCAGTGATAAGAACTGATATGGACTCAATAATGGACAGATTAAGTACAGAATGAGTGGAAAATCTGTGAAGAGGGAGACTTTCACAGCCCAAAGAGGTGAGAGCAGACAGTGAGCTGCTTCAGGCACGATGTGTTACGTAACAATGTGTCCAGAGTTTGAAAGTGACACCGGCAACATTTAGGATCTAGCTACAGACCAGTAAGAAGGCAGAGGAGCTGTTTACCATAGGCTGTAAACCTTTAATAATTAACCGCTCAAGGATGCACAACCTGGCCAAATTTTTTTACTTTTACAAATGACTTTACTGGGATTAGATCAAGGTTTATAGTGAATTTACAATAAACGTCTTCTAAATTGGTGCTTTGAACAGTATTCTGTTCAAAAGTTCACATTTTAAAAAATATTCCAGGAAATACAAACAAACATACTAAAAAGATATACTGTACTTCAGAATTTTTGCTTAAAGAAGCGTTAACTAGTTTCAAGTCTTAGGATACAGATCTAACAGTTACACACAGTCAGTGCAATTTGGGACTATTCAAACTGTCATTTTGTCTTAGCCGTTGATTATAAAGATAATTCATCATTTTGAAAGATTTTGCCAATCAATTCACAGTTTTAATTAGGATTTTTTTTTAGGTTAGCAACAGTCCTATTGTTTTCCTACGCCTTCCTGTGTACTGACTCAATCAATTGTTTTGTAACTATGAACAAATAACAGTGAAATGCATCTGCCTTTTCCTCATTCACTTGTCACTGCCGATTGGCATCACCTAATAATAGGTTTGGCAAACTGCATTCTTATTGTTACTCAAGTTGTTTCTGTGATGCTGTGGGAAAACACAATTAATTAAGCAACTGCCTTAAAGGGGTCAGATAAGGGACATGCATATACTCAAGTTTCAACAAATTACAAAAATTGTGTGTAATTGGCATAATTATCCATAATTATCCATAACACATAAGTTTGCGCTCTCATATTTCCTTTAGTTGGAAAAGTAGGGCCCAGACAGTTGTAAAAATACATTTCTGTGAGATATGTCATCTACTGTATTTCATTTTCTCTCTTCAGTCTTTGCATTTAAAATGTCTAATGTGCTCTATCTATGCATATAATCATATGAGTAATTGTAATTCAATTACGCTTTAAATAATTGTGATTATTACAGTTATCAGAATTGAACAGGCCTAGTTCAGACTGGCTTAAACAGGTCTAGCTAATGTCAATTCATGTGAGACAGTAAACTGCTTGAACTCATCTCGTTTCTATCAGACAGGTGGCCTTGAGTCTGTGTTTTCTGCTCCATTAGCTCTTCGCACACAAAGCTTTTAGAGGCATCAGCTCGCAGCCAATCAGCACGGCTCTTACCATCAGCTCACCAATCAATACAGTCTTGTTTTATTTCACTTTGGATCACGTTTTAGTCGCCTCCATCAGTGACATGTTAACTGAATGCAGCTTAGTAATGAAAGCTGTGGTTGCCAGTTGCCTTAGCGACAGTGCTTTGTGTGATTTATTTCTTTACTTTATATTGCTAAATCTTGAGTATTAATTTGATTGCATTTAGTCTATACAAAAGGAAAATAAAATGGCTTTAGCAAAGATTTCAGATATTGTACACAAAGCTTCAAAATGAACCAAATTTACCAACCATTTTTTGGCAATTCCTTACAAAATAAACGGTATAATAAACTCAACTCCCAGACACACAGTGAGCCTTTGATTACAAACAGTGAAAGCTTATATATAGTGCTGCCAACACGTGCCCTCTCAGCAGACTTCAGCTCAGACTGTGGGTTCAGAGGCAGGACAGAGCAGCAGACTACAGCCTTGTAAGGCAGAAGAGTTTCTAATCCTTGGTAGGGATTGTGTAAATATGACTCGCACACTCAGCAGTATAACCCTGTGTGAAGGGGTTACGCACACACAGTAGTTCCCCTCAACAACAACCAAGCAGCTGGATTATTAGCTTGTATGTAAATCTGCACAGTCACACAAACAGAACAGTGAGATATTATTAGAAGAAAGCATTTAAAGGTTAAGGTATGGTTTATTTATTCACTGTAAGAGAAATTAATTAATTCATGCATTTGACCTATCCTTTTATGTCTCTGGAGCAACCTGAGTGAATGCCATACTGCAGTGCTCAGGGACTCTTCCTCAGACCTTAAGCTATAGGGAGCCTGTTTTGGATGGTGACTGAAGTGACAAATCCAAACAACATGAAAACATCAATGACAGTCATGGCTAAACCACCAGGTTTGACGAAATTGAAAATGTATCATAATTGTGACCCTTGTATCTAGACAAGAACTGAATCGGGACTAAAGAGAATCGTCCCCTCTCTAGAGATTTCCCATAGTAACTGCATGTTTATCTGGTTTATAGCAAAAATACATGTAATTCTGTCAATGTAAGATTGAGAAAATCAATATATAACTGTGTAATACTACAGAGCGATTATCAGCCGACGTCACTTTCTGCTCTGTTGGGCATGCACGATGCAGAAAGAGACGCTGTCCAACTAGTTGGCTGGGGAAACTTCTTTGATTAAAACAACAAAACGAGACAAAAGCTAGCTGTTTTGTATCAGGTCTGAACCGGTCTGACAGATGTCTGTCTCCTGAAGCTTGACGCAGTTGTTTCACTCAGTTGAATGTAACGTGTGAGTTGAAGGGTTGAATTTCATTCACAAATGTTGATTTAGCAGCATAACTTTTGGTTTTTGCACAGAGATAAACTCTGTTACCTGACAACAGCTCTGGTTTGTGTTGTTTCTGCAATGAGCGGTGGCTCTTTCTGAATCCCTCAATAGAGGCAACAAAATCTCCATGGACACAAACAGGTGACCAAAAGCATCACTAAATGTCAACAATGTGTGTTAATATCTGTCACTTTTACCTTGTCCTGCAATGCTTACTGTGTACTTTTGTTTTTCCTTGTATCATATTTTTATTTTCTTCCCAAAACAACAATAAGGTCTTATTGAAGCAACTCACAATTTGCCTATTTTCCTCATGATACAATACTGGCACTGTCTATCTGCTTGCTAATATAAAGACCACAGTGAATGGTGAAGAAAAGCCTGACCCGTGAGGATTAACCGCCCCCAAATACCGTCGCACTCTGAAGTCACAGCATGGCTACTGTCTGATGCGCTGATTTAATTTTTCAGACTAATCACACACATACAGTTGTATCTCTGTCTGGTTCAAACACTAGTGAGAGCAGCTCAGACACAGTGATACAAAAAGTGGGTTAGTGCAGCTTAATCAGGAATAAATTTAGAACAAAAAGGGTTAGTGAGCTGATACTGGCACACGAGACTACCCACGCAGAAATTGTGCCTATGATGATCAAAAGAACAAAAAGTAGTGTCATTTTCAGTTTATAGTTATTAATAAACAGAGACAACATTATAACCAACACAAGTTCACTTTTGTGTTATTGTAAATGAGCAAATAAGAAGGATTTTAGCAACTTCCATCAACCAAAACTGACTTCATCCTACTTTTAGACAGAAATGTGCCAATTTTCTCTTTGACGGTCAATTCTTTTACATACTGTAGATACATTTGCAGAAAAATGCCTAGTGTACAGTGCCCGTAATCCATTGGGTTTGTGTCAACAATCTAACCACTCAGCCACTGTTGCCAAACCGCTATGCAAACATCTTTTTTTTCTCTCAATTCTCCATCAGCTACATTTATAACTGTACGTCCACATGTGCTTTGCCTTTTGTGCTGCTCACAACCATGACTGATTGTTATGATGGTGCTTTCACAACTGAAAGTTGTATTTTCTTATATATTCTTCATAACTTCAAAACTAAACCTAAAGGACTTTTGTGGGTTTGCTACAAAAGTAGTTATAAAGAAATTTTTTACTTTCTTTTCACACTTGAATTCCTTTGAAGAGGAGCTCCAGCTGTGATCAGACTTGTTTGTGTTGGGATTGATCAACTGAGCGCTCCAGTTCACTGACTGATTCTCTGTCAAAATATAAGACATGTTTTTGGTCCATGTACAAAAAATTGATGAAATTTGTGAAAATGTGCCGCAATCTTGAGAGTTGACAAAGCAAATCTCATTAAGAAAAAAGTATATGTTGAATTGTGTGTCTTCCCTTGGCGTGGATTGACAAGGTCTTCTGTAATTCATAAATTTCAGGCAGCTTGTGGTAATGTTAATCCGGATTGCTGAAATTATGTTCTTTTGTGTTTGAAGCTTAAATCTGGCAACCATGACGAGGTAAAAGTCACGATGCAGGAGAAGTGAACTGCCTGTCTTCTCTCCTTGGTTACGTAAGTGAGGAGTCATGGTTGTAAGAAGACAGAAAGAGAAGCTACTGCATAAAAGAGGTGACTTTGACTTAGAAACCACAGCTTAGAGACTATCTTTTGCCTTTCACGAGTATCTTTTCAATCTTTAGTTCACACATTGACCGCCCAAACAAAAGGAACTCTGGACAAAATGGGACTTGGCATTTACTCAGAGCTCGTCAAAGTCAGCAGTCATGTCAGTGTGACCGCTGGCTTGTCCGTTTGGGAGCTGGCTCATCTCTTGGCATGAGTCGCAGTAGGTGGGCAGAACGGGCCAGGATTTCGAGCTGTCAAGGTGTCAGTTTAAATGTCATGGCAGCATTAGGGCTTAACAAGAGGCTCAACTTGGTTATGTCACTGACTTATAGGAACATCTTACAACATTACGCACTTCATTATCAAGCAGTTGTTTTGGATGAAGAAACAATATTGTCCAGAAAAGGCACATTTTTGACTTAAAAGAATGAAAAAAATGGAGACTGACGTTTCAGACATGTGCTAACAACCAACGTTTTACAATGTAAAACGTTGGTTGAAATGTTGAAAATCATGATCTGTTTTTGCAAAAGTTTGAGAAAAACAAAAACATTTAAAATCATTTAATGCAGGAGTGTCCAAACTTTTTTCACAGTGGGTCTCTATTTGAAACGTTTATGAAGCAGAGGGACATAATACACGGCTGTGAAGTGAATCATTCCAAATGTTGCATTTGACCTAATGTTAATGAACCACCACACTTTTAATAAGGCATTAAACATTCATTTTAGGTTTATATAACATCAAAATGTTTGTTATTTCAACTATGATAGAATTGCTCAAATAGAATTGTCCAAGGGCTGCATTTGGGCCCTGGGCCACAGTTTGGACATGCCTGATTTAATGCATTGACTCACCAAAATCCTTATAGATATACCGTAACTTTACTGGCGGACCTCTGTGCTTGTCCCCATGGAGATGTTTAAGAGTTTCACACAAGAAAAGTTACTACATCAATGCACCTTCTAGTATATTTTTTGTATCAGACCCATAGACTGTATATGGAAGTGAATGAAGAGACCGCATGGTTTTCACCTGGAGTGAACTGAAGCCAATCACAACTAGCAATTTTAACTGCTAATTTGTAGACTATTTTCAGAACAAAGAAGTTCAAAAGAATTTCATGGCAACCACAGAGTCAATCAAGCAAGGGTGAGGTCCAGCTTAGCAACAAGTCATGCAAGCTGTCAAACAAACTTATTGCTCACGCGAACTGGACAAGACCTCAGGGAGAGAACAATAATCACTATTGTCTATATTTTGATTTACAAAACAATAGTGAAATAAAACACCCAACATCATGCAAAGTATTTTAAGCCAGAATAAGACTCACAGGGGCTAATTAATGCTCAATTGCTATTTAAAACATTGGAGGCTAGCATTACCTACATACAGTCTATGATTAGATCTGATACTAAAAGTAGATGACAATTGCTGGATGTCTAAACAGAATAACATAAGCATTACTCACCTATCTGCAGCAGCACAGGTGTGACCAGCGCCGTCTCCATGGCGTAGCAGAACTCCCGCCCAAACATGACCGCTCCGTGCATTATCCATCTCTTCACCGGGATGCCCTCTATGGACCCGTCGCTCTCGGACTCCCCCTCCCCGGTCGGTCCCGCGCTTCCTCCAGATCCATCCGTTTCGGCCGCCGCAGCTGCTCCGCCCTTGTCCTCGTCCACGTTCACCACAGTTGGGTTTTTGTTACCGTTGACGACCAGAGACCCGACCTGCATGGCTTCAGCCTCTGTGTTCTGTGGAGGCATCCTGGAGGGCATGCAGTCCCGAAGAAATCTAACGCACCCACCTGATCTATTTCTCAATAAGAGACTAAAATTATAAACTATGTCAAGTTTTTAGGCCTTCTTAGGAAGTAACAACAGCACAATCTTCAATAGTAACACTAGCAGTTATACGCTATAAAAATAAACTTGTAGCAAAATCAGAGCTTTTAAAACTTATGTCCTGTCTTGTGAGGTAATCGATCTAAATATGTTAAACTAGAAGGCCGTGGACACAAGTAAAACAAAAATACAACTAAATTGTGCAGATCTGCTATGATTCAAAACTAGCAAATGTAACAGGCTAGAAAGAAAAAAACATAAATCCCCCCAAAAACGAAGGAAGCAGTTGAATTTTCACAGGAAGATTGCACAATACATTCCCATAGTGTGCATTTGAGTGAGCTCCTGGAAAGTCGTCAGCTTAGATTTTGGTTTTGTGTGTGTCAAAGTCTGTATAATGGATGTATGGGGTGCGTGTATGTGGTATGTGGTGCAAAAGTGAAAGATTATGGCTTTTTTGTCATTTGGGGTTTGGTTTACTGTCTATTAGAAGCAGTAAAAATCCATATAGAAGACCATTCGGTGAGTTCAAGAGTCATTTTTTCTAAACAGGGCTCGAAGAGGGCGTCGAGGGAGGAGGGGGAGATGGAGCGGGGCGGGCGGCGCAGGTGGGCGGAGCTCCTCTGAAAATCCCCATCGATTGGCTGATCAGTCTGGAGGCGGGACGAACATGAAGACAACGCAGCAATCCCGTTGGTCCACAGAAGAGACATCAAGGAGGTGAAAGAAAACATAGGGAAAAAAAAAAGATAAGAAAAAGTGAGTCATTGCAATTAAAGTTTCAGACAGGTACTTTCTTCAGTATATGCCATATATAAAAGCAGCTCGAGGCACATGACGCACAACAGTGGGGCTAAAAGCACTAAGATGGTGGACTAAGATGGAACTAAGATGTTTACTGAATCATTTAAGTGTACTGACGAAATGACGCACATGCAAAAAGGAAGAAGATGTCCTTATAATTTATATGTTCCTACTTTGGATTTCCGGTCTCAAAAATATCTTGTGGAGTTTTTAATGGATTTTCCTATCCAAGCGTTTCATAGTGGTGAAAATCTAGCAATGCTACCATAGTAAATATCAAATAAAAACAAAATATATTTTTCAAATAATAGACTCAATGTTTTCAAAATATAAAGAGGAAGTTAAAACACAAATAACTGAATCATTATACCTAGTAAAGTTCTGCCCCGCCCATTTTTCTTGGCAATGAACCTCCTGTTTAGCTGCTATAACAAGTTGCTGGATTTATTTTAACTATGTTGTTGCTTGAGGTCACCGTGCAGGACAGACAAACATGTTCTCTACCTTAACAGAGTTAAACAGGAAGTGCACAGCTAAGAAAAAAAGAGTGGGACAGAATAAGGTGAATAGGATGCTACATTTTTCTCTTCACTGTTTTTCAGGCTATTGTGCAGCTGATAGCCATTTGAAAATGTTCATTTTTAAATTAAAATTTTCAAATTTGTTGAAGGTAGGTGAAGATCTTCAAAAGGTATAGTTTCAAATATATACATAAAAAGATCTGCTAAGATACAGTCTAAGTCTGCTCAAACTATGGTCAAGGGAGAACTTAAGCTAGCTAAATGCTACTCAACTCAGGTACTGAACAACTGTGACTGAAAGTTGAGCAGAGAATAATATGTTTGTGTTCATGTGATGATGTCAATAAAGTCTTATGTGGGCAGTTTGTACTTTAACATATAGGACATTTCATCTTTAGGATGTGAAATTTTAAGATTTTTATATTACTAACAGCACAACTTTATGCATGGCAACAAAAAACTGCATTTTAATGATAATGATTTTAGCTGCCCTCCATCTGTAATGAATATTATTGGCCTGTAGAATGTTGTAATGCATCGTGAACAGAATCAGTTGGTGAAAACAATCCAATTAATTAAGCTAAACAAAGGCAGAGCAGTCCCTCCTTTAAGACTAATCTAATATTCTAGCTTCTCTATCCAGGACCTCCTTGAAAACTGTTTTTGGAGAACAGTTGAAATATAAAAATTTCAAAAACCACTGGACTACCTTTAAAACCTTTTACGATGGCAATTTAGTATTTTTTGTGTGTTTGTTTGTATGTTTTTCCAAATGAACTCTAAATAGACAGGCAGATAACACAATGTAATATTTCATTTCTGCAAAACGCCCATTTCTTCTTGATCTTTAGTATGTGCTGCGACTTTGGGTGCAGACACATGTCTTAGTATTCTCCACTATGAAAAGACCCCATTTGTAAAGACAGTAATTGGTCGAGCACATGATTCACTCACATTTACACACATACGGACACCACTCTTTGAAAAACCAGACGGCGAGATGAAAGCGGGCAATGTGTTTTAAAGCTTTTCAAAACTGTACTAAGCTGCAGAACAGAAGACCAGTGTGTGAAGACCATCAGTGAACAAGTGGACCCATACAAAACACGGCATACTAGACGCTCAGTATTTCGACTTGAATTCCTCTGTGCTTTTGCTGTGGCCCTGGTGGATTATAACTATTGGAGACAGCACGTTTCATCATACCCAACACAAGCTAATGCCCAACACGTGAACAATAACATTTGCGGCAAATCTCCTATCAAGCTTCTTAATTAACAGAGGTGAACGAGGTAATGCAGTTCCAACTCAGAAGCATGATGCAACAAAAGAAAAATAACCAAAAATACATCAAATAATGTGTATTATTGTCACTAGTTTTACCTGATTGCAACTGAAATTATATATTTATCAATCTCTACATTTTAGTCTGGATAAGACACAATCTATCAAAGTTTGTGATATGACCAGGGTTTCAAATCCCATATTTTACTGACTGAATACTTGAATGTTGTTGATCTCTAAATCCAAAACTTTAGCCAAATAATTAGATTCCTACTGCATTTATTTTAGAGACAACCTTCTCATCATCATCGCATATGATTGGCCCAGACATAGTTTTGACATGCCAAACTTTTGTGGAGAAAATACTCTATATTGAACATTTTATAATGTACAATGATGGCCATGAAAAAAGAGACTACACTTCCTAACCACAACAAACAACACGGTTAAAAAAATAATCTATTGTAGAACAGAACATGAAATGCAACAACAGCACATGGGTTTCAGACAAATGTTTCCTTCATACTTTCAAAGACTTTCTCAAAAGGTGTGTAAAATTGTATTTGAATTGTGTAGCTTAAGGACAGATCCTGAGTTTATTTACTGAGTGCCAAAGTAGTCATTCAAGGCGCTCCTGTTCTTTCTAAAAAGTATCAATAGCTTGAAAATTCCAGATTAAACTGACCAAACGGTTGCATAAAAATCACAAGAAGATATCAGCTTGGATTCTCTAGTCTCTATACCTACTAGACTGCACATTTTTATCAGATGAGTAGGTTTGTCTCCATGGAGATCACTACCTGGATTTTTACATAGGCTCATTAAACCTCTATCAAACCTTTTCCTCGTACTTTTGTTCAAAAACATATTCTTTATAGTCAGTGGGTTGCCTTTGCACAGATCTGACCAGTCTCCATACAGTAAAGAAAAACAAACCAGCAGATGGGAAAATACTTCTCTATTTAGACACCCCTCTCGTGTCTCTATTAATATTCAGGAAGCGCTCAAGATGGTCATGAATATTTGATCTGGGCCCACAGCCAAACACTCCCCTCTGCTCCTCAGTTCTCACTGCAGTGTATTACATAACACAATCCCCCTTACAGTGCGCACACATAACACACACACAACACCAAGGGTCTAATTAGCTTTTGATTACAGCCCTGCCACAAACCACTGCTAGTATTTCTGACCCAAAACGGCCCCAAAGCAAAAATCTTGAACACTGACAAAAGCAAACAAAGGCTTTTTAACGTGATTACAGATGGAAAGACACAGAGATGGATAAGATTGTTTACAGATAACACACTTTTGGTTGTTCCACCTTAATGTTGTGGACAAAAAGTTAGCATATGTTCAATTGTTTTTGAGCTTCTGTTCTCAAGAGACACCAGTAGGAGCCAGTTGTTTAATCAATTAATCAGTTGAGGACTTTAATGAGTTAGAATTCTGAGCTTCATCTGCCCTTTTTCGGCTATGAGTTTGCTTTTAGTTTTGTTTCGATATTTGTAGTTGTAAGCTTCAACTTTTTGTACAGATGTAGGGTTAATTCACAAAAAATACTCCCCTTTCACTTTACCGATGCACAAGTCTCTCAAGTAATCTCTGAACTGTTTCTTCGTTCAAATAACCTTCATATTAATAACTTTTACACATACGTATATTTTTGTTGTTGGTAATGTCCTGAAAATGTGCTACAATTAAATATGACTTCAAGATTTTCCAAGGGTAGGGTTGCACCAAAAATTGAAAACTTGTTAGACTGCAGTCAACACCGAACGATCTCAATGATCAACTTGCACATTTTAATTGAGAAAACTATCAGCGAGTGAGCGCCGCACTACCACTCACTTGTTTAGGAGAAAGATCAGGGTGGGAGCTTGTGTCTTTATTCTCCTCACGCTATTTGCGTTTCACGTTTTAACATACATCATTTGACTGAATGTCCAGTCTCTCTCTCGTCATTTGTAGTTGTGTGTGAATCCATTCTGCTCCTACCGCTTTTCTCTCCCACAAAAAATATGTATTTTGGTGCGATTGATGCGCCTATAATACAAAATTAAAACTGTAGTAGAAGTCTATGTTTTCAATAAGAGGAACGAAAATTGAATATAAGAACACGACTGAACATTGGGGGGATCTGTTTTGTTTCCCCAAGATTGTACAGTCCTATCCAGGAGTCCCCATACCCATGCCCATACATGGTTACTGTGGTTCTCAAAACTTTCAGTTGCTAGCAACAAAATAACAAACCGTAACCATTCGCAACCTCATCTCAATATTAAAATAAGACCAAATGAACCTTTTTGGGATGCCAAACCTTGCTGAAGATATCAATGTTAACAGGAGACCCCCAGAAATCATTTTGTGACTCCAATAAGGTTCTCAATCCCCAGGTTGAGAACCATTGGGTCAGAAAACAGTGCTTTAGTCAACCAATATTTACAGTCCCAGGTGACTAAAAAATCTTTGCAAACACACACATGGTATATTGTGTCACTAATGTTATGGGTTGGGTGTTCACAAAAAACACGCAAATGAAACATTCACTCTTCTCTAAAGATGAAAGATCTACATTTTCTCTTCAGCATTTTCACAACCCTACACAAAGCCTTGCAAATGAAATGAATGTGTTATCTGATTTTAGCTGTAGTCCCATTGTGCCTGATGTTTGTGTGCAACCTGAGCTACAGTTATATAGAGTTACACTGGCAGCTTTTTCAGGGACATAAACACAAGCGGACTCACGTGAGACGACATGGGAAGCAGAGGAAAGATGAGGACAGGACCTAAAAGACCTGAGGTTACCAAGTCTCGAGGAGTGCATTTGTGGTATTACTAACTTGTGAAATATGTTGGATCTGGATTTAGGGCACATCGTAGATCATGCAGGTGCTAGAGAGATCTTATCTCTATACAGTGGAGAGTTGGCAAAGGGAAGTGGGTCTGAATCCTATAATATATTTGTCTAAGTCTAAAATTGGCTGATTAAGTGATTATTGAAAAATTGACGCTAAGCAAATAGATTCAAAAGTAGATATAGCCATCATAATAGTAAGTCAATGAGAATGGGTTAGGGTTAGGGTCAGTTCATCACACTCTTCAAGGGAACACCCATGTTCACTATGATGGAGGGCAAAAGCGCCGTCTGTATGCATTACAACTATGGAAACTTTGGGAAAAACCTGCTCGTTTCTAAGTTACTTTTATCGATTCAATTGCAAAATTGTTGTATTTTGTGTGACTGGCTGCACTAACAGGCAAGTAGGTTGTAAGCCTAATGTAGCTTTTGTCATTTACCTTTTGATGAAGACAGAAGAAGACAGTGGGTCGTGACATTTGGAGAAAAAAAAAAAAAAATTCAAATGCAATGAATATCTGAAATAACCTGCATCATGTGTGGCTAGCACTAGCCTCATATGATTTATAGTCAAACTCTTGCATAGATTTAACACTGCCCCAAAACAGTTTACCAAAGAAATGTACCAATTGCAAGGGGTAAATCTCTTGTAAAATTTATTAAATTGGCAAACACAGCAGGAGGAAGAAAGTATGGATCAGCTAGCATTCATTAGCTTTTCCAAATAGCTTGCTTTGTGCGTCTAAAATATGTCTTACTCCCATGGACAACTGTATTGATCATGCACTATAGAAGTAGCCTTTGCTTTCTTCCAAAAAAAAAAAAAAAAAAAAAGGAAAAATCTGTGAGAATTCATTAGTTTGTGTTCTTGCGTTTTCGCACTTCTGCCCTCAGTGTACACCCATTTTTGGAAGAGCGAGTGGCGGCGCACAAAAAGTGCAACTGCCTGGAGGCTCACTCCAAACGTAATTTCGTTGTACTCTGTGACAATGACAATAAATTTTTCTGTTTTGTTCTGTTCACAAGATCATGTGACGTAGGAGCAAATGGTCAATATAGACTAGCTACACTGTTGTATAAGCTGCAGACTGTAAACTGTGTTATGTTTATGTCATAACTTTATCATTCCCGAATTTTATTCTTAAAATGTAAACATACAGAGGCATTCCATTAAAAATATTAGTTCAGCGGTTCACATTTTGCCCACTTCAATGCATTCTGGGCTTTATCAGTCTTTACAAGGATGTGTTAAGAAGCACTTTTCACAACTTTCAAAAGCCAGAGTAAGTTGAGTCATGTTGGTATGCTGATGGAAGCAAGTAGATTTAAATCCTATCTGTTATTTACTTGACTGTAAATATTGAAACCTCTCTTGAACTTGGACGCAGCAGATGGAAAAAGTTTGAACTTAAGAGCGGGACCTGTCTTGAAAGGAGACGCCTGCAAAGTTCAAGGTTGTGGACAAATTAAGATGCGTGCCGTCTCCTGTATCTCGCGGATCCTCACATAAGTAGGCTGCTCTATTTTGGTGGGCGTTTATTCCCGGTCAAGAGATTACCTGCATGGAAGCGTCAGAATCAGGCCAGGCTTCATTTGTCAACTTTCCTGAGATCTCTGAATGCTCGGTGTCAAACAGCATCAAAATTAGGGCCCGACCGATATGGCTTTTTGGGAACCGATTCCGATATAGAGAAGGCTGGGGTGCCGATAGCCGATAAGACAGCCGATATAATTAGAAATAAAAAATTACTTTTTAATTAGGAGCAGATGTTAAAAAAACTCTGTTTGGCTTTATTGATTTTAATTGGGGTTTATTTAGGTCACATTTAGTGTTAGTTCGCCTCTTATGAGTGACTTTAATGGCTTGAAACTTGTTTGTATCACATTATATTTGACAGACCTGTACTACTGAAGTGAATTCGAGATGGTAGGTGCGGTTAGCCTCATTAATATGCACGACGTCGCGGCAATTAAAATGCGCAAATACCGACCATTAACACCTCTTTTCATGACTAATTTACATGTCAATGTGTGTCCAGTAATCATACAGACACAACACTTTACAGTCGTCAGAAAGAACGAGCTGAGGCGATGTTATTGTTGTAGCCTCACGAGCTAACCGCTAACTTCTAGCTAAGTGAGCAACAAGTTACATTGAAAGTTAAAGCAAACACGTTTTCAACACTCACCGCACAGATAACCTCTTCTAAGATCCCAAGTCTTCACAAAAATTCCTTTAATCCAAACTCCAAATGAGAAAATAGTGAGAAAGCCAACCAACTTCTTCCTCTTGTTGAGCAGCCGTGTGTCCTCTTTTATGACGAGGATCACCCCCTTCTACACTTTGATAAAATAAAAGTCCTTTCTGTTGATGCGGGCGCCATCTGTGATGAAATTATTTCCTTTTCTTGCGTTAGTAGCGGAGTTGAGAGCATTTAAATCCAGCGCTGCCTCAGAGCGCACTAGTAGAGGAGTGAAGCAGCGCGTCAGCCTGGTGCTGCGTTCAGGTGCAGTCCAACAATAAAACAACTCCACAAATAAATGTAATAACCGCGCTAAATATTGATTTGATTGGTGATTTATTATAATGGTTGTATTCTGGATGATCTAAGCTTTAAAATGAGGTGCAACATGGCCTAAATATCGGCGGTATATCGGCGATATTTTGGCCGATAACCGATCGACCTGAAAGTACTCATATCGGCCAAAAATATCGGCCAACCGATATATCGGTCGGGCCCTAATCAAATGTCAACAAACTGGCTAAATGAATACTGTAAGGTATGGCAGGGTTAGTTAAAGACTTAGATGTGACAAGAATGATTTAACAGCTTTCAAAGAGGCATTATGTTTGACAAGAACTTGATTTGTTGAAATGTTTTTGACCCAGTATTGTCTCTCTATTATAAGTAACTGTTTTTGTTTTCCACAAAATGGACAGGGTAAATGCAGCACTTTGTGAAAGAAAAAAAAAAAAAAAAAAAAACGAAAACAGATTGCTACATATTGTCTAATTTGCCAAAGAAAGTGTTTTAGGACTCATCAGAAACCAAAAGCAGTGCTCTGATTGGCTGAGTTGGGTGATCCACTCCCGTTTTACTTTGGTGTCTGTAAAAAGAAGTTCTTAAGCCCTAGCTACAGCCAAAAATGAATTCGTTTGCATATAAACCATGCTGAAGGATCAGCGAGAACGAGGAGGTAGTTGGACAGATGTAAATACTTACTTCCTGTTTTGTAATGTAAAATAAGCACCTTTTAGCTGACTCATTGCTCGATTATGAAAGATTAATGCAATCTAAACTACATTTATAATCATTTGGAGTTTAGAGTGAATGTGAACAATTTGACTAAACTAAAATATATATTTTTAGGACTATATTGGTCCTATCACTGCAAAGTAAAACTGGGGCACGGTATAGTTCTTTGTCAGCATACAGGAGGGTGTTTAAAGATATGCATCTTCATTCTTTATAAAGACAGAGTAAAGGTCTCGTGAGATTGTTCTGTACGTGTGGTGCACAGTGTTAAAGGAGTTTGATCTCGCAAAATGTTGTCCCACTCCTCATAATCCAGCTACAACATATTCTTTTTCTGCATAAAAACTACAAAGAACAAAGACAGCCTTTTTTGTCATTTTTTTTTGCTGAAATCAAGAAAATGCTTCTAAAATGTGAACATAAAACACCAATTAATGTCAAATATCTAAGTGCAGTCTAATCTTTAATCGTGAACGAAAACATATATATCACATTTTGTATGTTCCGATTGGTTGGTCATTTTCACATAAAATACATTGTGCATAAAAAGTAAATGAGTATATATAAAAAATATATATCCTTACATTTCTGCAAGTAGAGATGAAGTTTCAGTTTGATATCTGTGTTCACCTCTGGCTTTAAACTCATCAATCTCAGTCTGAATTAAGTAGAATTGTCTCGGGTGTCAGTAGATCCGGGCACGTGACGCACACTGGACCGAACACTCAAAACATGCACTGACCCATTTACTGTAGCAGGGGATATAAGTTACAGGGGTGATGACTTTGGGATCGGGTTTTACATACTAACAAGGCCCTATGGATGTTTGTGTCTGTGTGGGAGCGATGGGAAGAGGACAGTGAGAGAAAGAGAGGACGCCGAGTTAAAAGAAAGAGTTTTTGTTGGAGCAGAGCTGAGGCCAAAAGAGGCTGATAGTGCCAGTGTGCTGCTTGAGCTCTGAATAAGGGTCAATCGCCCAGAAGAGGATCCCTCAGGTTAAACAGATGGGCTCACATCGCAGGCAAAAAGAGGGCTCATTATGTAATTCGCCGCAACTATCTGAACGCCGTGTTCATTTAAGGTTACGCACGAGGATGTTTCTAGTGTCTATTGTGCACAAAGAGAAAAGTGGTTTTAAGGATTGAGGACTTGTAGTTTAGTAAAATATATAATAGTTTCTGCTTGTTCTTTATCTCAATTAAAACATGGATAATTGCAAGGGATAAATTTACTGAAAATGCATGAATAATAAAGCAAATTTTTTGGACCATTTTCAAATTTAAAATGTAGTAGTTCTGCATCATAACTAGGGTACATAATGTTATTCTTGTCAATTAAAATATTTAGCTTTTACCACAGAAAACACACTTTAACTGCAGCACATTGTAACAAAATAGGACTGTTGCATACTGTCTGTGTCTAATATTCAGCTACATTATCTCTTGCAAAAGTAAAAAGCAGTAATCTGATTTAGAGCTTTGCAATCTGGGGAATCAAATACATTTTGCCTCATATTGATTGATCTCAATTTTCAATACTGGAACATAAGATAAGACTTCTCATCTCAGCCATTTAGCACAAATAACAATCACATTTCTTCTTCAAAAGTCTCCCCTCTGCTCCAAACCTCATGTTTTTACAGAGAGAGGATTAGCTGTGGAACTTTCCATTCTAAAAGCACACCTTAATAATTGACAAGTTGACATGACTAGATGGAGCTCTTTTGATTGACAGTTTTAGTGGATAGTCCCATTTTCGCATCACTGTATGAACAAACCTGCTCTACAGCCTTGCATACTTCAAGTTTGGGGTGGTATCACAAGTTCATGTTTGCACTTTTATCTCTCTCTCAATGTTTCAATGTTGCATCAGAAAAAGCAAAGTAAATAGGCACACAAATGAACCACACAAGTGAATGAAAAATCAAATTTTTGTTTTCTTATTAGTAAAGGTAACTATAAACCTTTTGTTCCACATCAAAGGAAGTCTATTGTTGCAAGGTACAGTTTAAAACAACAGGAGAACAAGAGCAACAAAAACAAGAGAATATGTCTCAAATATAAACTTTCACGTCTTACACTACAAGACGTTTCTGTCATCTTAATTAAATCATTTCAACTATTCTGATGTTATCATTTTCACACTTCTAGTTGCACTCACAGAGAAAGAATATGTTTATGTTATTATAAAATGTATATATGATCATTTTTGGGAGGTTAGTCCTTAATAATCATCTTGACAATGCTTGGGAGAGTTGGTTTCACTTTACAAACAGGACAAACGAAGACATGACTTTTGCTGTTTGGACTTAGCCGCTGCAGCTTATCACACATGCATTCTGTCCCTCTCTTTTCTGGGCAGCGACTAATATTCCCATGAAAGCATATTCTCTTTCTCCGTTGTTAGGCAGATGGTGGGATAAGTAGCGGTGGTCGCTGGGATGCAGAGGGGTTGTGTTATGGTGGTGCAGTGCTGCGGCAGTGCTGAGTGTGCAGTGTGTGTAAGCGTGTGTGCGTGAGTGAGTGGGGGGCGGGCACATGTGAATCAACGTGCACTCGCGTCAATGACAAATCCCTTACTCATAACAGGGGCTTATATCACAACACCGGCTGGTTGCGGACGTGACGCAATGCACCTGCTGTTCCCATGCACTCTATAGTATTTTAATATGCCCCCTACCCCGACCCCCTGGGAGGCCAAATCAGGCTTCAATCATGACCCCAACCTTAAATATAAAATGCCATCTCATTAACCTTTATCTTGAGCTGGGATAAAAACATAAACAGAGGCAGAATAGTGTCAATCCAGACTTCAGGGTTAGTTGATTAGCTGAGCAGGTTAGACGCAGCAATAAACTCCAGCAGATGTGCCACATGTAAATTGGTTTAATTGTGTTACTTACAGTAATTAGATATAATAAACCTGATTACAACGACAATCATTCTATATCAGACATTAAATATGTAACTTCATCCTGTGCAGAAACTAATATAGCTAAAAATAGCTTCATGCATGTTAGCTCAGTCAACTTACCGGCTAAAAATAGACTAGTCTAATGTTTATATTTAGCTTACCGGGCTAATGGGTTAGCTAGTTAGCTAGTGCCCCACATACAGTGCAAACAGTTTATTAATAGAAGCTTTACAGGTTTGACTCTGAGTCACTTTTTGTTGTCTTATCAGCCAATAGCCTTGTGTTATCTTAATCTTGACACATCAAATCAGATACACTGTCTGCACTTTTCCTTCCGTTTTTGTTTTTTCACACTTGTTCTTTTATAATATAAAATGCATCAAAATGCATTCATCTTTTTTGAGAAGGCAATGGAGTATATAATTTCTTTACTCTATACAATTTAATAAAAACTTAATATTTGCAACTCTTATTATATATTTGCACACTCTTATATAAGATAAAAAGTAGTGCAGTTTCAACAGTACAAAAACAGCCATATTTAACCGCAGTATGCACACAGAAATAGTTTCACTTTCTCACAAGAGGCCTTTGAATCATAAAAACAAGATAAAACAAAATATGTTCACACGAATTTATGTAGGGGTGCACGGTAGCCAAGTGGTTAGAGCTCTGGCTTCCCAATAAGGAGGTCGTGGGTTCGACTCCCGGGTCGGACCATCAACATCTCACGATCTCTCTGGGTGGAGTTTGCATGTTCTCCCCGTGTCACCGTGGGTTTTCTCCGGGTACTCCGGTTTCCTCCCACCTCCAAAAACATGCATGTTTAGGTTAATTGGGCATCACTGTAAATTTCCCTTAGTGAGTGAATGAGAGAGTGAATGGTTGTCTGTCTAACCCTGCGGCAAGTTGGCCACTGTCCAGGGTGTTCCCCGCCTAAGGCCCAAAGTCACTGGGATAGGCTCCAGTCACCCGCGACCCCTAACGGGATTAAGCGGTAGAAAATGAATGAAAATGAATGAATTTATGTAGTGTCCATCTGTATTCTGAAAGTCCAAAATTGGTTACTATAAACAATAACGTGATATTGCTAAATAGATGTTTTAATGGCATTCAGGGTCATATACAAACTGTTGTATCGCAACCTAATGTCTAGACAGTCTTTGTTTGTTTGTTTCTAATATTGTCCTTAATATCTAATAATATCTAATGTAATAATGTTATTCGTCAGCTGGTTCAAATGTTAGCCGCCAGATAGACTGCAGTTTTGACAAGCTGCCGACAGTTGCTTGGCCTACTTCTACATTGGAGTTAAGTTACTGAGTGTGTGTCTTCTGACCACATAACCACAGCCTCCGCCCTCTCTGTACCCCACAAACATGGCACACAGCACAGCACCCAGCCTCTGCACCCAAGGGAACTGTCCCGTTTAGAGCGTCCTCTCTCTGGTGAATATGTGACAAAGAAGATGGAAAAACAAAAGTCAGCCTTCTTTGTTGTTTGTGTCTAAATAAACAAACACACAAACAAACAAACAAAGCAGACTCCTTACTTGGGGTTGTTTTGGATGTAAATAGGTCAATGCTAAAAGGGGCTAGTGTAGGCTAAAAACAAAAACACTTCCTGTGTTTGAGGGTACAAAATATTATTAGTCATAGACATTACGGTGAACTAATTTTCACCAGAAAAGATCATTTGTATGTTGTACAAATTTTAAGTTATTTTATTTTGCAAAGATGAAAGCAAGTGTGGTTATTATACATCCGATTTTACCTAAATATGTGAATACTGTTTGAAAATTGAGTAGATTGTTTACAGTAATGTTAATAAGAGCTAAATACAAATGGCAAAAGCTATGCTGTAAACTTTCAAAGAATGTGTTTTGTCTGATAGTTCATGCTCCAATAAAGTTTTAACACATTTTTGTTGGCGTGTTATGAGGTTATCCCAAACTATATAGCATATCTGTGTGATCAACAAGAACCTAGAGTCAGCCACTGGTACTAAAAAATGTGGAGTACAAGTTAAATTGCATCATATCAAAGCATCACTTTCTGATTATTTGCTCAAAATGTAATTTACGGCTAAAACCATTGAAGACTTAGTTTGCCTGCTAGCTTATGTATTTGCTGCCTAAATAAAATAAATCATTACTCATCAAAAATAGCCCGTCTATTTACTTACTTGGCCCTGACAGAGAGCCCTTACTGCTGCAGCTTGCACAGACCTGTCCAAGGCTGCAGCAGACATTAAGTTCGATCTCCGCCCTCTCATCTAATGGAATATTCCACTGACACACAAGACACATAACACACATAACACACGATAAAGACGACTGGAGACAGCAGCAGCCCTCGACAAACCCATGGCAAGCAGGTTTGGTCACTGTAAGAATAACTCGACCAGGCTGGTAAACAAAGTAAAGAAGATGAGATCATAGAAAATGATGCGGGACATTTTACAGGCACTATCTTGCAAGATGTGGCTGTTTTTGCAGTGTTTGTACAAGAAATGTTACTAAGTAAGCAACTTTCAGGATCAAAATGAAAAAATGCTTTGAACAGAGGCCTCAAATTATACAGCTGGAACATAATGGCATGTCATGTCACATTTTTACAGGCAGTATTTTACATGATCTAGGTCACAGACAATTTCATATTTAACCATACATCGCAAAAACAACAGTCAGGATTGTCTGTACAAGAAATGTCATTAAAGTTATAGTAGTTTTCAACCAACATGAGAAAATTCTTTGAACATAGTGACCTGAGAATATGCAGCTGGAAAATGACTCTTATCTTGCTTATCTTGCCTCAACATACAGCTTTAATGCCAACATACACTAAAAGGGGAAGACATGTCCACTCACCACGTAAATAAAAAAAAAATGCAATATCCTGATACAAACTAAAATTAATTTAATATTTAGTAGGAATCCCATTTAGATATTTTGGTATTGATAAGAATGTATGCCACAAAAAAACAAACAAAAGATGGGCCTGTAGAAACCATGGAATAGGCTTATAAAAAGTCTAGATTAGCCCACATTATTATTATTAATAACTACTGCAACTAAAAACACGTGTCATAAACAAATGAAATCAAATAGAGGAAAGAATGTGTGCGCTGTGCTTCATGAAGTCTTGAGCGTTGTAAACAAAACCTTTCAAATACTTGACCAACAGGGAGGTTTCAAACATTTCTTATCTATACAGACTCATGGTTTGTTCTGTAAGTGGGACAAATCATCCTGAAGTGAATCACAAAACGTCTTAGAAGTCCACATTCTACATATTGAATCTTGGATATTACAGACAATCTTCCTTCTACAAACCTCTTCTGATAAACATGCACTATTTTTTTTTTCATTAATAGTACCTGAAATAGTACATTTACTTCTCTTGTAAATCCACAATATGTTACTATTGAGTTTTCCCATTGGCAGTCACTGTGTTGTTGAGTTATGTTACCTTATAAAGTAACTTATTGAGTTACCTCTGTACTGCCCTGGAAAACTAATTTAGTTACTGTGTTACTTTGTCAAACAAAGAGTACTAAGGCTTATTTATAAGCCAAACAGGAGCAGATGTAGCGTTGTGCATAAGGACAAAAGAGCAGTCTGATGCAGTTGAATGTTTTCCACAAATAAAGTTAACCAAAACTTGTATCAACCCCAACCAAGTCTTTTCTTGTCAGGTAAGAGTTTGTTGTAAATTTACTCAAAGAGCATGGGCTTGTCAAGAGGAGGCTCAAAGGAAGGACGACATGTAGAAAGAAGATAAGAAACCACAGGGACAGAGCAGGGTGAGTGCGAGGGGAGAATGTAAGAATTCATACGAATGACCACGAAGAAGTTACTCGCTAGGACACCCAACGTGTTATCCCCAGCACTACTAGCTGCACAGGGATGACTATATTTAACTGTAAGCAAACTAATAGAAATAGTGGTAGCACTTTAAAAGACCTCCACGGTACCTACCAGTTAAGTACCGTGTCAGTTACTAGTAACTAACAGTGACACTTACTAGTACTTACTCTGGTACTTACTGTGGTACTTACACTGGTACCTAGAGTGGTACTTTGAGTGGTACTTGTACCAGCAGTTACTGGTACATACCACTGGTAGTTACTGTGGTACTTACTGTGGTACTTACACTGGTACCTACAGTGGTACTTTGAGTGGTACTTGTACCAGCAGTTACTAGCACATACCACTGGTAGTTACTGGTACTTACTGTGGTACTTACACTGGTACCTACAGTGGTACTTTGAGTGGTACTTGTACCAGCAGTTACTAGCACATACCACTGGTAGTTACTGGTACTTACTGTGGTACTTACACTGGTACCTACAGTGGTACTTTGAGTGGTACTTGTACCAGCAGTTACTGGTACATACCACTGGTAGTTACTGGTACTTACTGTGGTACTTACACTGGTACCTACAGTGGTACTTTTACCACCAGTATTGGCATGCTGGTATGGTCATGGCCATACCAGCATGCCAAAGCCTGATCCAGTCAGATCTCAGAAGCTAAGCAGGGTTGGGCCTCGGCAGTATTCGGATGGGAGACCACAGAAGAACCTCAGCTGCCACAGTGAGACAACTTCAGTGGTACTTACTACATTAGTTGACAGTCAACTACTGTAGTAAGTACCACTGAAGTACCAGTAGGTGTCACTTTAGAACAGGTCCCGTTGTTACTAGTACTTAACTGTCAACTACTGTAGTAAGTACCACTGAAGTACCAGTATGTGTCACTTTAGAGCAGGTCCCGTTGTTACTAGTAGTTGACGGTCAACTACTGTAGTAAGTACCACTGAAGTACCAGTATGTGTCACTTTAGAACAGGTCCCGTTGTTACTAGTAGTTGACTGTCAACTACTGTAGTAAGTACCACTGAAGTACCAGTATGTGTCACTTTAGAACAGGTCCCGTTGTTACTAGTAGTTGACTGTCAACTACTGTAGTAAGTACCACTCAAGTACCAGTGTGTGTCACTTTAGAACAGGTCCCGTTGTTACTAGTAGTTGACTGTCAACTACTGTAGTAAGTACCACTGAAGTACCAGTATGTGTCACTTTAGAACAGGTCCCGTTGTTACTAGTAGTTGACTGTCAACTACTGTAGTAAGTACCACTGAAGTACCAGTATGTGTCACTTTAGAACAGGTCCCGTTGTTACTAGTACTTAACTGTCAACTACTGTAGTAAGTACCACTCAAGTACCAGTATGTGTCACTTTAGAACAGGTCCCGTTGTTACTAGTAGTTGACTGTCAACTACTGTAATAAGTACCATTGTAGTACCACTCTTTACCATTATGTATCATGGTATTTGTCAATATATGTTGGAATTAAGCTAAGATTGTTGTAAATTGTTTTCTGTTGTTTTGTTTACTGAAACAAATAATTACTTTGGTATTTGTCAATACCCAATATTAATGTGACATAAATAAAAAACTTGGTGCTTTTTTAACATTTGCATTTTGTTGTAATTCATAAATGATAAGCTCTACTTTTTTTTAATTTAGTACCAATAATACCACCACTGAAACATATGTGTGTGCCACAAATTATTAAAAGTGGTAAGTGTACTAATAGTTACCACTGTAAGTACCAGTCACTGCTGACACAAGTGCCACCTTAAGTACCAGTGTAAGTACTACAGTAAGTACTACAGTAAGTACCAGTAACTACCAGTGGTATGTACCAGTAACTGCTGGTACAAGTACCATTCAAAGTACCACTGTAGGTACCAGTGTAAGTACCACAGTAAGTACCAGTAACTACCAGTGGTATGTACCAGTAACTGCTGGTGCAAGTACCACTGTAAGTACCAGTGTAAATACCACAGTAAGTACCAGTGGTATGTACCAGTAACTGCTGGTACAAGTACCACTCAAAGTACCACTCTAGGTACCAGTGTACGTACCACAGTAAGTACCAGAGTAACTACTAGTAAGTGTCACTGTTAGTTACTAGTAACTGACACGGTACTTAACTGGTAGGTACCGTGGAGGTCTTTTAAAGTGCTACCGAAATAGTCATCTTTACTATACAATATTAAAACATGCCAAATCAAATCAAAATTAAGCAGAAGTATTGAAAAAATAAAACTGTACAGACCGGTTCAGATAAAAATCTAACTAACCTAACTTGCTATGCAGCTCCAGTTGATTTTATCCCAAAGGTATGCTGCACAATGATAACCTGACTTTGTGCCACTCCTGGCTCAGTCAGTGATCAGCTAATTTGATTTGGAGACGGGACAACAGTCAATCCTGGGACCTTTTGTGCTCGCCCAGGGATGAGAGTGTTGGACACAAACCAAAAAAGCATCTTTAGAGTTGGAGATTAGACTTGATTCACAGCAGATGTCTTTGCCATGGGACAAAATGACTGAGCAGAACGACTCTGTTTCAGCCTAGACATAATGCAAAAGCAGAATACAGCTTTCTGAAAATCAATCCAACAGAAAAGACATGCGACTTTTATAATTAAACAATAGAAAACTGATTGAACAGAGTAATAAAATACAAGTTTGCTCTCCTTCAAAACATATTCCCAAATGGTTTGTCACTGATACTAGGAAAAGTGAATTAAACATACTTTTATCCTAGGATCCTTGCATGGTGTACACATAATAATAAAATATGTTTTCATTCATGACCGAAAACCAGACTCTGCAATGAGGTTCGACACACCAATTTGATCCAACAAACATTTGTGTTGCCTTATGGCCGTTACAACACACAGAGAAATATTCCGACTAATCATGTACTCGCGGGTCTCAGCTTTTGTCTATTCAAACATCTTCATCACTCTGAAAAACAGGAATATACTGAAACTTATAGTTTTGCTTTTTGATTAGGCTTGTGACTAACAACTTCCTGTTGAATGTCATGTTTTTGTGGTTCCTACTTCCTCACTTTTGTGTTTATTATGACACATGATTAAAGTGTGTGATTTAGGTGTCACGGTTTATTGTTCTTTTAAACAAAACCAGCTAAACCGGAATTTTTAAAGAACCGATTTTATGCAAATGTTTTTCATGTGATGTTGTTTGTTTCCTTATTAAAACATATCTGTCATTGTTTTGTTTTATTTTTACTTATTTAAAACAAAGCCAGGAGATTATAAAGACAGAAACTTAAAATACGGTGTTCATTAAAAGGCAATGTAGGAAGTGCTCCACTGTGTTTTTAAACTCCACACACCTTCACTAAAATTATTTGATTTTTTTTACAGTCTTGAAATTGCCTAATTCTGCAGAGAAAGCTAATATTTTAGTCTTGTTTGAACTGCTTTATAGAAAATATTGGAGACTTTTTGAAGTAATCTCAAAGATGAACTATTCAAAACAAAAGCACAACAACTCAATCTTACTTTGATGTATTATTCAAGCTGGGCAATATTAAAAACAACAACAACAAATTTCTTTATAACTTTTTGGCACATCTTGTTAATATTTGCATTTTCTCAGAATGAAGTGCAGCAGTCTCTCCTTATAACCTTATTTTCCTGTTTCCATAAACACTTTGAATTACTGTCCATCAGTCACTTCTCATTCATTTAATTTATTGTTAACTACCTTTTTGAATACACCATATCCTACTTTTAAATTTTACCTATCTTCAAGTAAGTAAAACAAAATGTATAGACATGTGAAAATGTATAGACACGTGAAAGAAAAATGAACAAAGCATCAAAATTAATTGATTAATTGACCTTTATTTAACCAGGGAATGAAGAAGTGATGTAATTAGGGTTGTCCATATAATCACAATAGGTCATTATTCAACACACATTCTACCCTGATTCCTGATTTTCTTCAAACAGCTTCAGATTGCCCAAAAGTAGATCACACTTCAGTATTTTTTTAAAGAGGTAGATTAGAAAAAAGCCGACAAAACGACCGCCTCAGAAGACAGTTAAAACACAACTTCATTTGTAGCTGCAAGACGTCTGTGCATGACGGATTCTATTAGAGATAAGAGAGGCTATTCACAGCAATGATGCAACAACAAAAACACAAATAGAAAGCTGCTTGTGCTCGCTGGGTAATTATAAAGAAAGCTTGTTTGGAGACAAAAACAACTGATTTTTAGGGAGTAAACCTTGCAAATTCAAGAGCAGGAATATAGTTTGCTAAATGCATTGTTAAAAGCGATAAACAAAGATGCCAAGAGATAGTATCACCTTTAAAATGTGTTGTTTTTGGATGTAACAATGGAAATAGATGGGAATTTTGTTTTGCTAAAGCTAAAGCAGCTCCCATAGAGACTGTAAAGCTTCTCCAGCCCGTGAAGAAACCACTAAACAAACATATATGTTGCGCCACTCTCCACCGGCGTTGGCTCACGTCCCAGAATTCAACAACAGAGCAAGAACATTGCCAAGTTTAATATGGGCCTGGGAACAGTATGGAGACAATGTGTGAGGGGCTACAGGTCAATGGATGTGATGCTGTGTTCATGTTACACCTTTATGACAATTACAAAGCTGCTCACAGACCTCTTTTGAATGGATCGAGTTTGTGTTTGTCTTTTGCCTTTTCAGTCTGGGTTATTTAATAGAAGCTAATGTTGTTTCATATTGGTTATTGGAAAGATTAGTTTATTCAGGTCTGATACAAGTAGAGATGGGCCATGACAGATACCAACAGCAGTATACTTACTCAGTTTCTGTCATGTAATGCATCTTGCACCATATTTGACTCCCACGTGAGTAAAAATCAGCTTAAAGTGACAATACACTTACTAGAGTAAAAGTTTTGGTTCCCGCTATATTCTTGTATTTTACAAATGTTTTATGAAAAGACTTGATTGGTTTGTCCTTGAAAGGTCATGAGTGGCCAATTGCGTAAATTTCAAAATGTACATTCTGATGTTTGTCAGAGTACTTTTTTCTCTCACTTAAGACATTTCTTGGACCACTGTTTTGTTCTTTTACTTGAGTAATATTATTTTTGAAGTAACTTTAAAGACACGTTTAGTCTACTCTACTAACCACTGCTGATATGTTGGGCAGAGTTTTGATGATTTTCTCCAAATCACATGATTTAAATTGGCTTCCCTTTCAACTACACTTGTGTTTTACTACAAAAGTGTAAAACAGGAGAAAAAATATGTTTTGTACATTATCTCCTTTAAACTGAAGTGGTCAATTTAAGCTATCGCTCTTGCCTGGAGAAATAAATTCAATAGCTGTCACACTAAAAAGGGCAACTAAAGGATGATTAATAATTATTATTTACATTGCCACATTATTAAAACATTGACTACAATTTTTTAAAGCTAGCAGTTTCATGTTTTCATACATGTTAAAAGTAAAGACATGAACAGAGCTTTGAATTCCCAGAAAAGGGTTTAAGATGAACAGAATACTGCTGGAGATTCCCAGAAACACAACCAACCTGACCAGAGCAGAATTTTCTTCCTCAATATTCAAAGTTCCTTACAGCTACAAGAACTGAATACTATAATTCGCTTAAAAATAGTTTAATAGTTGCCAATTTATTTCTTGAGCTGAAGAGTTTACATTCTTGCTTCAGTATAATATGTTATTGTCTGTCTGTCTGTCTGTCTGTCTGTCTGTCTGTCTAGATGCCAGGTTATGTTATATAATATTACTGTAATGACATGAGCAATAAATATTGAGTCTAACAAGTCTGTAGTAAAACTCAAAGGCATCCAAAGCTGTGCCAAATAGCAAGAGCAAGTAATTATCAAAACAAGCTTGTGCAGCGTTGTGTGTCAGCTGTCATTGTTGGTGTGTAAGCATATATCTGTTTGCATAACGTCTCCATATGAAGCGTGCATGTGACCGTCTTTGTCTGCCGTGCTGCTTTCAAGTGTGTCAGTAAATCCCTCCGCTTAGTCAGCATCATTTGACAGTCAGCTACTTCATGAACAAGAGGAAGTTGAGCGCTTTCACTTCAGCTAACATGAAACACAAAGGTGAAGAGGACTGGTTTAGGCCCAGCTGAACAAACTGGTTTTAAACTTAATTCAGATACAATTGGGTTTAGACTGACATTATACTTTACATTGAGGTCACAACCTTAGTCCTAGGCTATTCTTGAATGCATTCTGGTTTGGTATAACTTTGTAAGCATGAATAGGTTTATCATAATAGAAAGTTCTAACCACATGTCTTTAGCTAAAATCAATTTAAACTGACTTTTGCACAATGTATAGCTAATGTTGTTGCTAACGTTAAGATGAAACACACTACAGGTAGAAACAATCTTCAAATCAAGATTAGAATTAGCAATTTTTTCAGTAACAAAAAAAACGTTCAGATTTTGTTATCTTGTTCAGTCTCAGTATGAAAAGTCTGGTTTGTGTAAGAGCTACTTTAAAGATTGATCTTGCAGCTTCCATGCAGAAATATTCATTTTGAGGAAATGTCATTTGAAGTTACACTATTTTAAATAAAATATTATAACATCTTTGGAGCAGATTGAACTTTTTTCTACTTAACAAACTGACCTCAATAATGGGATTTTTTTTTTTTACCTGTACTGTCTCACCTTAAGTAAACAAAATATCTTCTAAGACTGCTCTGCTGGGCTGCCTGAGCAAATGTACAAGTAAGTTGTGATTAAATACAGTTTTGCTTTGTGCATTGCTGCAGACCCTTAAAGCCTGACTCAAACAATTAAATGACACTGCAGCAGCAGAGTGCAGAGTTAAGTAATGTGTTTTCGGTTTCCCACACAATGGAGAAAGCCCATCTGCAGCCCATTTAAACCTCTTGCAATGGTTTTATTTGGAGCCTGAGCGAAAAGTCACGCAGTGCACTCACCAAAAGGCCTTAAAAGCTTCATAAATGTCGTTGAGACGTTTGCAGTTTTGGTCCAAGCTACAATCTGTGTCGCTGGTCCTGAAGTTGCACCTGCACCACAGAAAAGACAATAAAGATTAAAGGCAAGCGAAACACAAGCTAAGACGAATAATTCAGTTTATAGTAGGCATAAAATCAATAGATGCATTAGCAAATGCGCTTCACTTTCGTAATACTGGAAAACAAAACTACTAATCACTTTGAAATCCTTTGCTAAATTTGCAGCGGTGGATTTTGACATCAAAAGTAGAATTGTAGCAATACAAGTGCTTTAATTAAATACAAATTTCATACATTTACTCATGCAGCAACAAAACATCCTGCTACAGTAGGACATGTCAAAACAAAGCATGTACAAATCCATCAATGTAAAAATAAAACAAAAAATAAAAATAAATAAAAACACACTTGCAAAATACTTTCTGTAGCTTTTGTTTAATCTACAGACCACTGTCACGTTTTATTGTCACTTAAAAATGGAAATCCAATTCGATAACAGCAAGTTTCTTGAAATTAAACTTTGATAAGATTCAAAAATACACTTAAATCTAACAAACTATGCAGGTAGATCAAAAATATCTAATTATAAACCATTAAATTATTATGTGCATTAAGTGGCTATGCTTATGGTATAAGTGCTGCACATAAGGTAAAGTGACTTAGATTTGTATAGTGTTTTGGTCTCTATTAACAACATTTTAATGATTATTCATCATGTTTATTGATTGCATTTCAATTCTCTAGCTATCATTCAACTTTACAATGCAACGTTCAAATATCCTAATTTTTTATCTTACCTTTACTGTTTTGGTGCAGCAGGTTAAAACGATAAATCTCCCCTTTCTTGTCTAATTACACACGCCTTGATGAAGAAAACAGCGTGTGTACAATCGAAAAAATACACTGACCCAACCGCACCAATAAAAGCTAATGTTTATGCTTTGGTTGCACTTTTAGCCAACTGTGCTAATTATAACCACTTTATAATTAGAATTTAAGCTAGTTATGCGATGCTTCTAGCCCGTGGTTGTTTGCATCTCGCCGCTGAGTCAGTCTCTTTCTTGTTTTTGACACAGCCCCTTGTTGAAAAGTCCACCTCTCCACCTCCGTCCCCCTCTCTGCAGCGGCAACCTGAGATGCTGTACCGCCTGGAGACGACCGTCAGCGGCCACAGCATTAACAGTACCCCGCTGATCATCCCCCGGTCTCTAACTGCTCACCTCGCCGCGTCGTGTCAGCCCCGATCTCCGAGTGTTTTTGTGTCCGCTCAGCTCCGGACAGCGGCCAGGCTTTTGTTGCATAGGTTGTCTTCTGTGCCCTGCGCCCGCATCTGAAGCCAGGGCTTTAAATACGCCTTTAAAAAAATAGCTGTCGGTTAGGAAAAAAAAGAAAAAAACGGAGCGCCCACTTCCGTCAACGTCACTGTTAATTTGCATATGTGGGCGTGGTTTAGGCTGTAAACAGTCAGGGGAGAAAAGGCTTTGCCCCTAATTTTCACTCTGAAGTTGTAATAAAAAAGTTTAATTTGTTTATTTGTTTATTATGTGTTTATTAATATTTTATCAAACTATTTGGAGTGTATTTTAGAAACACGTATAAGGCAATAATGCATTATAAAAAGTACAGAAAACAAACAAGAAAAGAAGTCTCTATGCTGACAAGCCAAAGTTTACCAGAACAAATATATTTTTTCCACATCAGTAGATATAAATAAGTATATTAGTTTGTGCAACTACATAAATGGTGCAAAATGCAAATCTTTTTATTTTCATTATTTAACCTGCATCCGTTGAAAAGGTAATTAAGATTGCAATGCACCTTTCTGCATCTCCTAAAACCTGCCTTGTTTTTGTTTAGCAGCTGATTAGCTGACAGGTTCCTGATTTTCATCCTGTAAAACAGAAAGTAGGCGTTTATATGTCAAAATACTTTCTCTCATATATTTTTCGGCACGTGGCTAATATTTACATGCGTTCAATTTCTGAAGACAGCTACATCTTGACCCTTTAGGCGCCAGAGTTTTTCAGTTGAAATACATTTCTGTAAATATAAAGTCTTAAGACCTTACCCTGGATAATCCAAACTGGTAATTCTCTGTATTATTTTATAAAGCTACTGCTACAGATTGAGTTTGGTATATCAAGCTTCTAAAACTTATGAGAAAAAGAAAATCTGAAGTCTGAATATAGCTGGCTTGAAATGGCTTGGTGCAGAATTGCTACTTTAGCACATAAAAAGATAGGAACATCTTTTTACAGACAGCAACATTTAACTGAAGTGGACCACCCAAGTGAAGCCAATCAGAGTGCTGCATTTGCCCCTTGCTGAGAAATAAACACTTTATTATGGATTAAGACAGAGCACAAACATGTGGTTTTGCCACAAAGTGCTGATCTAGCAAAAATAACTGGTGGTGGAAAAGACAATGGTTACTCATGTACAAAAAGAAAGTAAGACCTCAGCTTTAAAAAATCAAATATACAGTATAGTTGCATACAGCTAAGACACTGCAAGTTTCACTTTATTAGCCCTGCAGTCTGTGCCTTTTGCAGGTCTTTGGCAATCACTCAGTGGGTGGAGCAGGCAGGCACCGCACCAGACTAAACACAGGTGATGTGGTTAACACCCTAAGTGCATGTGAGAACAGAGAATAATACTGTTTTGGTGAAAGGAAACTTGTTTATTTCATGAAAGGTGCAACATAACTAACACAAACAAAAGTGAAGTTAGACTTATTTCAACATCCTGTCTTATCTGAATAAGCTGAAACTAAAACATAAAATAACAGGTTCCCAAGGTGTGAGTGCAGATACGAATACAACTTTGCACTGCTTATAACATCATTTTCATGTTCTGTCAGTTGCACGAACATACAACAGTGTTATTGTTTCTCAACTCATGATCTCAGTTTCAATGCAAACATGCTTATGCCATTTCACAGCTTTGGTTATAATCCAAAACACACTTCCTCTAAAGTTAATGAATGTGGATTAACGGAAAGGGCTTAAAAGCTCCAGGAGAGGCCGAAAACAACTTTGCCTGCAGCCTGGACCTACTGTACATGCCGACAGATTATGATATTCGCTTATGGCTTTATGTAACAAAAATGTCCACAACACATTACACTGGGCTTTCTCATGTGTCTCCTTTTGTTCTACAAAGAAAAGAATACTATGGAAGCCCTCATGGAGAAAAAACACGGGACACCTGCTAGATATTGTTGGTTTTGTCTGTTTTTATGGAAGGTCAGAGGTCACTCAGACAGGGGCAAAGCTACTGGGACACTTTGTTTTTAAGAGTGAAAGTGTGAGAAAGTCTCACAGCTTTGAACAAATATTTTTGTCTGCAAGCTGCACCTGACAAGATGCAGCCAATAATTATGACGAGCACACTGACCTCTAGTGGGCTAAAGTAAACATTTTACTACTAACAACAAATTTTTAGGCCTCTGTTGCAGTGTGGCCAAAATAAAAAAGGTCTATGGGTTAAACTCAAGCAGATTCAAAATGTTATTACAGCATTCCATAGTAATAACATAGACTTTTAATAAATAATATGTTTTTCAATTATTCAATAATAGGCTTGGTGGAGGGACCTGTTCGTCAATGAAAGATTGCTTCCGAAGGTTTTGGACGCTCCACCAAAAACGCTCAAAGTGCCCGTAACACAGTGTTTATATGGCTGCAATAGAGCATTATCCATTTTCTGATACAAAAGTCTCATTGATTACATTAATGTTAAAAGTCTTCTGTCAAAGGTCCTTACTGAGGTATGAATCAGTTGTTGCAGACGGAAGTTTTTTGAACCAGTAAATAATGCATCAGGTTTAACAAACAATCAAAGCTAGGCTACTGTGAACTCAATATTTAGTTGAAGTCTTCTTCATGTGTCCTTGTCCTTTAAAGGGACACATGAATCTTTTTCATGTGTCCCTTTAAAGGGGCAAAGTGAATTGATGGTGTCATTCACTTTGGATGGCCAAAAATCTGTGTCAGTAATTGTATGTTACAGTATCTTGTTTTTTACACACTGTGATCCATGTTGTCAGCTAGCGCCGGCCGTCCTGTCAGTGTGATTGTGGCCACACTGTGAGCTATGGCCAGTGCAGTCCCAGAGCATTTTTTCACAGTCTCACCTCTGCTTGTCTGCCCCGCCTCCTCATCCAAAACTGCTCCACCCCCTCGAAACCGCGCCTTCCATACCCTCTTAAAACTGTCTGTCACAAAGCAGTACACTATGGGATCCAGGCAACTGTTCAGACTGCTCAGAGTGACTGTGATGTGGTAGGCCAAAATATGACCCGCCCCTTGTCAGGAGACTCCGCCCCCACCTGAACCCGGAAGTAGACCAGTATCTGTCGAACGTGAAAAGGTGTGAAGCACACAGCAAAAACCACCAGGACGGTAGCCAGAAGTCCAACAGCGCGTATCCTTCTGGCCCGACTCTTCTGAGACACATATCCGTGCCGGGACGACAAGAAACAGGCAACACGCAGAGTAAATCCCACCACGACCAGTAGGGGGAGCAAGAACTCCAGAACAGTGAGGTAGAACAGGGCTGGGAGCAGCATGCAGGAGGGGCTGGACTCAAGAGCTGTGGTCTAGACAAGCAAACACAGCATGAAATTAAAGTCAGTTCTTAAATGCATGTATTTCCTAGCTCTTACAGACCTTATGGCTAGGGGTGGGCGAATTGCAAAATAAAATTGTCAGAATTTTTGTGTAGCCAAACTACAGTTTCAGTTTGATCACGATTCACATCACCTTTGAGGGAAACAAATTTCAGAAGCTTCACTTCACTGCGATTGGCTAAATGCAACAGCCACTCAATCAAAGACAAAGGCCAACCAATAAAAGAAGCAGTCGGGGGGAAAAAGGCTTCTAACTTTAGCTGTCATTTTGTTCACCTGAGGTTGCATTTTGTAGGCTTATGTGTTCACTTTACCTGAAAGGAGTAGGTGACCACGATTGCTATCACCCACACAGTGCAGCTCACAAACTTTGCCGCCCCTGCTGTCCTCCATCGATGAAGTGTACTGGACGCATGGACCACAGCCAAGTACCGGTCAATACAGATACTGAAAATTAACAGTTGAACAAATAAAAAAACTTAACATAGAAAACTGTTTTAGTGTAAGTCTGTTTACTAACCTGGTCAGAAACAGAATACTGCAGTACATGTTGACAAAGTAGCTGAATGTATGGATATAGGAACAGACCACACAACTGCCTCCACTGTGATACAGAGCAATGCGAACGGACAGGGACAGCGCCACCAACAGATCTGCGACAGCCAGGTTTATAGTGTACACTACAGTGGCTGAGGGGCGGCCAAATGTCCCGCAGAAGATGTACAGAGCCAGGGAGTTCAGTGACACTCCGAAGACCAGCATCACACTGTTGCACAACTGCACATGAAGAAAGGAACAAGCAACTTTTCATTAAAATTCTGCACATTTTGTCCAGAATATTATAAAATCACATCGCCTAATGAGCTCAATCAAATAACCAATTCAGATCAAATTTGTGGTGTGCAGCATTTGTTTAATTGTTCTTGCTCGTACTTACAATGTGCTTGTTGGGTAACAGTTGTAGAATTGACTATGTGCATGCAAGGTGTTTTGCTGCCTTCATTTGCTGTGGGGATTATGGGAAATACCACTTTCTGAGTAGGAAATAGCAAAGGAACACCCCCTCATGTCGTAATTACTACTGGGAAACTGGGAAATAATTTTGATGCTGGAGTTGCCAAGTTGAAAACAACCTTTGACCCTTTCAATATGGCAGACAGTGGCAAAATAATCCCAAATGAAGAATATTAAATGTTTTTCACTTGTTGGCAAGTTGTTTTATTATCTGGAGAAATATATGACAAACAAGGCTGACTGACATCGCTATTTCCATTTACTGTAATTAGTAAAAGTCAAATGTATTTTTTTCCCCCTCAAAGCAATATAATGGGCATTGGAACTGATTATTTACTTGTTTACTTTGGATTAACATATATTTGTCAAGATAAAGTGTGTTTTTAACAAGTTTCTTTTTGCTTCGACCACAAAACCATTTGAACAAAACCTACTGTAACTACCACTTCACAATTTACCATATTTTCCAAAGCAAATGAAAGCCGCACAAAAACATCTTTCATAAACACACTTTGGTGCATTTGGTGATGTGTAAAGTTTTTAGCATGTTCATTTTTCATTTTACACTGAGCTAGTGAAGACCCCATAGAAAATAAACAAAACCGGAAATGAACATGCCAGTAAACAAGCCAACAGACGGCTCTGTGCATATGTCAGATGGCTTGTTTATTTTCAAAACAGCTAACTTCTGTACTTTTCCTGAGTTTTTCCTCTTAGCGTTAGCATTTAGACACAAACATGTCTCATTAAAACGTGCCAGAGACCATTGGTGAAATATTCTCTTGATTTATAAAAGTTTTTAACATGTTTTCAGAGGCATCCACCAACGACCAACTGTTCACTGTGTCATTAACTGAACAGGAAGTTAGCTATTTTGAATATAAACAACCCAGCTGATGTTCTGTGCACAGAGCCTATTACTTGTTGGATTTTGGCTTGCTCAGTTTTCTTGGAAGCGGATGTCCTATTAACATTATTAACATTTTGAGATTGTTCTGCAAGAATGCACAAGGCAGACAAGTTAACATGTTAGTTAGCTTAACAGAGCTAAACAGGATGTGCAATGCCAAGAAGTGGGCAGAGGAAAATAAGGTAAATAAACATAATCAAAATAACAATTTTGTGTGAAAACAAACAAAAATGTTAAGTTAATTATTCATTATTATATTTAACTGAAACATGTGGCATATTCGTCATACACACTTAACTGTTAAAAACAAAAGTACAGGACGAACAGTGACCTTTCAGTTGACTCAGACATCATTTTATAACACACGTGTGCTGCTTGATCTTGTAGTTTGTTCATTTTAAACTAGGGTAATGAAAACCTTATTAAAAAAATGAACAGGAAGAGAGCATGGATAAAAAGTTAGCATTTTATACAAACAAGCATGTTCTGCGAAAAAAAAAAAAAAAAGTCCCTAAACACCAAAAGATCGAATTGCCTTGTTTTTACTTTTATAAAAGCTGATAATTAAACCATATTCTCGCCTTGCCTTTTCAGATGTAATGTGGGTTGGTGCCATATTTTCTTACCATTAGAGACACCCAAACGGCGTAGAAGTCATAGTACAGCTGCAAGTCCAGGTGGGCCAATCTTTGGAGATATGGCGCCCCCCAACGCTGGTCCCAAGTAGTGCAGTTGTAAGGTTCAGGAGGAGAGGAGCTGATGTTCACAAAGTTTTCCATTGATTCTGAAGATATTAATCAGATTGTCTTGCCTTAAATGAAAAGAATGATATGTGAAATTAACAGAAAATGCAGATTCAAAAGGACAAGTATACTATCTGAACTGGGTTAGCACTTCTCCTGTCCCATAAATTTGATTTACTTGACACATCCTGAGAAGGAGTGGTCTTTAAGCTCTAAGTGGAAGAGTCGAATGTGTCTATACAATCAGCTATAAATAGTCCTGACCTGTAAAAAGAAACAGGAGATGTTACAGACTTCGAGACTGGAGGCTTACATAGCAAACTAAGATAAACTATAGGCAATTAAATACTATTGTTGAGTAAACCTTTCAGTGTGGTTTTCATCAAACTGCAGTCATAACATTTTTTTTTAATTGGCCAGTACTTAGATTGGCAACTATACATTAAAGTGTTTAATTATTGAATGTGTTATTTTGTTGAAAAAGACTGACCAAAAAAGAAACGTGAAGAACCCAGACAATTTTGTATGTAGTCTATTCATTTGGATAAAAAAGCAAAACTGCAAAAAATAAAGTCAACTTCTTATAGAGTCTCAAAAACAATAGTACTGAGTGCTGCTGGGTCGGTGAGAGTACAACAACCAGGTGCTCATCAAACAGAAAACATTACTCACAAAATTGCCACAAAAGCCATGTTAAGTTAAAAAGGCCCACTTAAAACTGGCACAAGAATGAAGGACTTTTAACATCAGAGTGCCCTTTCTGTGCCAGTTTTACATAGACCTTTTTAACTTTACATTGCTTTTGAGACAATTTTGTAAGTAGTATTCTTATAGAGTCTATCTGTGTGGTGCAACAAGCATGCTAAGAGAACATTTAATGCAGCTTAACCTGAAATCTTAGTGATCCACTGGTTTATGCATTTGCAGATGACAGATGACCGTCTGCTAACACATCCTGGTTTCCACTCTCCATCACACTGTGCAATGACAGAAGGATAAAACAAACTGTGGCTGGATATGCTGCTTTGGAAAAATCAAAAATAAGCTTATAAAACGTAGCATCGCACAGGTGAAGACAGCTTAAATGAACATAATAAGTATAAAATATAATGCACAATTACAGTATAAATTAGCATGGAATGAAGTGAAAGTTACACTATTAGAAAAAAAAAAATAAAGCAACAAAGGCAAATTGTTGTTACGCTGTTTCAACAGTGTGCATAAACAATAGATAAACAGTAGAGGAAAAGCAAAACATACCTCTTAGGGAATGCTTCTTTGGACAAAATACAGTAATTTGAGGTCATTTTCAGTCCAAAGTCCCAGTAACAAATCATGCGCTCACAGTTCTCTGTCCTAGGGCTGTCAAATTGAAAGTGGAGTAAAGATTGGACTTTTTGGGCGGATCTCTCTCTGGCTGGGGTGGGATTGTTTGGATGCTTTAACTCTGCAGTTTGTAGCTGGTGGCTTAAAAGTACACAAAAAAGACCTACTATGCAGAGATTTACTTCTATAGATTACATCACAGCAGTTAAATAGTTTATTTAACCATGTCTGTGTTGTGTTGTTTGTGAACAATGTCTACTTTTACTAGCTTATATAGAAATAGTCTTAAAATAAACAATGAACATTTAGTGACCACTTTTCGTCTAAAACCTGGTCAATAACATTTTTATTAGTCTAGGCGTATTTAAAATACCATAAAGTACAGTGACATAAACAATCATTGTGAGTTGGGGCCAAGAGAGGTTTGGTGTCTGTAGGTTTATGTCAAACAACCTGTCTGAGCAAAAGTTTGCAATGTTTGTTTAAGGAGGCCAACTGCAGATATGATTATAATTATTATTATTATTATTATTTTACTATTATTATTATTTTCGTGTTTTTTTTTTTGTTTTTTTTTTTTTTTTGCAGTAGTAGTACTTGTTTGTTTGTTTATTTATTTTATTTTTATGTAATAAGTTGTTATTGAATTTATTAAATTTATTTGTAAATTGCGATTATTTATCCACTTTTTTCTGCTTGTTCTGCACATCCATGATCTACGGTTCTGCATTCGGTTGCCGTGGTTACGGGTGGTGCTCTTTTCAATGGTCCGGGTGGAACTGCAACTTAGCAACACCAAAATACTGAAGTTGCGACCTTTATAAATAATAAATGTATGCTTGTTTCCTCGCTTCTCAACAGCACACTGTGAATAAATACGGTATTATACTCACGGGAAGGGGTGAAGGTTGTCTTTGATATAGCGGGAACCTTTGAAATTTGGGAAAGCGGAACATGCGTTTAGTGTCTGGCGGAAGTGGTTGCGTTGGGGACGGCGGAAACAAAATCTGTAAACAAACGCAACTCCTGCATACAATTGTCACATGCGCTAGTTAAACGGGGTTTTCTGCTAAAATGTTTAAAAATACCTTCCAGAGTGGATTTTTGTCTATTTTATACAGCATTGGTAGCAAACCTCTTCAGATATGGGACAAAAAGGTAAGCGTGTCTTCTTGGATGACACCTAGCATCTTTAGTGCTAACATAAAATAAAGCTAGCTAGTAAAGACTTCAGACAGCCTTAGCTTAATCTCTTTAGTCGGGATCTCTTTTATACCTTATCTACTCCATTTGGAACTGGTTTAACTCTTGTTGTTTTTCACATTTGCCGTTGTGCGCACTTGTTTTGGTTGTAATATTACTAACTTAGCTAATATATTACCCTTGTGTTTCGAAAAACGCAAAGCAAAATACCATCAGAGTGAGTGAATGTTGTAATAAAGTTGTAATAACTGAACCTATTTTATCCTGAGACGTCTGTGTTAACTTGTTAAAGGTTCTGTCCATTATTGCATAAAAGTTCATGTATTTTTTGAATGAAAATAGATCATTTTGTAGGAGTATAAACAAGGCTACTGACATTTTTAGAAATTGGCTTAAACCAGAAAATATAGATTGTTTGTGACTGTAATAGGACCACATCAGAACAACCCATCATGAACCAGACGGTCCGGTTACTAAGCAACTCACAACAAGACTTTGCCAAAAACCAGAAAACTAACATTTTAGAGGTTTTTGCA
This sequence comes from Mugilogobius chulae, assembly GCA_038363315.1. NCBI lineage: Eukaryota > Metazoa > Chordata > Actinopteri > Gobiiformes > Gobiidae > Mugilogobius > Mugilogobius chulae. The sequence goes on from CM076408.1 coordinate 4,129,718, forward strand.
GTATTAGACATGCACTGAAGCTATTTTAGCATAGTAACAACTGGGCATTTTATAAATTGTGTTCCTATTGTTTGATATTTCAAGGTACGAAATGGACACATAAAGAGAATCACAGATAATGACATCCACTCTTTGGTGCTAGAGGTGGAAGGGACCAATGTCAGGTGGGTTATATTTAGTTTCTCTAATTTGGTGGTATTGTTACAAAATGTTTTGATCATGAATTTATTATTTCTTCTTGCAGCACTACTTACATTACATGTCCAGCAGACCCAAAGAAGACGCTGGGTATCAAGCTCCCATTTCTGGTCATGATTATAAAAAATCTAAAGAAATATTTTACTTTTGAAGTACAGGTAACGTTATAGCTTCACAGCATTTTAAAACACATCCTGCTGCTTTTGTAATCAGTGGCCAACTTACATCTTACCATCTACTTCCAGGTGTTAGATGACAAAAATGTCCGACGGAGGTTCAGGGCGAGTAACTACCAGAGCACAACAAGAGTGAAACCGTTTATCTGCACAATGCCAATGCGACTCGATGACGGCTGGAACCAGATTCAATTCAACTTGTCGGACTTCACCAGGAGAGCGTATGGCACAAACTACATCGAGACATTAAGGGTACAGGTAAGTGCACTTGATACTATCCTAAAATAATCTATATACAATGACTGACTTACTAATTATGTCTGTATTTTAGATCCATGCAAATTGTCGCATAAGGAGGATATATTTCTCAGACAGACTCTACTCAGAGGACGAGTTACCAGCAGAATTTAAACTGTATGTGCCTGTTCAAAACCAGAAGGCAAAGGTAAGGTTCTGTTCAACAAAAATGTGATACTTTTGGACAATAAAAACTATTTTAATTATATTATTTGTTTATTTGCAGCAGTAAAGCATCCAGACACAACTACTTCCACCTGGTGTTTATTTTTGTTGTGAAATTGTGCCCTCTTGTGTTGCTCTGTGGAAATAAAGTCTTTTATAGAGACATTATTTTTTACATTTTTATGCAAAACAGTATTGAACAAAAAAAACATTAAACATCAACACATAAAAATAATGTTCACTCTATTTGTGAACACATTAATAGACATCATGATTTGTAAAAGCTTAACTTGCACTTTACTACATTTGAAAAAGCAAGATGGCAATACAGTCAAAACCAAAAAACTGTAGACATTTTGCACACATGCTTTTGAAAAGCTATAGCAGTAGATTTACCCGTTATCATTCAGCTATTTATCTTATTGTTTCTATTGGTCACAGCATTATTTAAAAATAATTTATGACAGGCACTGTCATACAAATGTAAAATCATAAGCAGAAGACTTTAAAACAGTCTAATGCCAACGTCAGTGTCGACTGAAAAATGGAATGACTCTTCAATATAATTTATTCTTAAATATGCTCTCCACTTAATACACAACTATACTTATTAACGAAAGATCGACAAAAATATATTACTTCAAAGACTTCTTGATTTATAATATGTAAATGCATTATGCACATTTGTTAAAATATGCTTCTGCATGCAAAATGCATAGTGCAAAAAGAAATGACAAAAAAAACAATCTTATTTTAGCAGATAATAAAAAAATGTGACAAAAAAAAAGGATAAAGCAAACAAGTCACAAAAAAGACTGCTATACTAGCTTCAATAGCTTGCATTGATGTTGCATTCGATAAACACAGGAATGAGGCAGCCTGTCTGTTCAGTATTACAAAATATTTACAAATATATCAGTTTCTATTGTACTTCATATAATTATTAAAGTAGCGACACACTTGAAATGTAATATTTACAAAATACAAGTATTTAACATTTATATTAAAAGACATCTTATATTGGCCATTGGGATTTGGTGTAGGCATTGGGAACATAAGAGAACTTAAATATATCTAGATGGCAGTGCATAGTGTCATTTTACTAAAGACTTTTGTATTTTAAAAGCTTCTCTTTATATTCTAGTATAAAGTGTAAAGAAAAGAATAATATAACAATAATTTTATTGGGACCATGTTTTACAGGAAACGGGCCACTGAAAGTTACTGGCAATGTACAATCAAGTCAGTTTCTTATAAGAAATGGTCCTTAAAATGTGCAAATATCACTTTTCTCTCCAAAGTGTGTGGCAGGATCTTTGTTGTGGATTTCTCAAACAGTTGCTAACATAATACTGTATATGCTCTTCATCATGTAGTGCCACCATAATGAATCACATAGTAGTCATGAACATACATCAGCACTGCAACAGGCTGACCGATGATGAGAGACATCCAAACTGCAGCATTTCCGTAAATGCCATTCAGGTAGCGACCCACAAACCAAGCTAGAGGAACCTACACGATAGACAATAAAGATGAGATTTGCAAAATATCTTGAAATTATTATTATCCCTAACAGCAACAGTCTTACCTGAGCCATCATTCCCATAAAGGCCCATAGTCGGAACATCTTCAACGGAACACTTACCAAGTACTAAGAAAATATATAGTTATTAATAAACTACTTTTTTGTGTGTAAAAAATCCCTCTTGTCTAAACAGGTAGAGGCATCTACTTTTACTTATTACAAGCAATAGTAAGTAAATGATTGTAGCCTATATTATGCCCTAAAACAAAAGAGATCAAGTCCATAAAAGACCAGGTTTAGACTTTGATATTTCTGCTTAGTGCTGAAGTTCACATGGACTGCAAGAGAGTGGATTATTTACCTCATGGAAGAAGGCAGACACAAGAAACACTGCTGTTTGAGCCAAAAACTTGTTCACCCTTTCTTCAACATTGGCTTGTAAAAGTGCCTGCAAAATAATGATCAAAAATCATTATTCAAATATATGGATTCAAGCTACTATACTGTATTGACCTTAATACCTTAGACACCACTTGTGAACTGGGATATTCCAGTTGGACCAGAAATATGTCACAGTCTCGGAGTTCCTGAAATAAAAACAGAGTAGGTCATAAATAATGAGAGACAAAATCTGATCAAATCAAATTGTACAATTTTTAAGCATGTTATTTGTTGCATTTTATTCTTGCAAAAATAAATATTTGGACACCTACAAACCATCAAGAATTTTGCCCTCTCAAAGGTCTGTTCTTTCATCTTTCAGAGGCTCTTTATCCTTCACTTGTCATCTATATTATGGCACCTTTTAGAACTTGTTTATCTGTATAGAAGACATCTGTTCACATACTAAAACAACCTGCCCACCAGGGCCAAAACTAGAGAGCTGTCTAAGGACCAGGGACAAAATTATACCGGCACAAGACTGGGATGAGCAACTCTATAATAACCAAGCAGCCTGGTGAGAAAAGATCAAATGTTTATGCAATTATTACAAAATTTTATAAGTGCAAGGTTACTGACTATGTAAGACTACTCCTACTGTGTGGGGCATCAATGATCTTGAGAATGAGGATGAGCCCTGAACTACACAGGACACTTTGTCAGTGACCTAAAGAAAGCTGGGACCATAAAAGTGTAGTACCACACTATGTTGTCATGAATTTTAACCCTGCAACACCAGAAACGTCCCCCTACATAAGCCAGTACATGTCCAAGCCCATCTAAAGTTTGCCAGTAACAATCTGGGTGATCCAGGGGAAGATTGGAAGAATATTGTGTAGTCAGAGGAGACCAAAAAATAACCTTTTGGGTTAAGCTCCACTCGCCATGTTTTGAAGAAGAATGGCGAGTGGCATCCCAACAAAACAATACAGAATGAATCATTGGGGTGGAAACAATAATTTAAAGCTGCTTTTCTGCAAACGGAGCTGGACAACTGGTCAGTATTAAGTAGAGCACAAATTAACCCATGTATCATGAAATTTTAAGCAAAAACCTCCTTCTTTCAATAAGAGCATCGCAGATGGAACCTAATTTCCAGCATGACCATGACCATGAACACATCGTCCGGCCAACTAAGGAGTGGTTCTCTAGAAAGAATTTCAAGGTTCTGCAGAGGCTTATCTAATCTCCAGAACTCAACCAGATAAAAAAAATCCGTGAAGAGATTTGAAAGCCCACATTGCCCAGCAACATCCCAAAACATGACAGATCTAAAGAAGAGCTGCATGGAAGAGTGGGTCAAAATACCAGCTACAGTGTGTGCTGGTCAACTGCATGAAATGTTCAATCTCTGTAATTGCTAACCAGGGTTACAGTAGCAAGCATTGAGTTAAACTTTCCTGATTGCTCACATACTTCTTTTCCACAAGAATATTACTACAAAATAATTGCCTAAAAATTATACAGTGTGATTTTCTGATTTCTTTCCTAAGATTATGTCTCTCTTACAGTGGTTGAAGTAAAAAGAAGAAAATTACAACCATTCTCACATTTTCCAGAGGGACAACTCACACATTCGATGGGTGTCCAAATACTTATTTCACTTACTGTACATTTTTAACTCCCGCATAGAGCTAATGCATACGCCATGGCTGCCACAATGCCAAACAGAAGGGTGAATACTTGGAAAAGTTACATTATGTGTTCAACTTCTGCTTTTTTCTTAGCCCACTACATCAAGAAATAATTCTGTTAAGTATACTTGTCTGAAAAAATGAAAGGCTTAAATAAAAACAATCGTGTATTTCATTTACAAATCCCCAAAACGCCAGTCTGGCAGTAAGCCTTGCTAATAGCAAAGTCCTCTAAATTTGACTCAGATTATCCACAGCACAAAATACTTAAGTGTGTTAATAAATGTGTTTACCACCAGTCTCTGTAAAACTCCCGGTCCCCAAACTGCAGCAGCTCAGCCACAACATTCAGAGTCGAGTGGAAAAACCAGTAGAAGAAGATCAACCATATCAAATGGTTTGGAACCTGCAACAGAAGAGGACCATCCAGGAGGTCGGCCAAAATGTGTGCTTGACAATTAACTGTAATGTGATACTTACAGCTAACTTTAGTAGTCGCTCTACCATTCGAGAAAAGTCCATTTCCTGCAAAAAAAAAAAAAAATGCAATACAATATATTATACAAGTATCAAAATATTTTTATAACTATCAATTTGCATCAGTCAAAATTTTATGTTCCACATAAAATGTTCTCTCACCTTAAATGGTTTCATAGAGTTTTGTACAGTGGGAACCATCCACTAAAAAGATATTAAAGCTAATGTTAGGTTACTTAAATATCTATATTTCTGTTCATTTTAAATGTGCATACCTGCTGTATTAATCCCACCAAAAGTTGCATGAGAAAAGCTACAAAAAAGTGTAGTATTATATTATCAGGGGATCCAAAGTTCAGTGTTTATGCCGTTAATTCCTCTTACCATTTCAAAAATTCTCCTCAAGAGAAATCTTTTCCGTATCCGAGGAGATCGCGGGAAGTTGAGCTGATAGCAAAGAGTCGGGACAAATACAAAGTAATATATGTCTAGAAAAAAACACAAAATATGAGTACGCTAATATATAATATGAAAAAGTTAAATATTACAGTGTTTTAGTTACCCCTGTATGTGAGGTTGCCAGGATAGGAAACAATACTATGCACAGCAGAACCGTTGGACTGGGCCACAGAAGGACCTGGAAAACATTATTTATGTTTACAGATTATGTTCAGTAAGTGTAGAGATTTGCTTTCTTTTTTACCCCTTTTTTCAGACACAACTAAACACTAAAATCAAAACAAGAACAAAACACTTAGCAGAGCAAGAATCAATACTGAAAAAGTAAATAAATATCTAATCGGATAATCTCCCCAGGTAACATGAAGTAAATACTCTTTTTCTGTCATTATCATCATTTATATAGGTCAGTGGTCATTAGGTCAAAATGTCAATCAATTAAGGGTTTGCGCTTTTGTTAGTGATGCAGTGTGAGTCTATTTTTTCTATGTAGTACTGTATTGAAGTGTTTATTGATAATATTGTGTCAACACTAGTTTGAATTCTAAACAATGAGCAATAAAATGTATTACAGTAGAAAAAAGTAGAGCATCTTCACATTTCTGGTAATGATTGATTTGTGTAATTCAGTTTGCCTGCTGGTTGAGATACTCACATGAATGAGACCTTGTGAGCCTTTTGGCCTTGGCCAGTCTGATCTCCCTGTTCCATCTGTTTGTGTCCTGGTAAGAATACAGCTTCAGAAAGAGAATAGTGTAGACTCCAAGGGACAGCACTCCACCGACTAAACACACAATAAACACATGTGTTATGCATTTGCTTTGTGCTAAAATAGAATAAAAACATATTTATTCTCTTATACCTGGAGTTATAGAGGTGAGAGTCAGGACAGTAGACGAGGGAAACACTAAAAGACATGTCAGGTTGAAGATGTGCAATAGTCGCCCTGTGGTTTCTGAAATTGTGCCCTGAAGTAAACAGGACAAAATTAGAACAATTGCATATTGGTATGAGAAAGTGTTAAGACTTAAACTGTGATCACCATGGATTTAACATACTGTAAATTTGACTGATGTGATTGTGTTTTTTAACTAACTAGACTAACTGTATATTTATTAAAAGTACTATTGTGTAATATCTACTGCCTTCAGTCTTCAGTCTTCAGTTTCAGAGTCAGTCACTTTAACACTCACCACAGCCAAGCGTCTCTCGATGTACAATGCGGCCAAAATGAACACATTGGACACTGCAACAAAATAAATTATGTTGGTAATTTAACAGATTGATATAATAGCAGCATGTAACGTGTTAGAAAAATAATAAGACGTATGGAAGAGTAAATAAATAAATATAAACAACTGCATGAATTTGAGGACTATGAACTACTACAAGGAACAAGAAAGGTCAAATATGAATAGCATTATATTGGAAATTTCTTTGATTCTTTGTTTTACATAAATAAGTGAATTGTGTTGCATACATAACAAGATCATAGATTAGAAAACAGTGTTGCAACCCTTTAGGTACCTGGGTTGTTAAACTGAAATACAATCGAGTAAATATAGAGACTTGAAACTTTAGCATGAAGAATCCAAACTGACATATTTCTGTAATATTTCATTTAACCACTGGTAAAGATGAGGCTGGGATATTACAAGCTGCTGAAACTCATTAGAAATTGAGAACCTGGAGTCTGCAGACAGAGAGTCTGGATTAACCTGGTGCAGAAGTGACTCAAAGAATGTCAGCTGGCTTGTAATAAGTAGCTAACTTATGTACAAGTGAGTGTTTCTTATTTTCATTAGCATTGGCACTAGATGTAGAGAATACCAACGAGTTATTATAATGACTAGAGAGACCGTAGTCATTGTAACCTATAGCAACAAATGTCCAGTTCCCTTAGTCTTCTTGTGTGGGGAAAGTCTATTAAAGATCTCATACAAACTAATGAGAAGCTGAACTTTTGAATTACTTTTTCGCTTAAATACTCTGATAATGTAACCTTTTGTATTTGTACATTTATTAATGTTGCTGTTCAACCAAACTAATGTAAAAAAAAAAAAAAAAACTTAAAATAGTAACAGCAATGAAGTAAACCCAATAATGATGAATGTTTGTGCTTATATAATAATGACACACAAAAATACAGCATCTAATCCAATCAAATCCAGAATAGTGCACTGTTCTTAGGTTGAGATTTATGTTCACAATTCAGAGTAAAAATTATCAGACACAGACAGAAAACAGTTCTCTGTATTATTGGGACTACATAATTATAGGTTCAACTACCTCCTCTATGAATTAATCAATATTGTGTTTACATTATGTTTAATGTAAAAACTCTCTAGTCATTATAATAACTCATTGGAAACAAACTGAACAGGAAGTACTCAGTTGCACAAAGAACATTTTAAATATAAACAATATAAACTAGTGTTAATATTAGGGTTAGTTTAGAACTAATACTTTATATTTCTTACCAATGATGAGACAAGCTGCTGGCCAACTATAGGGGTCCTTTAAGAACAGCGACACCACTTGAATTGGGTCGACAAGGATCCATATCTACAAAAAAACAAGATGCATCATTGAACTGTGATCTAAATATAAATATTTTACATTCAAGTGATAGAACTGCACATTTTGCGCTTAGATAAAAATATATGTATAAACAGTGACTATCAGTGGAAAACCAGAAGCTTAACTGCTTTATTATATTTGTACATTAAGAATGACAGTCAAGCGGCAACAGTGTGCAGGTGTTTGTGGGTGGACACTGTGAGCTTTTGTTACTCACTTAATAATGTTTTCCAAAAAGAGGCGCGCATTGCTCAGCACCTAAAACAATAGACAAGACAAGAGAGAACATCTATTCAGTGTCATAATTCAGTGACAAATGTGCACGTTATTAAAATGTCAAAAAGGACATTTGACTCTTTTGTTATGAGAGCAATAACATTTATTGCAGTGTTTATCACTATATTGTAGGTAAAGCTCAAAGTCTGAGTCAAACCCAAGATAAATATGAAACACATATGACAATCATACATTAGATAATAGGTATGTTATTTCACTGATAGAACAAGATAATCAGGACACGACCCTCATCTTTCACAAGACCATACATTATTGTGCATAGAAACAGTGCAAAGCCTCGTGTACTAAAACAACAATTATCCATTTAGTCCCAATTTCAAATCAAACATTCAGTTTTTATGCAGCTTACTAAACCACAGTTTAAAAATAAATATATATACTTCATTCTAAACTTATGTAGTAATCAACAATGTAACTTTTGTTTGGTTTAAAGCAACTATTGTTTACTTTCATGTTTTGGGAGACTTTGATATTTTCTCCAAAAAAATACCCATACAAAATTGTAATACAGTAAATACTTTTTAAATATACATAATGGACCTTAATTTAACTAAATAATAGGGATGAAACAAGATCTCATGCCCCGGATCTCACAAGACAAAGTTGCTACAAGACACACATTAAACTGATCATGTAAGATTTTTTCCCTATTTATGTATCCCTCTTATAAAGTCATAGTCCCGAAAAGCAGCACTACAATGACTGCAAAATGACTGAAAAATGCAAGGCAACTTTGGAAATTAACGAATGAATGGTTTTCTTTATTTACCAGATTACACAAATACAAATACGAAAGGTCTGTAGGCGTCAAGCTTCTGCAATAGAAAGCAGGTTCATAAAAAGCTGGTAAACTGGGTCAGTTGACATGAGATGAAGCTGATGCACTGTTGCACCAAAAAAATCCAACACAAACTCAAGAAACTGTAATCGACAATATTGAACGTTGAATTTAAACCAGTCCAAAACCGCTAGCTCATTTTGATGCAAAGATAAAGAAAAACATCCTTCATGTTTAACCACATTGTCACTCAACCCTATGTCTTTTGTAATATTGATAATATTCAGTAATGTTCAGAATTGTTACAAGAAATTCAAATGGGGCAGACATAGTTTTTTTTATAAGTACATGACCTAAACTAGCAGTTGAGGAAAAAGCACAAATTTAATATTAATCCTCTTACAAACTAATCCAAAGACCCTTTTTGAACAGTCTGAATTAAGAACGGCCTCCTGTCCCATGTGGCAGCGAGTGGAAGTCACTGTAGTTTAACTTTAAAGAGCGAATAAATGTGTCACTTCTATGGGGCAAAAAGAATACTAATTTTGGGTTGTAACAAGGTTTAATTTAACAGGATTTGGGTTAATCGTGCACACAACTAAAACGTAAAAGTTGGTAAAAGACAAACTTGTCCTTAAACAACCCCAGCTGCAGACGGCAAACTGTGACACATCTGGGACTGAAGCAACAATCTCACTGACTTATAATTTACAAATCAAATGTGTAATCATTTCTAATTGGCGTTTTACTTGGCACATTGAGCATATTTACTTTCACTTCGTGCAATTCCTCAAGCTTTTACATTTGTAACATAACAAAATACTGAATAACAAAATTGTGTAAACATGTCATAAATGTGAAAATATATACAGTAAATATTACTGCCATTTCTAGTTTCAAGTGCTTCTTCTGTCTACAGCGTTGGTCCTATGAGATATTTTATAGATTTTCCTTTAATTATTACTATTAATTTATATTTAAATGTAAATATAACTTTGCAAACATTTATATACAGTATGTAGACTGTAGCTACAGCCAAACGCTGCAAAAACAGATCAATGCGGTGACTAATTCAAATTGTCTGGATTTTGTATTGATATAGAACCTAGGGCTGAGCAAATAATCGATTTTCAATTTCAATTATGATTATTGCTGTAATTGCTTCCAAACACTGCGTAATCGAGCAATCATGATTATTAACCCTGATTATAATATTATAATTGAGTTTGTAAGCGCTTAGATATTTCTATATGAGCTGTAAAAGTATAAATATAGTTGTAGAAGACATTTACAACAGTCCATTTTTATAAGATATTTCACCCACTCTTTCTAAGTAATTAATCATTTGAACAATTGTGATTTCAGTTGTTTAAATAGTCATGATTATTATTTTAATCATAATCGAGCAGCCCTAACAGCCCCTTAAAGGCACTATACCTGATTTTTGCATTCTTTAAAATTGAACAAATTGAATTAATTCATTATAAGCTTCTTAATTCAGGCTACATGCTTTGCTCACTTTGCTAATGCATTCTGAGCTTCAGAATTGTTCATCATTATGTGTTTTAATGTTTTTTCATGATTGTTAGCAGCGAGGTGAGTCAGTACAACAGTTAGCCACAATGCTAAAAACAACAACAGACAAAGCTGGACACAAACGGGACAATATTAGACATAGACAGGACATTGTGAACTAATTTCCACCTGAATAGATACATTAACAAATATCAGTGCTAGGGGAAATCGTTAAATTATTTTGTTGTAAAAAAATTATTAAAACAAGTACAGTCCCTTTAAATAAAGTTCTAAAACATTTTATATCTGTTTCACAATGTGATCTTATTCAGGTCTTAACAGTAAAGTCACTTCAATAGTAAAAAGTACTGTCCATGAACCAACAACATTGGTCTGAGGACTTTATTGTGGAGTTGCATCATTACGAGTCATGAGTGCCAAAACAAGGGCAGTTTGGGCATTGCGTTACATTACTGAATTCGAGGGTGACTGACATGTTACTCACCAACATGACGACACACCAGTTCAGGATTCCCCTGTAGTTACTGTAGCCACTGGCTGAGCTTAACAGAGACTCCTGAAGAGTGTGGCAACTGCAAAAAACACACAATATCGACATTATTCTTACAGCACTTAAGGGGATGATGACATATTTATCTGTCTGTAGTACAAACCTCAGAAACCTCAATTTGCAATTCAAATGTCATGCTTCTACCAGTGTGCTGAACAAGACATTCAACTTCACTTTACGCCAACTCATCAGTGATTGCTCAATTTAATGATTGATGTCATGCTTGGTTAGGCCACAGCCAAGGACAAGGGCAGTTGTTGAGTAAAATGGGTAAAAGGTGCAGTTCTCCAGTGACAATATTGTACTAAGAGTTGTTCATCATGAGACTGGTACACACAGGATGACAGGGACAGAGGGCAGTTTGGTTGAAAAGAAGTAACTTGATCTGGCTAAAGGGAAAGTTTTGTAAAAGAAACCAGGGCTGTGTAAAATGTAAAGTAGAGACTAACCATTTAACCACATAGAAAATTTGCTCATTGTCGATCGAAAAGTTTCTGCACAGTTTGTATAATTATTTAGGCATGCTTCCAGAAATACCTGCCCTGGCTTGTTTATTAACTCCAAATAATAATGCTACAGTTTCCTCGACTCGATAAATGCTCATACAATCACATGGGTGTTTCCAGTAAAGTCGGAATGTCATTGTATTGATATTTTTGTAACATAAGCCTTTTGGCTGCATCTAATTTGAGCACATAATTGAACACGCCTAACTTATTTGAAAGCATCTTGATAAATATTTTTGGATTTGTGGATTGTCTGTAAGTTTTTCCCCCTCTTTTTTATACAGTTTGCAAAACATTATTTCTGTGAGTGTTAGTGTTATAGTATAATTCTTAGTATAATAGTATAAAAATAACACAACACTAAAATTTACCCATGAAAAGTTTCAACACTCATTACCATTTTTAATACAATGACAAAATAAATAATAATAGTTCAATATATATTTGATATTCAAATGCATTCCAGAAAACATCCAAAATTGTTATGTATTTATATCTTTATTATTTAATATTGAGACTCCACTGAGTATTAAGCTTCAATATTAATTTCAGTAGTTATTTGAATAATATATGGGTGTTGTTGACACATTTGACAGCCCCCCTTATTATATCATAACTTTACAATAGTAGGTAATAACACAAGATATAATTACATCAGCTTATCAAAACAAGGTCTCAAGAATATATTAAAATGTAGCTTGAAGTTGTATAAAAAAAAAAGGCCTACATTTTTACTTCAAATCATGTTATTATTATTATTATTTTTTTTTCTATTTTAGCCACCATCTGCAGAAAGTGTTTATCAATAGATCTGATAGTGAACTTGTGCAGGCGATCACGTTTATTTACCTGAGTTTCTCATTGATGTCCTCCACTACACTTTTCTCTTTCTTGGGGCTGTCTGAAAACTGCTGCTGCTGATGCTGTTTTCCTCTTACTTCCACGTCTCTCTCCAGCTTCCCATTATTATTATGACTGGTCCTTTTTGACACCTGCTCCATGATCTTCCCCTTGGCGGCAGCGGCTCTTTGCGGAGGAGGCTTGTCCCCAGCTTCGTGCCACTTCCCCCCGTTCGCCTGTCTCCCATTGCCCGTTACGGTTGTCCTTCTCTTGCGGGTTACGGGCCCGGTGGTTGTTGTCAGTGGGGGTATTTCGGCTGTGTCGCTCATCTCGGCGGCTGGAGTCACGTATTTGCCTCACCTCCCGGGCATTGCGGCAGTAATGTGGTGTCTCGATTGTGAATGAAAAGACACGCCGTGGACTTGACGCGGCGCTGCTGTGGATGTGGCGATAACAAAGTGGGCGTTTTCACCATAGTTGGGTTTATCACATGGTTTTATCGCCGCTGCTCAAGGTGCTGTCAGCGGGTTGCCAGGTTTGCTCCTTCCCCGTACAATTACCTGCCAATTAAGATATTGTTTACATCATCTCTCTTTTCATCCATAGAATTTTTAGGCTTAATAAAATCTTGCAACCATTGTAAAGTAAATGTTTATAGCATTTTAGTCTTTCTTTTTTGTTATACGCATTATTTATTTATTTATTTATTTATTTATTTATTTATTTATTTATTTATTATTTCCTTCTTCTTTTTTTAAGCGTGAACCCAATGAAGAAAACATAAGAGTCTAATGTGAATCATATTCGATAAATACGCAATGGACAAATATATATATATATATATTTTTTTTTTTTCGCTTTTTTTTTTTTTTTATTTGCAGCTTTTTTATTTTTTATTATTTATTTATTTATTGTTTATTTGCATCGTTATTGTTTAATTTGTCGAAGTATATTGTATTTTTATGATAAACTGACAAACTTCTAGACGAAAATAATAATATTGACAAAAACTACAGTTAAGTTAGGTTGCAGTGCACTAAAAAAAACCCTCACCCAATCAAAATTGAAAACAGTGTCACGTGAGTTTGTTGACCAATCAGAGACTCAATCAAGTCAGGTTGAGTAGTACCCCGGATACAGCTGCTAGTTGAAGGTTTTCTTCCAGACAGACAGGATTTCTTGAGTTATTATCAAGTTATTTTGTATTTTTGTTGTGATCAGGGAAAAGTTTAGATGTTGATGTTTGTTTTATAATCGGCAAAAGTCATGAAACGACTCAAGAGGAAAAAACAACACGTGGAAGGGCACGGGAATGGTATTATTCCAAGAGGTAAGTGACTGAATCAGCTTATCTTTAATATTATTGCTTTATTAATCACATATTATTGATAGTGTCTGTACATTCTGGCTAATGAAGACATAATAACTTAATTTATTTGTAATTGTAGGCGTTTGTATGTGTGTAGCCTGCTTAATTAAATCAATATGTTTACACTGTGGCCACTTTAACACAAAAGACAAACATACTTAAACTTTTGATCACTTTGCTTGTCAGTGAGACCTTTTTGTGACCCCACATTTACACATATCTTGTTGTTTACACGTCGCTTGCCTGCGTGGCATGTTGTCCAGATGGCAGCCTGGTCCAGTCCAATCTGCACTCAGATTATACAGTCTTAAGTGTAAAGTGACTAGAAATTCAGAGTTTGGTTTGGATTGAGTTTGGAATTATTTTGTGAAAAGGTTGTATACTATTACTTTATAACTCATGCACAACTCTTTCATAATACATTGCGGAGAAATCTGAGAGACTTCTGCCTGTGTTTTTTAATTTAACTTACTACTGATTGTATTAAAGTGGTCTGAAACTGGGACAACTGGGACATGTCTTGTGTAAAACTGTTACAAATTAATAGTTTTGGATGTTTGCTGGAACTGGCTTCAAAATAGAAACTGTCTTGGTCATTCTATGAGTCTGCAGCCAGCATATGTTAATTATATTTGCTGGATTTGGCCTTCTCAATTTGACACTACCTTTGAATTATCACTTTTCTGTGTCACTGTTTTACATAACTGCATATTTAAACAACTTGCTTAATTTTTCTTTCATTCTAGAAACAGATATTGGGAAAAAACAAAAGTTAACTGAAATTCATCAAGCTTTAAATTGGTGAGTATTCATGAACAACCATAAAATACTGAACTTTCATCTTGAACAAATACAACCATTTGAATAGACTTGTCGCTGTTCAATTAATCACATTTCTATTTCCTGCTATGGTTATTGTTCTAATCAATAACAAAAGACGCATAAACAAATAATCAGGATTATTAACATTAACTCAAAAGTGTCTTTGTAACTATTTCAAGTATGTTTCTTTTAGTGGAAAAGTTATACCCTGATCAATTTCTTACACCCCCCACTACAAATTCTGTTCTGCTAGTTTTACAATAACTGTATATACAAGTAAGGTGAAAGTACACATCAGAAATACTAGCCAATGTACACGTTGCGGTACTTTTTATGCGAGTTTAGTAACATAGTAGAAATGTTTTTTCTTCAAACGTTGATTAATTACACACTTTCAGGCCAAACAGAGTTTGCGTTTCAATGCTGTTTGTGTGTGTTGAGCAAATACAGCGGTGACTGAGGCAATTAGGACGGTACTTAATAACTTAAATGTAGCTAATTACAATTACATGGTTACAATTATGCTCAGTTGCTGCTCAAAAATACAATCACTCACAAAAATTTACCCGATAAGTTACTCGAGCATTTGTAATTACTTTTCAACCCCGTTTTCCTGTCAGATATTTCCAGTGTCCACATGCCCCACTTAACTCTTGAGCGATGGGCCTAGGAGTACATTTTTACCCAACTGGGACGGTCTCTCACTTGGCTAATCCAGTGTGCCTTTCCGCAATTATGGTCAGTCCACGGAGAGTCACCCTCGCCACACTGTGCTAAGCTAATTTCACACATGAAGATTAGTCACATGGGCCCAGTGGAATAATATTAAGAGCATCAAGACACTGGAGGCATCTGAGACTAAATGGGGAGGATTCCAGGGAAAATTTAGCCTAAGCCTCATGTTTGGATTGCAATTTTAATGTCACAAGCCTTGTCTGCAAATGTGTTACTCTTATCAGACTGTTGCTGACTTTATTTCACAGTGACCCAGTGGATATTGAGACTTTGAGAAGAGCAGCGGTCAGTAAAGGAGGACTGCTCACAGATGAGCTAAGGAGGAAAGTCTGGCCTAAACTACTGAACATAAACGTGTTTGATTTACCTCCTAAACCTGGTAAGAACAGTACATCTGCCCTTTGCATTTTTGCTTCAATGTTGGTTTGGAGGTGAACAAACAAGTGTAAAAAATAATATTTTATTTGAATGTGAATTAATATGCAAAACCTACATTTTAAATCGTACAGGTAATTAAATATGTTATAGGAACATACATACATAGGAGTGTAAAAGACAAGTCTATGATCAATCATTTTTTTAAGAAGACCTTTGATGTAAATGGCACTTTTGTGAACTTGTAAACATGTTATAGCAGAGTTCTCTCATCAAGAGTTTTCTCAATGTTTTATTTGAATTAATTCATGCCTGTTAGAGTAATCTTGTAATGTCCTGAAGCTAATCCTCAAGTACTCAGAAAAATCTTGTTTTCACCGCCACCTATCTTATCTGCATTTACTTGCAAAAAATTCAAATTCTGATCAAAAAACGTTGTCACAATAAATATGAGTGAACTATGAAGAGGAGGGGCTAATCAATTCTGCAATTTTGAACAGGAAGTCAATGGATCGTTAACATTTCTAAGTCTTTTTAGAACTACTTTGTGTTTTACAATAAAATATTTTTTAATTACTGATCTACTTATGTCATAGTTTATTGCTACATAGAAAACTTGTACATTTTCCCATATTTAACATTTCCCTTTAAAAGTTAAGATCTGATCAGTTTCCCTTGTGCTTCTTAAATAATGCCAACAACAAACTAAACATATTCTCTTTTTAGGCAAAGATGTGAGAGAGAACCACAAAGACTACAACCAAGTGCTGCTTGATGTCAGACGATCCATGAAGCGCTTTCCTAAAAGTAAGTCTGGAGCATTTTAGTTTAATTTACCGGGACTACCGCAAAGATATCTAATGTGTGTGGTGATATTCAAATGTTTTTCCTGTCTAATTTAGGCATGCCAGCTGCAGAGAGAGCAATTCTTCAAGAGCAGCTCATTGACATTATATTAGATGTTTTGAAGCGTCATTCGCAGCTTCACTATTACCAAGGTTACCATGACGTGGCTGTCACTCTGCTGCTCGTGGTCGGAGAGAGGATGGCTCTTGCTTTTCTTGACAAACTCTCCAATTTCCATCTCAGGTAAAACTTTCACATGTATTTAATTATTGCAATACGTTTATTTATTTACTGCATGTGTGTTTTAGGGACTTCATGGACCCCACCATGGACAGTACAAAGCATATTTTAAACTACTTGATGCCTATTTTGGAACAAGTGGACACAGAGCTTCATGACTTTATGATAAGGTTAGTAACAAGCTAAAAAACAACTTTATATAGTTGCCAGTTTAAATAATAACCACTAGGGGGAGCCACAGTTTAAAAATTATGGAGAGACATGACTACTTTTCTTACTTTTACTTTTTCTTACAGATGGCTGTGCACATAACATAAGTATATAAATTACATTTTATTTTTGTAGTTTTTTTTTTTTTTTATATATAATGAAGAGTTGTAGTATTAGCCAATGCGCGTCACAGTTTACGGTCTTTAGTAATTAATTAACACAAAATAATGAGCAATTTTTAAAGATTTTGCCTCAGTATAACAACATTACTTGCCTTTTCTCATTAAAATGTGTGCACATCTGAAACATTACTTCCAAAAACTACACTACTTGGGCGTAAAGCTTACCGAAAAGCTCCTAAAACTAGATACTGCACTTGGAATAAAGCCACAACATAAAAAGGAATCAGTCTGCTCTTCACTTGTCACTACTTTCAGCTTGTAGTCCTCTTCCTGTCTCAATGTCTCTATACAATATTTATATGAACAACCGCCGAGAGTCTACAATTTAAACAGAGACTCTGTTCTGAGAGACGTTTTACGACAGCAGGGAACAATGCAGACGGAGATCTCGTGGTAGTTTTGTACAACACCTGACAGCATAAAATAAATGGCCTAATGTAGAATCACTGACTGACTGACTGACTAAATTATTAAATAGTTAGTTAGTTATTACATTTCATTGTTTTTGTCTGAGTTCATTTTGTATTGCTTATGCCAAATAGAAGTATCTGGATAACTGATTGAAACACTTGCAGCAAATCAGTCACATTCCTGTTTGTACTTTTCCCTGGATAACCTTTTGTCTTATTTTCCCTTCACAGAGCAGAGGTGGGCACTATCTTCGCCCTGTCCTGGCTGATCACATGGTACGGCCACGTCTTGTCGGACTTCAAACACACCTTGAGACTCTACGACTTCTTCCTGGCCTCTCATCCTCTGATGCCCATCTACCTCGCTGCTGCGGTGAGGACACCACAGGAAAGAGAATTACAGAGAGAGAGGGAGAGCAGAGGGAAAGAGAGAGAGACCGAGCAGAGGGAAAGAGAGGAGCTTGTTGTGTCAGTAATCCAGGACACTTCACGCTGAGCACCAAGAAGTCTCTGAACCAGTTAATTAGCCAGTCCTAATGAAGAAACTGAAAGGAGAAGGTGCAGGGAAGAGGAAGGGATAAAAAGGGCATTGCGTTATTAGAAAAGTACCAAGCAGAGCGTTAAAAGGGATTTGCTGCTGAGGAAAAACATGATGTATTTTATTTATTTCATAACACCATGGGGGATGTGTTTCTGGCACTGGGGCATGTCTGGTCACAAAACTCCAAAAAACAAATAGTTGGACTTTGATAACGTTTTCAGATATGTAAGGCATTTCAAAAAGTGGTTGCATTTATGTAAAAGTATGCCACAAATTGCAGAAAGGGTCTTGGGATATATAAAGGGAAGCTACAAGGAGCCAGAACAAGATCAGATACTTACTTCACTTTGATTATGATGTTTAGCATCTGTAAGAAAAGTGGATTATATATATATTTTATAAGCTAGACAAGATTGTCATTGCCTAGTCCTTTTAGCAGAATGCAACTGTTCAATGTTTGGATTAAAAGATTGATGTCCATGGCAGGATTTGGTAGCACTTTAAAAGACCTCCACGGTACCTACCAGTTAAGTACCGTGTCAGTTACTAGTAACTAACAGTGACACTTACTAGTACTTACTCTGGTACTTACTGTGGTACTTACACTGGTACCTAGAGTGGTACTTGTACCAGCAGTTACTGGTACATACCACTGGTAGTTACTGTGGTATTTACACTGGTACTTACACTGGTACCTACAGTGGTACTTTGAGTGGTACTTGTACCAGCAATTACTGGTACATACTACTGATAGTTACTGGTACTTACTGTGGTACTTACACTGGTACCTACAGTGGTACTTTGAGTGGTACTTGTACCAGCAATTACTGGTACATACCACTGATAGTTACTGGTACTTACTGTGGTACTTACACTGGTACCTACAGTGGTACTTTGAGTGGTACTTGTACCAGCAGTTACTGGTACATACCACTGGTAGTTACTGGTACTTACTGTGGTACTTATACTTGTACCTACAGTGGTACTTTGAGTGGTACTTGTACCAGCAATTACTGGTACATACCACTGGTAGTTACTGGTACTTACTGTGGTACTTACACTGGTACCTACAGTGGTACTTTTACCACCAGTATTGGCATGCTGGTATGGTTGTGGCCATACCAGCATGCCAAAGCCTGATCCCGTCAGATCTCAGAAGCTAAGCAGGGTTGGGCCTGGGCAGTACTCGGATGGGAGACCACAGAAGAACCTCAGGTGCCACAGTGGGGCAACTTCAGTGGTACTTACTACAGTAGTTCACAGTCAACTACTGTAGTAAGTACCACTGAAGTACCAGTATGTGTCACTTTAGAACAGGTCCCGTTGTTACCAGTAGTTAACTGTCAACTACTGTAGTAAGTACCACTCAAGTACCAGTATGTGTCACTTTAGAACAGGTCCCGTTGTTACTAGTAGTTGACTGTCAACTACTGTAATAAGTACCATTGTAGTACCACTATTTACCATTATGTATCATAGTATTTATCAGTAAATGTTGAAATTAAGCTAAGATTGTTGTAAATTGTTTTCTGTTGTTTTGTTTACTGAAACAAATAATTACTTTGGTATTTGTCAATACCCAATATTGTTGTGACATAAATAAAGACAGTGGTGCTTTTTTAACATTTGCATTTTATTGTTATTCATAATTTATAAGCTCTACTTTTTTAATTTAGTACCAATAATACCACCACTGAAACATATGTCTGTGCCACAAATTATTAAAAGTGGTAAGTGTACTAATAGTTACCACTGTAAGTACCAGTCACTGCTGACACAAGTACCACCTTAAGTACCAGTGTAAGTACTACAGTAAGTACCACAGTAAGTACCAGTAACTATCAGTGTTATGTACCAGTAACTGCTGGTACAAGTACCACAGTAAGTACCAATGTAAGTACCAGTAACTACCAGTGGTATGTACTAGTAACTGCTGGTACAAGTACCACTCAAAGTACCACTGTAGGTACCAGTGTAAGTACCACAGTAAGTACCAGTAACTACCAGTGGTATGTACCAGTAACTGCTGGTACAAGTACCACTCAAAGTACCACTCTAGGTACCAGTGTAAGTACCACAGTAAGTACCAGAGTAAGTACTAGTAAGTGTCACTGTTAGTTACTAGTAACTGACATGGTACTTAACTGGTAGGTACCGTGGAGGTCTTTTAAAGTGCTACCCAGGATTTTTAAGGCCCAAATACATAATTTAACTTTTATAAAAACAACATTTGAGATATGACTGAAATTAGGGCTGGGCCATTAATCAAAAAATCGAAAGATCGAGATTGAATTGAACTGAATAGTCAATTATTTGGTGGTGAGTTTTGAATCGAAAGATCGAAAACCAATCTTGTGTCAATAAAAATGTGTAGTTTGGAGCAAAAGTCAAACTTTGAGGCAAAATATTGATATTTAGTTTAAAAAAATGGCACATATTAAAAATATTGTTTATGTTCACGAATTGCATTTTTCTTTTGGTTTTAAAAAGATTAAGCAAAATCGAATTGAAAATTGACTCGAGATCAATCAATATGAGAAAATAATTGTGATTATGTTGTTTCCCAGATCGCCCAGCCCTAACAGAAATATGAGCATCTAATCTAGTACATTAATTCTCACAACACACTTCTTGTGATGTAAAAACTACAGATATAAACATAAGAACTGCAATATTCTGTTGTTTGCAAAAGACTTCAATAGTATGATTTGTTAATTGTAATCATTTCCATTTGATTGTGATCTTGTCACACTATTTGCATGCATTTTTATGTGTACAAGGACGCACAGGATTTTTGCTTCCCTATCTTGTTTCTTTTCTGAAGGCTTTGTCTGATCTTTATAGAGCACGATTGTGCACATATTGCCTGGTTGCTGCTGTTGCTGTCAGCTCTTTAGTGTCTATTTGCATGTGTGCGTCTGTGAGAGGGGCTGGGCAGAGGGAGACTTGTGTTTGAAGTGTGAGAAAAAACAACAAAGCCAAATGTAGACCATGTTTCCTCCCAGGCTACAGAGTACAGCGCTCAGCATGGGGGGGGGGTTAACTCTTCATCTGCCTAATTCACCGCTAAGCCCCACTCCTGCCTCAGCGGAAGCCCACAAACACACTCGTATCCAGGAATCTAATTTATGTGTAAAAATCCAGCGTTTCATCTCTTCACAGGCAGACATTGATCCATTTTCACACTTGCTTAATATGTTCTTTGGTCTGTTAGTAACCTCTCCAAAACTGTAAGCTGAAGACAAACACTTTTGGCAGAGCAGCACTGTTGCAAAGAGGCCCCATGCGAAGCCTCTCACAGTGGATTTTGCATGTTATCATCATGTCTCAGCCTCCATTGATCCAAAACATGCCCAACAAGTTAATGAGCTGCAAGAAGCTTGTCCCGGTCAGGGCTATAGCCTTATACAATTCAACGGCTGCTTAAACAACAGCCATTGCACTTCAAAAACTGAATAGAGAACAAACGCATTTTAACATAATTGACATTTACTCCGTCAAGCCATTATTTAGACAATCATTTGCTCTTATTTTATTAAATAACTACAGTATACATTGATAGCAGATATTGATACTGAAAAGAAAATTACATACATAGAAGAAAATTGATGCAGTGGTTAGATTCTTGCCTCAGAGTAAAATGGTTCTGGGTTTGACCAGAGAAGTACTAGGTCATTCTATTTGCATGTTCTTCCCGTTTCATCAGGCATTCCGTTTCTCCATATAACTGGAGCCAAATACAGACTTCTTCATGTTTTATTATTATTATTATAATGCACGAACTGTCTTGTTTTTCAACTATTTAAATGATGAATAATATTATTAAGCAAAACTTGAATTACATGACAAAATGGAAGTGTTTTTTGTCAGTATTTTTATTTCAAAATGTGTACTGAATATTGCTTTATTCATAACATAAAAATGAAATTGAACATTTTAGTATTGCAACAACATTATTACATTTCAGTGATTCTTTATAGTAGCTCTGTTGTACATAAAGCATCTGAACCTGGAGTTGATTAAACATTAAGCTGATGCTAATTTATGTGTGGAACTCCAGGGTTACATTTCTCCTCTTTTCATCTTTTTTGCTCAGATCGTTTTGCACCGAGAGAAGGAAGTGAAGACCACAGAGTGCGACATGGCCATGGTTCACCACCTCTTGTCCCGCATCCCTCAGGACCTCCCGTACGAGCTGCTCATCGCCCAGGCACAGGATCTGTTTGACCAGTACCCCCCGTCTGTTCTGGCCAAAAAGGCAGCTCTGCAGTCCAGAAAGAGGTGAAGGAAAGTGGTGTAATTCCAAAAAAAGCTGTTAAGATTGCAAAGCACAAGTAAAAGTCTCTGACTTTTCTCTTTTCGACTGATCTGAAAGTGGGAGCTGGTTTTGTTCTTCAATCTGTTGTAGCTTATGTACCTTTTAAAGGTGCACTATGTAATATATATCTGCTTGTTTCCATAGAGGTGTACAGTATGGCTTTAAGCTCATACCTCCAGTGTCTCTCTTTAACAATAGTTTACAACTGTTGTTTACTCTCATTTTACACCTAGTTTAACCTAATCTTGACACATTTTGAAATCAAATTTTGGCTTGAGATATTTTTTGTTTTATTGCTTCATCTTATTAGATGGTCACGTTTCTAGGTAAAGGAATTATATCTCATTTGAGACCAGCAAATAGTAGGCACTTCACCAGAAAAAAGAGCTTCTTTAAATCAGTAATTCTCAACCTGGGGGTCATAAAATAATTTCCGGGGGTCCTTGATCATGTGAAATGAACATTAACATCATAAACAAGGTCTGACAGCTTCAAATACAGTGTTAGAGTGTTAGGTGTATATTCCTATTTGTTGGACTACAAGATGAATTTATCTGGACTTATGTCTTTAAACTAAAATCAAAAATAAGATTAAAGACTACCTAATCTCTTCTTTGTCTTTGGGGGTCGTGAATGGCTACAGTTGTTATTTAGGAGGTCACAACTGAAAAAGTTGAGAACCACTGCTTTAGATCATCTAAAATAACGATTTGCGGTGTTCTACAGTATGTCTACCACCTGCTTCTCGCCATTGCTTTATCTAGAATATTCCATCCACAGCATGGCATTTAAAAATTCTACACATTTATGCAATACAGAAAAACAGCTTTTCGAGTGAAAATGAGACCACAGTTATGAAGCCTTTTATTCTCAGCCAAGTACACTGTTAGGATGCTAATGTTTATTAATTCAGGATTGAAGGTGTTTTTAAACTAAAGGTTAAGCTAGTTAGTTATAGTTTTGTTAATCTTTCAATTATTAAATTTCACATTCTTGTAGTGTCCCCATTTAAGATAAGTTTGCTTTGGAAATATACAGTATACTGATAACACATATTTTGTTCTCATGGATGTCTTTTTTTTTCCATTTGCAAATCTGCCTGTTGCTCATAGCTCCTCTTCTTCCTCCACTAGTCGGTCCGTCAGCACCTTCCAGGCCTTCCAGCTCTCCACCCTGCACCAAAGGCCAGACTCTGTTCTTCAGCGCCTCACTAAAAACCCTGGCTCCTTCTCCAGACACGGTAACAAACCTGCTCTCACACCCTCGCCGCCCGGCTTTGTCCACACCAATGTGTTTCATTCTCAAATAGCACTGAGGGATGTAATAGCCTCTTTTATGATCCTCCCTGTTATATTTCTGTCACCAATACCTAGTTTGGTCAGGCAATGGGCCATCTCTGCTCCCCATTTAACACAGAATAGTGGCACCATTTTAGGATTAGATGGAATTGAGGCAGGACACAAGTAAGCACCAGAAACCGACACATAAACTAGTGACATGACAAAAAAATATTAATTGGTCATGTGGATTTTTAATTGTGGTTTGAACATGCACAGTGACCCTAAAATAAAGTTATCCTAAATTTATTGGTAATGACTCAAGTAAACATGTTGCTATTAACCATGTGTGGAAGGATTTAGGAAAGGAAGTTGTCAGAATTAAAACCTAAATCATGTTTGCAGTGGGAAAATCAGCTACCCCATCTTTAAGCCTTAAAGAATGTCTTGCCTTAACATTTACATTTGCAACACAGCAGTGATATTTGCAGATGAGAATCTACACTGAACATTTACAGTACCGGCATCAACACTTTGACATCTAAAGTAATAATACTAGAGATGGACAGAATAAAAATAGATAACATTAAAATTGTAGTTTTAAAGATGTGTAAAAGTACATTATTGAGTACAGTGTGTGTTAAAACCAAAAATCATCAATAGCAGATTAGTGTCAACTCCCAAACAAGGGTAAGAAGTGATTTTTCTGCCCTTATGAGGTTATTTTATTCACATTTTGGGCTTGAACCTCAATCTAAAGCTTTACAGACACTTTTTATTACATTCCTCATGTATTGTTAAAATATTTACATTCATATTTTTCAGCCGTTCCTAATTCCATCTTCTACAGCGATAAACATAAATGTGTAGTGGGAAAAACAAGCGCATAGTACATTGCTGAAGTGTTGCTTAGTGAGTTAATAAAATGTGCAACAGTAAAAACTAACAATGGCAATGAATGACAACAATAGCAACAATGACATAATAGCATCACAAAAGAAGATTTACACAATAGCTGTTTTTATGCCTTTGTAAATGGTAAATTTTCTTCAAAACAAGGTAATAATAAATTCAGCCCTGTCTCTGCCCCCTGCGGGCCAATCAATAACAAGTAAACACGTGTTGCTGCGCCCCTTCCAGCCAATCAAGTGCACATTTAAATAGACCAGAGCGCAACAAAGACTGCCATATCCTCATAGATACCGTCAAAGTCTTATGTTATCGTCACACATATACATCAAAAATATGTCGAATCATTTCCCTCCGGGCAAACGAGCGCAGTTTGAAAGAAGATGCACATTATTCTTTGCATTTCCCAGCGAATTCAATTAGTCGCGTCCGAAATGAAATGCGTAATGGACAGACAGAAGACTGATGTAAGTGCCTCCTGACTTCATTGAGGCAGACAATGGCCCAGCAAAATGGCTTTGATGGGGCCAATAGACGTGACGGAGTGAGCGACAGAACAGTTTATTCCACGTCTAATAGAGAAAGCCCAAACTATAATCCACCCATCCTCCCCCTAATGTTTCCTTGTTTATGGGCTTTCCCTGCTCGCATTAGCCTCGGGTCCAGATGTTGCAAGCAGATGTTTTTTTTCATTCACTGCTGAAGATATTGAGAAATGAGCGCAGATTGACAAGATACAACATCCCTCTGTTTTAGTTTAATTAATGGTTGTTTAAAGAGGACTACATCTTATACAGTATATGTAACTTACAGGTGCACTAAGATTTCTGGTGTGGGTTATCACCATGTTATAACAGCTTTCTCTCATTGTTAGTTTACCCAAAGTTGAATTTGAATTGATTCTTGCATGTTTGATTAATGTTGTTGTTCTTCAGCTGATGATTGAGTGCTCAGAAAATGCCTGTCTTCACCTACCACCTGTCCCCACCCACCTGTCTGTATTTTCTTGCGATTACACAAAAATTGGGATTCAGAGTAAAACATGTAGGGTTTAAAATTGTCATGTAGACACTTTCCAACATTCAAAAAAAAGTAATTTTTAAATCTGTGGCTTATTAAAGTTAAACTTTACAATAAAGAGGTGGGGCTTATCAGTTCTGCAGTTTTAAACAGGAAGTCAATGGATCTATTTCTATTTCAAAGTCATTTTAGATCATTTTTGTGTTTTGCAATGAACAAAAGGTGAATTATTTTTCTATTTATACCATAGTTTCTTCTTGAATACAGTAATAATTTAGGAATCATATAAATTAACAGTTTTTTTTTTTTATCTCATGTGATTGGCAATCTAAACTGACAGATGACATTTTTAGCTGCTTCTGGCAGTTCAGTTAGCATGATTGACTCAATTTCGGCAACTGACTCCGACTGGGGAACGACAGGGTTCACTACCAGCTGGTCTACATGGAGATGTTTTATGCTGTATATGACCTTATCTTTTAGCATAGTTTTAGTATAGATGGTGCGTTCTTATTATGAGTGGACTGCAGATGGAAAGTAGCTTTGTGCTAAATCCGGTGCAGCCATCTTTTTAATGTAACTGCACATAGTCCTTCAAATAAATAAACTAAACTACAGTAAACTAAACATGAGCAGTATTGCTTCGCCGCAGATCAGACTTGACACTTGCTTGTCTCCTATTTTAATGCCATACAGTGTTACATTCAAGGAAAAGTAAGAATAATATCATGGAGACAACCTCCAAGCAACTTGCTATAGTGCCCAGACTTTTTCCCTAATTTCCCAAAATTTGCAGATTTTTTATTTATTTATTTTTTTGCAGGCCCAAACGTATTTTGTTGAAGTGTACTAAGGGCTAACATAATTTTGTTTAGCATTATAAAAGTTTATTTGAAAAGAGATGAGGATTAAACTGTTTTTTAATAAAATGTTTTAGGAGATTAAACCTGATTTGGTATTCTTGGTGTCCATATACTGTATTACGGCGCTCCATAGTACTCACAAAAAATAAATATTTATCTCGTAATTACGAGCTAATTTTCTCGTAATTACGAGATAATTTAAATGGCTTTTCCCACATTCTGTATACCCACACGCTTCGTATAGCCTAAGCTAGTGACTTTATCCACAACGAGTAGTCTTTTCTGTGCTAGCTTGATGTTTCTAAATAGCTAAGATGTACTGGTGGATTTCGTTATGTAAAGTTAAGTGCCTGCGGTCTTCACTGCAATGTTTATGGTCTACAAATAGTATGAAACTAGCTGTTAACGTATGTCTGTGGACTCAAGCTACAGTTAGCAGGCCATCATTTGACTTGCAGCATACAGGCATTTTTGCTGTTGCGCAAAGTACCCGTCCACTCTGGGTGATCCATGCGGAAGTGTAGCAAATGTGCAGCACTTCTCTTCTTTTTGGCCAAATAAATTGAAAACCAGACGCTGGAGTCACAGAAAAACTGCCGCACATTTCTAAGGATGTGTGAGATGAACTGCCAACAGTCGAAGGATTGTGTTTTATTTAAAAAACCTGCCGATTACCGCTAGCTTCTTTCTGGTGGGTGAACAGCTCCGCACACCAGCCGTCTTTATAATAGCCTGCTAACTGTAGCTTGAGTCCACAGGCATACGTTAACAGCTAGTTTCATACTTTTTGTAGACCATAAACATTGCAGTGAAGACAGCAGGCACTTAATTTAACCAACAAGCACATCTTAGCTATTTAGAAACATCAAGCTAGCACAGAAAAGACTACTCATATTGTGGATAAAGTCACTAGCTTAGCCTATCCGAAGCGTGTGGGTATACAGAATGTGGGAAAAGCCATTTAAACTATCTCGTAATTACGAGATAAATATTTATTTTTTGTGAGTACTGTGGAGCGCCGTAATACTGTATAAACTATAAAATATATAAACTTACATGTATTGTTGAGCTAAAAAGATTCTTATTAAGTAGATTATTTTCATTTTATTTGACACTCCTCCATTAAATGTACTTAAATGCCCTCTTTTATCCCTGCACTCCTTTTATATGATCACTGTCCTCATTGTCACTATCACACAGTCTTTATGAATCCTCTTGACCTTGGCTTGTCCCCTCTCACCCCTGACCCCTCCCTCTTCCCCTCTCCTCCGTGTTTTATGCCCCACAGCCTCTGCCAGCTCTGATGTGGCCGTTCTGCCGCGGGACTCCTCAGTGTGGGGGCGGGGCAACAGGGTGGTGAAGATGGCCGTGTGGGGGCTTTCGGCAACACTCGGAGCCGCTGTGTTCGCCGTGGCTCAAACAGCGATGGACTGGGGCCCGGAGGTGTTACTACAACTGTTCTGACTGTTACGCGTTGTGACAAATGAATTTAAAGACACGCAAACAAACTCTGGAGGCCGGTGCACAGGTGGTCCCGCGTCCAGCTGCCAAACAGGTTGTACTACTTGTTGTGAATAAACTGCCTCAAAGGGGTGCCACAGTTAGAATCTCATGCAAAGCAGTCGCTGGGTTTCCATCAGCTTACATTAACACACATGTTGAAATCTTTTAGCCGACTCAAGCTCTTAATTTACAAGTCTTTTTCTGTTTTGTCTGTATTTTATTCTCAAAACAAGTACATAAAAGCCAGAAAGTGCACTATGATGAATCATTAATTTTGCTAGCATTGCTTTGTGCTGAACCGAACTCTTTATTCCTTCATGCCTTGTGCCTCTATCAAATTATATTCCATGCATGACAAAGCCTTATGTTGGTATAGCATTGTGTAAGGAGTCAGCAAAGCAAATCATGAATAGATAAATGATTCTTTACATTTGCGAACATCAACCGAAGCAGCTTAAGATTTTTACTACGTGGTTGTTAGGGTTTTTTTTTTTGCTGATTTTGGTGCTAACAACACAAAGCAGTGTTGCATGTTGTAATGTTTTCTTTCTTATGAGGCTGTGGTGTCATTCACTCGTCGTTGTGCTGTTTGGAGGTTATAGTTAACACTTCCACTGTAAATGCATTGGAACAGTGTTTCTCAATCTGGATTATGCGGGTTGCACCCAGTGGTACTTGAAACCCTCTTCAGTTTGAATATTTATTTAATTTAGAGGCTAATTTATGTATGTCATCATCTCTGTCTTCTTGAGTAAATTATTATTAAAAAAGCAGTGTTTGGGGAAAAGTATTGAAAAAGTAATTAGTTACTCATTACATATTACCTTTTAAAACTGTAATTAGTTACACTACTTAGTTATTACCTCAAGAAAGTAACTTAGTTGCATTTCTTTGGGATTACTTTTTGTGTATTATTGCAAACATCAATCAAAATTCGGATTTAAAATTGTATTATTAGCATTTAAACAAAGGCAAACAACTAATTAATTGCTTAAATAGGCTAAAAATAAGGAAAAATAAACAATAGAAATTATTCTGGGCCTTGTTCCATTGTTCCAGCTGCTGATCTGTGTCTCTGAGATGTTTTATCTCACACTAAATCACTTTTGTAGATTTGTTTTTTGTTGTTGTTTTTTTTACTTAAAAGTAGCTACAAATATTTTGTTAGTAATTGTAATTTAATTACAAGTATTTTCACAGTAACTAAGTTACACTACTAGTTACTCAAAAATGTAATCTAATTACAGCAACTAAGTTATAGTTACAAAGTTACACCCAACACTGTTAAAAACTAACTAATCCACAATTCTGTTTCTTTTTAGAACTAGCTTAGTCCCATTTTACTGCATGTTTAACTTAAATTTAGGCCTGGAAAAGTCAGATATTAAAACTGGTGGTACTCAGGTTGTATTTGATGTAACAAGTTTGAAAATCTTTGCATTAGAGCAAACTTATGGAACAGCACCAGCCTTCAGAAAACAGACATTATGCTTACAAACACTTGAAGAGTCGGTAAATTCATTTATATTTCACATTAATTGGAGTAAACTGCACTGCTTTGAAATGTGTTGCTTTCCTCAGCCTGCATCATAACTAATTGGAGTCCATTTTCTGTTTATTGACCTTATAGATGATTTACCTTCTATAAAGCCTATACTAAATAATTACCTTCACAAGTTGATAGAAACCCAGCTTCTAAAACACCTTGTTGATCATTGCAATTTTTACGACGCCCCCTATTATTACTTATCATTGTCAGTGGTTTATTTGGCTGATAGTTCGCACTTGCACATGTTATTTTCACATTTCACTTTTGTGGGATCAGGCGCCACATCCCCGAGTCAAAAGTGCTCGTTCTGCCTCCACGATGACACATGAATACAAATTATTTAAGAGCAGCGTTTTCTGCTGAAAGCCTGGAGTTATGAGTGAAGAAAAGCTTACAGAAATGGGAGAGACCTTGCCTGCCAGCGATGGGAATTAATTGCTTTAGGTGTCAGCAAGTTACACTGCTAAATACAGTTAGCATCTGTACATCAGCGCTCACAAACCCCCAAGCAGGTACACTATTTATTTATTTATAGCCTTATTTTTAATAGGTAATTTTATTTTATTTTTCTCTACACTTGTGGCTGAATGAATACACACATCACTACTTCTTTTATATTGTTAAAATATTTACAAGAAGCTCTGAACATGCAACTCAACAAGAGCAAGTGCAAATTTAAAAGTATATAGTACAAGCATTTTCAATCTTAATTTACAATTATTTAGATTTTGTTAGGAATAAATAATTTGAGCCTTTTAAATGGTATTAGGTCTTGAGAATTCCTTAAAATCAGGCTTCTTAATAAACTATTGATAAGGAAATAATATGCACTATTTAATTGTTAAGCACTATGACAATTACATATTTTATTAAGCGTGTACCCAAAACCAATAGTGGAACATAATTAAGTAAAAAAAATAAAATAAAAATACAGTAGCTTTGAATCAAACTCATTGCTCATTTGTATGAAATTAAGAAATTGATTAACTAAATATCTGAATATTTACCATAAGTCTTCTACAGGGCTTGCTTCCTTTCAATCTTAAATTTCTGCACAAAATACTTGTAGTTTTAACTCTAAGAGCCTGATTTTTCAACCCAGAGGCTAAATTACGAGTGCAAGCTGAAAAAATAAAATAATAGAAAATTTAAAAAGCATGTGTTATTGAGGAGGTTTTAGTGCTCAGTTTTTTATTGGAACACTCACAACATAAAACTCACAACATATTATGCAAAACAGATGCATCACCTCAAAGTTTGCATCTTTAGCGTCTGTGTGCGAGAGTTTTCGGACGCCTTTACTTACTGTATTTTGCACATGCGCAAATGCTTGATGAGTCTGACTCCATGCAATCCTTTTATCCAGCTAGAAATGAGTATGTTATACTTTTTTTTTGGTCCTGCATCTACACAATCGCGATGTGTTTCAAGCTTTTTTCACAGCTGTTAGGAGCTAACACAATGCTAACAACAACAACAACAAACTTCATACAAACAGGACAATTTTAGACTGATACTGGACACAGCCGACTGATTTTCAAATTAATAGATACATTAATAGATATCTGTGCTAGGGGAAATTGATTTTAAGTTATTTTATTGTAACAAATAAAATAAAAAATAATAGGGTATAGCGCCTTTAAGCAATGAAATTGGATGTGTCCAAAACCATGTACAAAATGCTAATAATGCTTATCAAGCCATATTCATAAAAGTGATGAAAGCTTGTAAATGCCTTTCAAGTGCTTCGAAATAAATAGTTAGTGTTTATTGTTCTGTCATAGTTGAAAAAAAAATAATAATAAATTAAAGCAATACCCGCTTTTTTGTATTAGCAAAAACCTGCTTAAGCTTAGTGAAAAACCTAACCTGAACGTCTTTAATTATTAAAACAGACATTTATGTAAAAAAAAAAAAAAAAAAAAAAAACATTTGTCCAGTCAGCAGTGACTTAAACTCTGAAATATTTAGCAGCTTTTATTGAATCTTTACATGTTTTAATACGACTTCAAAACGTCACAACACTGTACAGTCCACTGCTCTGACATGAAACTAACGCTAATGGCAAACTCCCACTTATGAACATCTAATTTTTAAAGGCAATAATTGCACTTGCATTTAAATAGTCAATACATACAGAATTAGATTGAGCGTATGAGTCAATCGCAAGACATATTTAGTGACAGGTCAGTTTATGGAGAAATTCTCATATAATCTTTGGCTTCGGTGCTTGAAATATAGTCAATAATGTGTATATTTGCCTTCATTATTTATGTGAGTTTTAAACCGTGCATAAAATTCAGGGTGAAACTATTTTTATGAGCAGATTTCTTGCCTTTTTAGAAGTGAGCTTATTTTATGTCAAGAAATGTGTAAAATAAGTCCTTATTTTAATTGCAGGGAGAAACTTAATACAGTCTTGTTATCTTTTGTTGCTTTCGCGGGCATAGTTTTAGTTACAGATACACAATAGCCATTCTAGCCAGTGGTGCGAGGGTTGCCAGATCTTAATGAGAATTTAATTTCAGCCCACGGCGCTTGGACCTATTTTCTAGTGCACTTTCTTTATATTTTCACTCGTACATCTACACCTGCCACTCGTCTTAGAAGTTCTACACAAACATGATTGATGAATGCATTAAATCTGATGGAAACTAAACTTCATGAATGTTAAAAGCTTGTTAAATGTGATCAAGTCTTAAAATTGTGAGAATTGTAACACGTATTCAGAAATGACCAACATGATGTATTGAATAATTTGCTGTCAAGTTGTTTTTGTTTTTGAGAAGTTGAATGAGGTAAAAACATATATTTTGGTAACTTCTTTGTCCAAAGAATATTATGCTTTAGTTTAGATCAATGCATTGTATTGATGTGAAAAGATCTATTGTCACAGTTAGTTCAATCAAAGTTTGTCCACCTAAGGTTTTAAAGGTGCACTGTGTAACATTTTTGGTAGAGGGCTTTTGCTTTGTCTGTAGATTATTACACTGCATCTCCATGGAGACGTGGAACTACCAGGTCAAGTTAAAAGTTAGATATTTTTGTGTACTAAAATGTAAACAAAAATGAATCAAACATGCCTATTCTTATTATTGAAATGCATTGCTTAGATTCCAAACTGTTACTAAATGCATCAAAGTGATTATTTAGACATCAAAATGTAGCCATTTAATGTTAACTAGCTAACACCATCAATTAATATTGACAACATTTCTTGCTACTGCAGTAGTAGCTTTCTGACACTTTTATAAAAGATTGTTCTAGATGTATATTAATGTTTTACTAGGGAACATTCTTGGCAAAGCAATAACATCACCATGGAGTCAGACAGAAGGCAGAGACTCTACCAGAAAAGTTCCAAGGTGCACCTTTTAAAACACATATTTAGAACAAATCATGACTTCTTGTGATAGATAACGATGTGCGTGGTAAAAGTCTGCTGTTGTGGGATGACTTTGCCTCTCTGTGAACTCTCACTGGGCTGATGCTCTCGGGACATAACTCAGGTTCAAATCCCCCAAAGACGATTTATCACCAAATGCTTTTATAAGTGGGTTAAGGTCACTGGGCATTTAATGCATGTTTCCGTGTAAATGATACAGATGGTGGCTTTAAACATATTGAGCTTTTTGCACATTAATGTAACGTGTGGAGAAATAAATGTTTTTTTCTGTGTGTGTGAACAAGTGAACAATAAATACGTAAATTGAAACTGTGCTTTTATTTTTGTTTTGTCAACTATTTGTTCGTCGGAAAAAGTGAACATGACATTTTAGCTAATGTTCTAAAAACTAAAAATAGGACTGGAACTTGCTGAAGTGCAGTATTTTGTCACAAACTAGCAAAGTTATATATCAGAAAGCACAATGTCAAAAAGTCTCTATTTAGACAAAAGCTTGACATGTGTCTTTATTCCGTGTGCCTGCAACTATTCCTGCTTGTTGTAAATCTTAATTTAGCTTAGAATGTACCACAGCATGACATAAGATGCATCTATTCCCTGAAAGATCTTCCAAAATGTGCTTTGATTTTTTTTTTTTTTTTTTTTTTTAATATATCATGCATGTGATTTTGGGCTTTCAGAAAGCTACACAGTGTCACTTATAATTAAAATTAAATTTTTTTTTTAATGTCTACTCTGTCTGTAACTAACAATCGATTAGTTAGACAATATCTGAGATGGTGCAACGCTACATAAATCACACTATTTTTACTTACGGCATGTGTTGACACCTATGCAAAGACTAACAATTGTTTTATTATTTCAATAATTAATTCGTTCTGATTAATTGAATAATTTGTTGCACTCTTATTCCCTACCTGACTTCTTTTATAACTAGTTAACCATTATTAATCATCAGTGCTTTACAAGAAACTCCTCTTGTTCCGTGTTTGTACTGTACAGCTGTTGCCTCTCCTCTCCCCTCTGTGTGAATCTGCAGTCTCTTGTGAGAAATGAGGTCAGAATCGTGTTTTTATGGCGCACATCTGTCCGTCTGACCCCAGGGGAGAAGAGCAGGGGTGAGGGCAGCGATGGGCGCAGGGGACGGAGCGGTGAGGCGAGGGTTAAACACCAGGACGTCCAAGAGCGGAGACTCGTGCTGTAGCCAAAGACATCTGGTGGGCGGCAGTGCAGAGGTAGGAGAGGTGCTTAAAGTTGAATTTAAGGGCAGTCCCCAGAGATTCACAGGGAGCCTAATGAGCTGTGGTGAGGGTACGAGTCAGGAGCAGATGTGGCCAGCCATGGTTTATGCTTTTCGATCTGTCCACTGAAGTTACAATCCTAATTTTAAGGCATGAGATCTTAACACAGTAGACTTGAGCGTGTCGGCTTGTGTTGGTAAATGCAGCCTTTGATTTGGCGTTTTGTAACGGTTGCATAAGACGAGCAACAATGTGCTCAGAGTGAAATCATTAAGCGACAAAGTGTGCAATTTGGCTTAAAGCTTGCCATCAAAACACATGGAACAGAACAGCAAGGTGAAACAGGCTGGATACTTTGTGCAAATGGATTCGATAAAAATGAAAATGATGGTCGGCTTATGCCATCGCATCCAGCCCATGTCTCACTGTTGTATCTGAGATATATTGGATATTATAGCAGCAAAAGTGAGCAATGTTGTTCCAAAGTCCAACACTTTTATGTTTATTGTAACAAGTATTAAAACTTAAAGTGAAGCTTAACAAAAAAACAACTTTTAAACTGTGTATAAATAGCATTCTGTACTATTCATAGACATTTTTGTTTTTGGCAATTTTAGTACAAACTGTGCTAATTAGCAAGGCTCAAGTCAAAACTTCAACAAATCGACTAAAGCCAATGTAATTTCTTGACTATGTGACATCAGCATTGAGACCTCCTCTCGAAACCTGATCATAAACATCTGCTGTTAAAGCAGTCTCACTCCTTTCATCTTTTCCTTTTGCTTTTTCAGCAAAATGTTTTGTTTAAAATGTGTTTGTGGTGAGTTCAAGGGCTTCACTTTAAAGTTGAAGTAAATAACTTTTTTAAATGGACATTTTATGCTCTTCACTAAGTATATGATAAATGCAGCTCTTTGCAAAAAACAAGCCCAATGAGTATTGTCTGAATTGAATACTTTTAATCATCTAATCAGGAATATAATGCAGTGCTCTGATTGGCTGTGCTTGGGTGGTCATGTCCAGATTTACTTTGTTGTTTTTAAATATATATTTATTAACCATAAATGCAACCACAATGAATACATGTTGATATTAACCATGTGTAGAAGGTGTTATGAGAGGAAGTTGCCAGATTTAAAACCTAAATTGTGATTGCAATGTGAAAATCAGCGACCCCATCTTTAATCACAATAGGTTACTTTTGTTTAAAAATGATATGAGGTAATGACACCTGTAGAGAAATCCACCTTCTTCGCCTGGCGCTTCATGTGCATTTTTAGGTTGTACCTATACAGACATGCAAGGCTCTGTTTAGTAATTCGGTTCACAATTCAGCAATTGTTATTTGGGCGACTGGTGTGACGAACTTTTGGTTCCTGAAGCTTGAAACAGTGTTTTTCTCGTTGTTTTTTTCACTCACCTGAGTATAACGTGAATCGGTCGTGTAGGGTTAATTTTCATTCGCAAATGTTGAAGCAGCAGCACAGCTTTTGTTTTTGCACAGGGATAAACTCTTGTAGTTACTAGACAACAGCGCTGGCTAATGTTGCTGCTACAGCTTGTGTCAATCAGCCACGGCTCTTTCTGCATTCCTGGTGTGTGCTCATCCACCATGTTGAAAAACAAATAATCCCTCTATATGTGTACTTTTATGTATTTGTTGAGTGTATTTGGTTTTGTAGGGATGAAATTATATAAATGATCACTTTAAATGATCTCAAGCACTCCACAATAATCATAATTCTTTCACTCCAGACAAAGTAGCAGTGAGTCAATCTGTGCCATCTGCCCCGCCAACCACAACTAATCACTCACAAAGTGTTTAACCTGAAGACACAGCGGTAGTTTCCTCTCGCCGTCCCAGTTTGGCACCTGGTGTTCCAGCAGTCTCCCATCCAAGTACTGCCCAGGCCCAAACCTGCCTAACCTCTTCCAAGATCTAACGAGAACGGGCATTCACTAGCAGGTCAATTATAGCTCTGAAATAGATTGGTTTATTGGAGACACTGACAAAAAGCAGATTGCCTCTAACAAACCCTTATGTGTACCTTTACAACTACAATATTATCTTATCTTTTTTCATAGAAAGGAAAAAAAATAGCCTAAATACTGTATTCCTAGCTGACTGACACAACAAGAAATGTCCCAGAATCATGCCAGTGTTTTTTTTTTCTTTCTTTTCATTAACCTGCAGTATGTGTGTGAAGTGTCTTTGAGCGCTCATTTAGAAGCACAGGCTGCAGCGCGGTAAAGTGTAGCGCAGAGCTGGAGGTGTGTGTGTGTGTGTGTTCTCCTGTGTGCGTGTAAGCGTCGGGCGCACTGGGGACAACAGCTGCTCGGGGCTCTGTCTGATGTGAACTCTCCCCAGTGACACTCACAGTCAAACAGCCAGCCACAGACCGCACTAACAAGAGCACAAGCACCTCTCTGCTGCTCCCAAGGAAAAACGCTTATATGGTTTTTACGGCACAAGTGATTTTAGAGATTGTGTGTAATTGTGTCATGTATAAAACAGACAATGAGACTGCAACTTTTGTGACATTGCTTTGTGCAGCATTTTGTGTCCTTTTTTTGCAGTGCACACACAGGTCAAAACAAGACGTTAAGCTTATAGCCTTCTATTTCCAATGTATAGCCGTTTTTCACTTTTAAACATTTTTGATTAATGCTATACTAGTATTTTGACATTCAAGGGTAATTAAAGTGTGTCATTGTTGCTGTATTAAGAATCCACTGCACTTAATAATATTTACATCTCATTAGTCGAGAGAAAGCATGAACAAAAATGTCTCACCAAATGATGACCTGATTAAAGAAAATGTTTATTAATACTTGGTAACATTAGTCCATCATTTTGTCAGGATGAAATTTTTTTTAATGCTTTCTTAAGATTATTTAAGGTGTTAATTATTCATATATAAATGATGAACTAATGAATGAAAATTTAAGGTTGGGGGCAGTTTGGAGAAATGAAGTAGTTAGAAAAACATCTATTTAATCTATTAATTAATAATAATTTGTTCATGGTGAATAAAGTCTTTAATAAGGTGTTAATAGGATTTATTAAGCCTAATTAAGGTGTAGTTGATCTAAAGTGTTACCAAAATAGGTTAAACTTTACCAGATCACAATTTTGATTAATTTAGACTGTCCATTTTCTTATTGTCTATGAAAGAAAGTTTATTCTTCAGTGTGACTGGTTAAATTCAGCTCAAAACCATTGCAAAGATTGACCAATTAGTTGGAAAAAAGTAATGTGTATTTGACAAAGAGCTGCACTAAATAGAGAAATGTAAATTGTGATTTGACGATTTTAACAAAAAGCAGATTATTATATTATATTAGAATGTGTATGTTAGTAAGAACTTACCAAGCCTGAATTATCCTTAATAAAGTATTTGTTCAACCGAACCAAAGAATCTCTTTATACATTCTTTATTTATTAGGTTGTAGTTAGAGTAGTAGGAAGTTGTCTCAAAAGCACTGTTTCTCCTACAGATTTACAGTTACATTGCTTTGAAATTGCATTTTCTTGTTTATGCATTGGATAACAAAACAAAAAAACATTGAGAGAATCTGTGGAGGTGAAAGAGCAGACTGCACTCTTTGCCACGCTGAGTTCTTTGACTCAATCTTCAACAACAAACCGCTAACAAGAATCAAACAGCTCTTTGTCACGCCATTTGCTTTTGCTTTTTGTCTAAATTAGAGGCACACAAGGCATATTAATGTCATCAATTTCATTTAATCAGGGCATCAGTTTAATACAAACTGTGATGATCCCCAAATGTCACTTTTCTCTGGGTAATTACCATTGATTTTCATGAATATTTGAAACATTACAGTGCGCCGTATTAATTAACAGCTTGGCATCTTTCCAGTCGCTCGCAGACCTCTGAGACCGAGATCAAGTTAATCAATTACAAGCGCGCAAAAAAACATGAAGTTTGGGGAGTTTGAACAAATGCCATATTCAAATGAGAAACAAATAAGCTTAATGCCAAATGTCCTGTCTATCACATTACTTTAAAGTGTATCTAGTGCATGAGTTTGTTTTACTCTGACCATAACCAAGACATTGTGCTGCAGAGATAAACTGCATCAGAAATCTTATGCTACCCAAATGCACTAATTCATGAGAGTTTGATTCTATAGTTGACAACACTTCATATTTGGGGGCGTGGCCTGCTGTGGGAAAAATTCATGGGGACAGTTCCAAATGAATTCATTGCAACTTTCCTGCTTTTGAGACATTTTCTGGCGTTTTAAGCGTATTTTGAGCACAACTGTTTCAAGTCAAGTCACAACTAATCCTTAATGGATAGTGTTGAAGTGGTAATATCTCAAAAAGGTAAACAGATTGTTCTGTAAATGGTAAATACCCCAGGTGTGAGATCATTTTATTCTTCTGCATGTTTTCATATCTATATTTGACACATTTGCATTTGTAGTTTTTGAGCAGTGAGTGATAAAGCTCCCATATAAATGTCTGCTAGTGGGCATTCCCTCAGATGCCGACTGTACCAACATCACAAACACCATTGAGACTTGTTCAGTTTGGTGTTTTCATGCTGACCTCCAACAAACAATGCAACATCAATAAAAGCATCACCTTGTTGACCTTGTACACCTGTTATATCAGAGTACAATCAGTTTACAAAAATGTCAGAATATGAACTGAACTCTTATCTCATAAAATGTCATTGATACATTTTTAAAATCAATTCTTGTTTGTTTTTGGGCGGTGTTGGTGCTCGTCTATTGACTGGTCCGGCAAAACAAAGACACTTTGACCGTGTAACATTTAATTTAGTGTGATGCTTCATCAATCACAGAGCCTTATAAAGCTGGACTTGGCCATGTGGACACAATGTCACGCCTGCACCAGCTCTCCTTTTGTCTGCTGCTCTTTTTACTCCCCCTCTTTCTTCTTTCTCTCCTCCAGCCTTCACTCTGTCATGGATCACAGAACATGTCCCAAAGTGTTTTACAGGCTACACACGTGCAGCGGGTCCCTGCATGCTGATGCGACCCAACCTTGTACTGTACATGTGAACATAAGACTCCTCTGTGCGCGGGGCCCTAAGCTCTCCACGCATGACGCTTCCCTCTGTTGTTACCTTGAACGTCACCAGCCAGAATGAGATGTAGTGTATTCAGATTCACATGTTCGTGAGTAATGGGTAGAAAAGCTATTTGCGAAGACTGAAACGACGCATAAATCCCTTCATGGAGCACAATTCAAGAGAAGCTAAGGTCGCGGGAGACAATGTAGAGGACGCTTAGCCAATCACAAACACCTTTACATCGATATCTTAATAGCAATGGAGACCCTTTGTGGAATAAAAAGCTGCTATTCTGCTAATGTGAACTTTGAAATGGGTCAAATTGCTTTCACCTTGTAGCGCGGTAAAGAAGCTATCATTACGAGTGAATTGGTGATAACCCAGGGGTCTCATTAGCTAAAAGCAGGGCCAGTCTGTACAGCTGGATTAATACCTGATATACTTATAACAGAATGTGTGCGTTTGGTTGAGTGTTTTCTCCACCTCTGGAGATTTAGCCCCTGTAGCTTTGGCAGATGACCTCTCGTCCTCTAGCCCACCTGACACCCCCGAGCCCACGACCTCTCGCAACCTCACCTCTGTTTCCATGGACACCAGAGGAATTAGGAAGTGTCCCAGCAGCTTTATGGACCAGTCGACTTGAAGAGGTGCTCAGATGGGGGATACTGGTCAAAAGGTTCATTACATATGAGAAAAGAAATTAACTTTTTATGTGAAGATGAATGGCCTTTGGTGTTACAACAGGTTCTCTGAAGGTTTTCTCACTTTTACAGTGATACGTAATCAGAGCCATCTGAACTACTGCTTCTTAAACTATGTTAGTAATGACCTCTACATGCTTCTTGGGTCAGGTCTGTTTGTTTAAGGTTGTTTAAGGACTTCCAAACTGTTATCACTGACATGTTTTTATGCTGGGACAGAGTTGAGTATGACATTTTCTAAGCAACTGAAAGTTAACACAAATAGAGAAGGTGTAGCCTGAAGACTGCTGCTTTTGCACTCAAATTGGTTATTATTGGCTTGAATTAGTTAATAGTGGCTTAATTTCAATTACTGATTTTTTTTATTTCAATTGTTTCTTCCAGCTGTGATATAATCCAATTTTACACCTGGTTTAGCTTTGTTAGCAAGGACCACACCAGGCAGATATAAATGTATATTATTTATTGAATAAGATATAAGATAAGATAAGATATCCTTTATTTGTCCCACAATGGGGAAATTCCAGTGTTGCAACGCACATTTTAAGAACAGCAGGGAAAATAGAAACATGCAATCAAATAAGATAATAGAAATAAAATAGACTTAAAAAATATATAAAGATACAATAATTAAAAGACTATTATTAACAATAAATGTTTGCTATGGCACAGTGCAGGATATGACAGGATAAATAGATAAAGTGGCATCAGTATATAGTATTATGTACAATATATGACTATGATTATGTACAACTGCAGCATATGAACAGAATAAATAACCAGTAATAAATATGAGGTAAAAGTATGACGATGTTTATGTACAGAGCAGCATTTAAGGAGGTGTAAATAGAGGTGAATAAATAATAGCAGATAAAGTGACGTGAGTGAGTTGTACCAGAAATGTTTCCATGGTAACACAGTATTGCACAAGATTAAATGTGATGATGTCCAGAGTTAACAGTGTTCGTTGTACAGTCTGACAGCAGCAGGAAGGAAGGACCTGCGGAACCGTTCCTTCACACAGCGAGGGTGAATCAGTCTGTCACTGAAGCTGCTCTCCAGAGCAGACAGGGCGTCCTGCAGGGGGTGAGACTCATGGTCCAGCATAGATGTGAATCTAGCCAGGACCCTCCTGTCTCCCACCTCCCGCACTGAGTCCAGAGGACAGCCCAGGACGGAGCTGGACTTCTTGATGACCTTGTCCAGCTTCTTCCTCTCCCTCTCTGTGATGCTGCTGCTCCAGCAGACCACACCGTACAGGATGGCAGATGCCACCACCGAGTCGTAGAAGGTCCTCAGGAGTGGCCCCCTCACTCCAAAAGACCTGAGTCTTCTCAGAAGGTAGAGCCTGCTCTGGCCTTTCCTGTACAGTGCATCAGTGTTGTGAGTCCAGTCCAGTTTATTGTTCAGATGAACACCCAGGTACTTGTATGAGTCCACTCTCTCAATGTCCCTTCCCTGGATGTTCACTGGTGGCGGGGCAATGGAGTGGCGTCTGCGAAAGTCCACCACCATCTCCTTGGTCTTCCCAGCGTTAAGGAGAAGATGGTTCTGCTGACACCAGTCCACAAAGTCCTGTGTTAGTCCTCTGTACTCTGCATCGTCGTCGTCCGTGATGAGTCCGATGATAGCAGAGTCGTCAGAGAACTTCTGCAGGACGCAGCTGTCCGTGTTGTGTCTGAAGTCTGCAGTGTAGAGGGTGAAGAGAAAGGGCGCGAGGACGGTGCCCTGCGGCGCCCCCACACTGCAGGTCAGAAGGTCAGACACACAGTCTCGGGCTCTCACAAACTGGGGCCTGTTTGTGAGGTAGTCCAGGATCCACTCTGCCAGGTCACAGTCCACACCGGCCGTCTCCAGCTTGTCCCTCAGGAGCAGGGGCTGGATGGTGTTGAAGGCACTGGAGAAGTCAAAAAATAGAATCCTCACAGCGCAGCCGGGCTTCTCCAGGTGGGACAGAGAGCGATGCAGCAGGAAGATGACGGCGTCCTCCACTCCGATGCCAGGTCGATACGCGAACTGCAGCGGATCCAATGCTGAGCTCACGGTGGAGCGAAGGTGGCCCAGGACCAGTCTCTCCAGTGTCTTCATCAGGTGGGATGTAAGAGCCACCGGCCTGAAGCTGCTGAGGTCTTTGGCGTGCGGTGTCTTAGGCACAGGTACCACGCAGGTATTAAAGTTACGTGGAATCAGATAAACAATGGCAAGGCAAGGAGACTCGGTGTGGGGGTACTGTTTTAGCAATCTACCCAGCAGATTATGATTCCGTAGCTGGATGCTGGATGGGGTATCTGAAGAAGGGGACGGAGGATGGGTGAGAGCGCAGGGTCAAACAGACAAGGCGCACAGTCAAACTAAGACATGAGCATGAGCTGGGATAAAAAGGCTATAGTGACGTAGGGATGTTGTTTGGAGAATGGCGAGGGGTGTGGTCCTGCTTGCAAAACTCCGTTAATGAAACATCGATTATGCTTAGTGAAATTGTCTGTGTGAAAAGTGAGAAACACTTATTTAATCTTAACAAATCTGACAAAAAATAAACACAAGATTTGTTTTTTTTTAGGTATTTAGAAAAACTGGAAGCATACTATGCACAATCACATTTATCCTTGTTACAACAATGTTTTTTTTATCATTATTATTCTAAACTGTATTCTGATTGATTCCTGCAAGTCTCCTTTGTAATCCTGTGCTCAGTAAATTGTTATTATCCACTGCTCCCCAATTCCCGCCCACCACATCCCTGTACTTGCTGTTTATTGGGTTTGTGACACTGTGTAAGTGTCACATAGCCATTCTTCAAAAACTAAAACACATAAATGACAATCCGCAGCTTGTCACTGTGAAATGCCATTGTAAAAACTGGGCTTGTTATATAATTTTGAACCGGACCTAACCTGCTGGATTACACAACCATTTTTGATGAAGATTACATTTTTAAATACTAAAATATAACATGATGATGATGAAAATAACAATAACAATATGTCTCCTTTAATGTGCATGCATGTTTTCTTCAAGGTCTTCATGGTGATGTTTTTTGGCATTGTTCGCCATGAAGCAAAAAGTAATCTATCTATATGGAAATAAGCAGTCAAAGTTAAGATAAGATAAGCTCTGTGGAGAAGTGAGCTTGCTCCCTATAAAGATGCATGTTTTTTATTAGAGCTTTATAAGAAAGATGTTAAATCTGAAGAAAGAAAAGTTGTTGGCTTGCTCAAGGCAAAAGTGTACAAGTTATTATTTTTTCACTGTTACATGGAGAAGCCCTCAGTACATCACAGACCTGTTGACCCCGATCTCTCTCAGTCTAGCAACAAATTCACAAGGAGAATGGTGTCATTTTCACAGACACAACAGTATGCATGCCATTTGTTGATTAAGCTTTCACTTTAAAATCCCTGTTTCATTTCCCTGTGTTATCATTTGTGCCTTTTGCAGAAGCTCTTCCCTCTATGTCATCTTTTTAGTTCCGCTTTTCGCCCCATCTCCTCTGACTAATTTAAGATGTGTCATAACTAAATCATGGCGTCTTGTTAATCTTTCAAACTAGCTGTGAGTGGTCCAAGCCTCTGGAAGCTTACACCCATTATATCATCTCCACATAATCTAATTTACCCACAAACACTTTGGGATCAGACTTTAGCGAGAGGAAGCGAATGCCTAAATTGGATATGTCTGCGTTTGCGTACACTTGCTCCATGGAGGCACTACTTTGGGTGAGAGTAAAGCAAGTTTTATGACATGAACGGATCAATTTGTCTTAAGTCTCGAGGATCTATCTTGTGTCGTCCGTTTGAAAATGCCTGGCAAATGTCAACAAGCGTGCAGTCGAGTACTTTCTCCACAGCAGAGACTTGAAGTGTGTTTTTTTCTCTGTGTAAGAAATATGAATTTGTTGCTAAATGTCAAGAAGTTGGCAGTGTAATGGCCGAGCTGACAGATGATCCATAAAGCTGTAAAGTGATTGGTGGAGACGATCTCATTCATTCTGATGCAAGTGTCACGTTAGAAGTGCGGCGGCGTGTGGAGTATTACTTATGTTACGACGAGGAGGTAAATCTGCTTACACCATCACATAACAGCAGGCTGAAGCTTTTAGGGGGCAAAATACTGGCTCTGTTAACTTTGCCTTCCTTGAACTTTGAAGGCATCAAAAACAAGTTGAAGAGGAATAGCAAGGA
The DNA here is from genome assembly GCA_038363315.1 of Mugilogobius chulae. NCBI lineage: Eukaryota > Metazoa > Chordata > Actinopteri > Gobiiformes > Gobiidae > Mugilogobius > Mugilogobius chulae. The sequence goes on from CM076408.1 coordinate 4,173,944, forward strand.
AGAAGTGATGGGTTCACCACAGGGGTCAGTTGTTGCACCACTATTGTTTGTTTATTGACGATTTGCACCTACGTCACTTGATCACGTGGCTGCTCCATGCTGGATGGCAGAAGTGCGTGTACGCAGCATTACAGGGAGCGCAAAACTGACAAATTCTCACATATTTCCTTATTTTTCCGTAAAGAAAGCAGTGGATGCCTCTAGCGCATGTTCAGTACATTTGTCTGTGGAAGTAGGACAACTTTTAGACGCACACAAAACAAGGTATTTGGAAAAGCTAATGAATGCTAGCTGATTTATGACCTCTTCCTCCTGCTATGTTTGCCGAATAAATAAAATCTTCAAGTTTGCCTGACTTTACTCCTCATGATTTGCACCATTCTGAGGTAAACAGGGGTTTTTTTCTTACACTGGAGCAGATTTAAAAGCTACATGAGGTTGGTTTTCAGTAACTTTTGTATATCATGTGAGGCTAGTGTTAGCCACGCATAATGCAGGCTGTTTCAGATATTCATTGCATTTATTTTTTTGTCAAAGGTCTTTTTTTTTCTCTTAAGCATTGACTTACCTTGTTTAAAGTGTTCACTGCAGATCTGTAGCGATTTAGAGGGATTCCAGTTCTTTTGATTTATTGCTGCCATCCACTAGCGTCTTCTATCTTCATCAAAATGTAAATGAAAAAGCTACAGGTTTAGGCTAAAAACCTCGATCTTGCCTGTTAGTGCAGCGTGTTCCAGATACAGCCATTTTACAATTGAAATAAATTAAAATTACTTAAAAACGAGCAAGTTTTCGGCGAAGTTTCCATTGCTGTAAAGCGCACAGACAGCGCTTTTGCCATCCAGCATGGAGAAGTGGGCGTTCCCTCGAGGAGTGTGACGACACGTGCAAATGGTCAATTAGTAACATTTTTAACTCCAATGCTTTGAAAAAACAGATTAATTATGCAAGTCGCAGGTTTTTGGGGATATTTTAAGGCATATGTTTTTACTCCAAATACAAAAACAGATATGATAACCTGTCGTGTTTTGGCTGTTATGGATTCAAAAGATATACACTTTAATTTGTTTTTAAATAGAAGAGTTAGTCTTAAGATGCCATACCTGATTTTTGTTTTCTTAAAACGTAAACAAACACAAATAATGTCTTTTAAACTTCCTACATCAGTCTATGTGTGTGCTCCCTTACCTAATGCATTCTAAGCATTCAAATTGTTTACTATTAGCAAATATGCAGCCCTTAGCCATAACGCTAACAACTACAGCCTATCTTTGTGTATTTTGGTGAACAAACAAGACATTGTAGATTAATTCTCTAAATAGATACATCAGAACAGTGGTTCCCAAACTGAGTGTGAAGATCCCTAGGGGGGTCGCCATGCAAAATCTGGGGGTTGCAAGGTGATTTCAAGAGGTAATTTTGCAATTATGACTTGGTGCTTAATCAGTATTTTTTACCTGAAAGCATCATGTTTGACTGAATTTTGACTGTATAAAACAACAAACTAAAATGTAAACCAAATTCTAATGGTTTTTCATTAATTGTGGGGATCTTGAGTTGGTTACTTGGCTAGATCCCGAGCTGAAAAGTTTGGGAACTTTTAGAAAATATATGTGCTTGGTGGAGTTTGACTTCAGTAGTTTTTTTGTAATAAATCTGCCTTTAATACCTCTTTACAAATTTGAAATGTAAAATACAGTGCACATGAACACAATCTATAAACCTTTTTTTTTCAATATTGAACTATCTAAGATTTTACAGAATTTTTTTTTCTTTTTTTTTTTTGCTTTACAACAATGCAATATTCATTTAGCCATTCTCATCTGTATAATGGTAAATGTTATGGCCAGTAGAATTTTGTGATGTTCTGTATTGTGATATTTGATTTTTTTTTTCCCCCAGTGTTCAAACCTTCAGATTCACTGAGCCATTGCCTCAAAGATCCATGTAGGCAGTTTTGTTCACTGCTGACCGAAGTTTTGAAAAGTGATTGAGGAACTTTTAAAGGACAGTGCTGCTTAGTTAGCATGAACGTAACCCTAAAATATTGTGAACAAATGGCCCCTTTACTATCGGCCTGGAGAAGACTGATGTAATCGACTTTGGGAATTCCTAAATGATGTCCACACTTCATTAGACCTCAAATGGCTGACCACAGTGGAGCTGGTAGAAACATGGAGGCAATAATTGTCTAAAATTCATCTATCAAAACGATCTCAACAAAAGACTTGTCAGTGCTAAAAGCTTAACATTTTTCACAATTTTTTAAGAGTTGTAATGTTCAAATTCCAAAATTATTTAAGTGTTTGTCAGTACTAAATAAGCCAAACTAGTTAATTCCGTGTTTCAATCAAGTTTACGCAATGCCCTTTTGGTAATATTGTAAGACTTTACACCTATTACCACTTACAGAAAACAACAGCTATTTTCTAATGTTGACTATTGTTTAAAGAAGTCTAAAGATACTACCGGTACAATGTTTTTCAAATATGCACATCATGAATTTACTTTGAGGGGAGTTTGTTTATCCACCATGTTGCCATTATAAAGTGAGTTTGAAAAGTAATAATGCCTGCCAAATTGTCAACCCATCAATTCTTTCTATGTTCCTTTAGGCAAACCATGAGGTGCATGTTTCCACATTTATTTTTATAGGTATTTCCAAATTACAGCAAGTTACAACACACATGTGGTAGATATCGCTAATGGATTTCTAAATTATAAAACTGCTGGCTAAACAGTGTGAGATTTTTTTTTCTAAGCAACATCTCACACAAGTTCAGTTTACTAATGTAATAATCTTAAAATCAATTTAGCCCGTTTTATGCACATTTTTCTGGGAGAAAATTAGTTAGCATTTTTAGTCTACATAAAAACACTCAGGAAGTGCAATGTTAGCATGCTCTGTTGTTAGCTTTAGCAACGTCCAAATGTAGATGATGTAAAATGCCCTAAAGAAGACAGGAAATCTAAAAATACACCATATGTTTTCTTGCATGATGGAACAAGTCTCCGTGTAGTTATCTTTGCTGTTGCAGAATTGTGTGTTGTCCATTAGCCTTAAGCTCGCAGATTAGGCTAAAAATAAGTGCGTCTGAGAAAAGCGGCCTGTTTGATTACTCTGTCACTGTTTGGATGTGACTGACATTACTTGAAATCCCGTTTCAATCTCATCCTCTCTGAAACTCGAGATGGAGTAAAGGCTACGTCTGAAGTCCCTAAGTGTCGTTTGAACATGGATATTTACTGTGTTGTGAAAGCAGAAACTGTCAGACTGGCATTTTCCAATAGCAACATCAATACGTTTCTTTTCCATTGTTCAGATAAACTGCAAAACAAATGCATTTGTGGTAGAAATCATTGTGCATTATAATGAACAGCTTTACCGTGTGTGATATGTGACATGTTTGTAACACTATCAATGACTTAATGATTTCTATAACAGCCGTAAAATATTATTATTGACCAATGTGACTTGTTAACGATGACCAAAATTGATTGACTGCCATTGTGCTAACATTGTATCATTCAAGTGGACATTTTGCATTATTTCAGAAAGCAGAACTAAGCAACTTAAGCTCTCTTGTGTAAGTCTACTGAATCAAAATCTAACATTATTTATTTATTTTCTAATTTTTCCGTATCTTTAAGATTTAAATAAGGCAGCAAAAACAAACCTATACACATTTTACACTGCCAGATAAAAAAAAAAGAGCTACCGTTTCTCAGAACATAAATTTGAGTCAGGAAGATAGATGGTAGATAGATAGGTATATGCCTTAGTTTCTGTTGAAGACAGTGGGAAGACCCGACGTATGCCCCAAAACACATACGTATGTTACCATCATCTTGGAGACTTACAAAGACATTTAACAAGGTAAAAGTAATACTTACTTTGGCTTTAAGGGGAAGAAGCTTAAACCGTATTATCACTTGTAGCTGTGTAGAAGTAGCAGTAGTAGAAGTAGAAGTTGCAGTTGTAGTAGTAGCAGCAGTAGTAGTAGCAGCAGCAGCAGCAGCAGTAGTGGTAGTAGAATTTGCTATCCCAACAATTCGAGGAAATTGACATATTATAGATGATAATACACAATTGAAAACATGAGAAAAAGAGAGTTCAGATTTATTGCAGGTATTTGACAAGTGGAGCACTGAGCACAAATACTGTTTGTAACTATATTTTATATTGACATTAACCCAATTATTCAAGGGAAAAGTACATGTATTTGTACATGTAATAGTTAAGAGATTAGCTTTTCCATGGAGAAGTGAAAAAAAATTAGAAAGGTTTTAAATGAACCCATTCAATAAAATGTTGTGTTCATTTCTATGCAGTTTAGTTTATTATTTTGAGACTGCTATTCCAATGTGGTCCTATTCCAACTTTGGGCAAACTCAAAAAGTTTGCCCGAAGTTTGGCTTAGATCAGATGTGTTGAACTCATTTTGACAAAGGGCCACATTGGCATCATGGTTGGTTGGTTGTAACTAAAAACCTAATGTTTGAAACTTAATCTTTGATATACTACAAATAATAGTTACTGCATTAGATTTTTGTGTATTTGATGAAGTGACAATTACTGGACATGACAAAATCATCATCATTAGATTAAGACACCCAGATTACTCCTTCCTTTAATATACGGTAAGATTTAAGTGAACCTTATATGATGATGTGAAGGAATGCATCCGCAGCCTCCAGGCCTTGTGTTTGGCACATGTGGCTTAGAGGATACTCAAGGCAAAAAAGGGTTGGGAATCACGGTTCTAAGCCGTACAACCAAAAAATAAGTTTTGTTGTTTTTTTACTGTCAACATGTCAATAATTGTAAATTAATCAGATTGTGATGTCTACTCTCACATAATAGCATCACTCTGCTGATCTGCCTCCTCACATGTCTCTTTCTCTCTTTCATCCTCCCTCTCCTCACCTCTGCTCCACTCTCCCAAATAGAGTCCTACAGTCTGCCTTTGATTGGGAACGTCCCGAGAGGAAGGAGGTCCCATTACAGGTGACCTCCGCTCCTCTTGTTGCTCACCTGATCTCACATCGTCCTGTTCCTTGCAGCGACCCGGGATTCAGAATCAGCAAACAGCAACTCAAAGATCAATTCAGCCGCGCTGTAATGACTATTGATCCTGCAGGAGCGGAGACAAAGAGGGGTTTTAATGTATTTAGATAAAATAACGCCGCGCTGTCTTTTGCTGAGGGACTCTCCTGAATGAGCAATGAGGGATTTGTGCGTTTTTGTGTCGACAAAATCTCACAGGAATCACACATGTTGAATTCTTTAGAAAGCAACTGGTGCAATAGATCATCTCTCAAGAGGTTTAGCAATGAGATTCAGCATTATGTCATGTTGTTTTATTGTTACATTTATATACACAAATTAAAATGTATGCTAGTTTGAGACCCTGCAATTAAAGACATATTCTTATCAAAGGCTTGAGTCAGACTTGAGTCATTATTTTGATGACTTGAGACTTTATAAAATGGACTAAGACTTGGAATTTGACTTGCATTTGGAGCCCTGTGACTTGAGATAAGTTGATGCTTCTCCTCAACTATAAATAATGTAATTTACCAGAACAAACCGGAACATGTCCCTCCTCAATTCTGCATTTGTGACCAGAACTGTAGAATAGAAAAACTAAAAAAAAAAAAAAAAAACTATAATATTGCAAAAACACTGTGTTCAGTAATAAAGACTTGAAACTAATGGGACATTCAGTTGGGACTTGGTTTGGATTTGTCTCTCTTTGATTTGTGATTCGACTCAGACTTGAGGCCAAAAACTTGACTTACAAGAAACTTGCAAAACAATTACTTGGTTCCAAATGTGATTCTTCTGCATTTTGCCTGTTAAAACATGTTAAAACTGTTTTTCAGTTCGGCTTATCTTGAGAAAAACTGAAGAATACAAGACTAGAAATTGCCAAATTATCTTAACCTTACCCAAACCCGAACCCTGCTAGTAAAATGCTAAATATCAATCAAGTACTAAGCTAAAAATGTAGATCTTGAGCTTCCTCTTAAAACATATACATTTCTGTGGCCTTTGGATTCTGTACAAAATGTCAATCCCATTTGTTTAAACAGAAATCATTCAATTCTTCAGGGACAATCTTAATACTTTTGAACTCAAGTTGCACATTAAATTACATTTTAAAACAGCAGATGTTAATTTGCTCTGTAATCAGTCCTTGTCATTAAGTATTGAACAGTTTGTCATGTAAGATCTCTTTCTTCTGTTCAAATAAAATACTTATGGCCGGTAAAGTAGAAAACAGTGGAAAAATCTCACTCATTAGTTTAAGTTATAAAAATGCTTTAGTATAAGTTATTAATGTTGCATAAAGGAAGAAAAATAAACTAAACTTAAGCACTAGTTGCATTGCCAATTGAATATTATAAATGAGCCAATGTAAGCCATTGTTTGTTGATTTGAGCTGTCTTGACTGATTAAGGCCTCCTAATCTTCTCATCTGGGCTCAGTTAAGCAGACACTAAACGTGAATGTTCATGGCTCCACAGGGAAATTAACCTGGGATTTCCTCTGTGTGTGCGCTCACAGGCCCAGGGCTGAGCTCCCTCTGCGTTTATTTGTCCATGCGTCGCTTTAGCCATGAAGTCCCTCTGGTCCTGTGCCAGTGAGTGACCTAACGCACCTCTTTGCTTTGTCGTCTTCTGTAAACCAAATCTTTATGTTGCATATGCTCCAGTTACATATATTTTCACAATTGATTACACTCAGTTACAGTTTATATCAGTTCAGCATTCACAAACAGACCGAACTAATTTAAATAAATGTTTTCTTCTGGTAATATGTGCATTTGTAACATGTGTACATTAAGTGCATGACTGAGGCGTGAAAGTATTTCAGCTTGAATATAATCTCTCTGGATGGACTTTGCATGTTCTCCAGGTTCTAAAGACAGTTGGCATCACTGTAAATATCCCCTTGTGAATGAATGAGAAAGGTTAAAAAAAGTATGGATATATAGAGATTGTTTGTTTATCAACATGGGCGACGCTCGCTCACCCGACCTGCAGAAAGAGCCACCGCTCATGGACACAAACAGTGGAAACAAGTCAAAAAAGCTCCGTTGTCAATTAACTACAAGAGTTTCACTTTCCGAAAACAAAAGTTAGGCTGCTAAATCAACATCTGTGAATTAAATTCGATCCTACAACCCTTAAAAGTTACATTTAGGTGAAAAAATTGCGAGAAAAACACTGTCTCAAACTTCAGGAGGCAGATGTCTGTCAGACCGGTTCATACCTGGTCGAAACAGCTGGTCTCATTCCTTTTGTTGTTTTATTCAAAGAAGTTTCCCCAGCTAACCAGATGGAGGGCAACTCTTTCTGCATAACGTATGCGCAGTATAGGGCAGAAAGTGACGTCGACCGAAAATCCCTCTATACTGATGCGATACTGGGATTGGGTATCGGTGCTGTTTCATGATATTTTGCTGGATCAGGGATCTGTTCCATGATGTCAGTTCAGCTGAAGTCCTGGTTGTGCCTTCAATTGGCTGAGTGCAGTTGTCTTGTTTTGGTTTAAAATACTACATCCTGTACATACAACCACTTCCTGTTCAATACTCTTCAATGAGGTTTTCACTATATCAGTTTAAAACTAATAAATCCTCTTTAGATCAGACAGTTGTGGTGAATGTTACAGAAAACATGTTAAAGACTTTACATATTAGAGGAATATTTCATCAGAGAACACCTCTGTGTTTAAAAAGAGACATAATTGTGTCTAAATGCTAACGCTAAATGGTTGTATGTACAGAAGTTAGCATTTTTGAACAATCGCAAGCCAACTGAAATTCCGTGCACACAGCCTATTGAGCATAATAAGATAATAAGTTAATCCAGAACAGCTCGTACAGTTTAAGATTTTATTCACATTAGGTTGTTCACTTACTCCTTTTACAATAAATAACAGTTACATTACACTATATGTACAAATTTCTTAGCTATTTCAATCTGTACACTTGTAATGGTTGAAATCGGGTTGGCAGATACTTAATTCCAAAGTGTCAGAATTGGTATCGGAATTGAAAAAGCTAAATTAATGCATCCCTTAAAAAGCTATGCCAAAACTCTCTCAAAAAAAAAAAAAAAAAAAAAAAAGAACGAGATGATGAACTTGAAAACGTGTCCAGAACAGTCTCCAGACTTAAACAGTCCAGTCTCCGAAGAAAATCTACCTATACAACAAAATGTCAAAAACGTGTGATGAGCAAGTTTTTGCGCCGTTTTTACGTCAATCTGTTACCAAAAGCCAAAGCGTAAAATAACCACAAATTTTGGTTGGAGCTTGGGGGTAGTGTTAAGATTTGCCCATTGAACCCAAAGAAAATGTCGCCACATGGCTTCAACCAAAATTCGTTGTTACTTTTTGGACTTTCGGAACATATTTATGCAAAAAAGACGTAAAAACTTGCTTATTGTTTGTTTTTGACATTTTGTTTTATATCTACGTTTTCTTCAGAGACTGTGTTGGACTTAAACCAGGTCAGAAGAGTGAATGTCAAACAACACGTGACACACATTATTTTAATATGGGAAGAATATTTTACTTCTAAGAACTCAACAAGTGTGTTCTGTTATCTGCCAAAAGTGTCTACTTTGATAAATTAATAGTTTAGAATTTTAGAATACATTTTGATCTATAAATTGATTTCATAATTAGATTTCAAATTGCCCATTTGCTCTTCAATAGAAATTGTTTGAAAAAAGTTTGACCAGCAGTGTCTATCGATGGATGTGTAGCAAATGTCCAAACAAAAATCTTTAGGATCACATTTGACCATGAAGTGTTTGTCCACTTTAAAGCTTTGAGAGACCAAACTGATCAAAAAAAATTGTTTTGTGCCTCACCGTTTTCTGCTTTTGACTTTACAGTTTTCCTGCTGCTTCTTCAAACCGACTGTACCTCTGACAGTTTTTCGGCGAGGCTAAATCTGCCGACTCACCTGCCTCTCCATCGACCCTGACAGAGCTTTGCAGGTCATGAATCTTTCAGCCTCTTCCACTCAGCACAAATCCCCTCTGACATCCACAACAAACGCAAACTGCTCCAGTCGTGATCAATCTCTGCTTCCTCGACGTTAGCACTGTTTATAAAGAGAAAACAGATGAAAGATTAATGTCACAAGCAAAAGGGGGTACACAGAGGTTAAAATTACTCTTACTGTTATACCAGATATATTTGCACTTCACGACAAGGTAACACAAGGTTTACATAGAGCGAATTTTTTCACTGTGCTCGAAAAGTCTAAAAATGTAAAGATGGTGCAAAAACAACAATTACACAGAAAATAATTTGAAAGAAGGGGATTAGACCAATGACTCTTTGTTTGTTGCTGTTCTAAATGAAAATAATAAGTCAACTAATACAAATGTTGGTTTATTATGATATAATTGATCGAAAAAACAACTAAGGACTAATAGTGACTGTTTTAAATGATGTTGTCTGTGATTTTAACTTTGCACTTTTGTGTTTTGTTACATCTATAAGAAACCTATAGATATGTTTTCTTAACTTTTCTGGATACTTTCACTACTTTTTGAAGAGACTGTTCGGGAGGAGGTCTCTGATTGGTTGATAAGCTGCAACTGTCACAGAAATGTTCAGATTTATTTAAAACATTCTGCAAAATTGAATAAAAACATTATATATATATATATATATATATATATATATATATATATATATATATATATATATATATACATACATACATACATACATACATACATATATATATAGAATTTGAGCAGATATACACTGTGAAACTTTTTGACCAAAAACAGACTTAAATAAAGGCAAGGTTTTGTCATTTGGTAGTTTTTGATGCACTAAATAAATAAGAAAAGTCTGTGTGTGTTTTTTTGAGTGGGCTTCCATTCAAATGGCTCACTACAGATGGATATGTGCTTCACTCTGACTTGAGTTCTAACATGATTGATGTGGATAGGCTCTCGTCAAAAGCAATTGGGAAGCAATTTAGCAGTGTATTAGCCAATCACAGTACATAATCATCATAAATAAGGCTCTTTCCAAATTTGAATCCAGCTTGGACAAATGCATCTCTCCCACTCACAAAACACAAAAGATTTCTTCTTACTCTTTTTTCAAAAAAGAAATTGTCGACATTTCTGTTAAAACTGATTCAATAGCCTCACCTGTGTCTGCCCGCGTCGCCATGTTTGTGTTTTGCTGTGAGCACGTCTTGCGCTCACTGCTGTCGTCACATCTGTAAATCCCGCCTCCCCGTGGAGAAGCCTTCTGATTGGTACGAGCTTTTGATACTCGGTTTGAACCATTGGGTGAGAGCCCTTCAAGATGGTTTCTTGTGGATTTGTAAACCCACAAATACCGCGAAAATGTATCTTGCTGCACATAAAAAGTCCATGGCCAAATATTTACTTTTAATCCTGTCTGTTTCCATGGAAAATATAATGTGTTCATTTAGCTATATTTTTTTCCACATTATACGTAACATTGAGGTTGACTTTTCACTTCCAGTCAGTTACACAGTAGCTACACCTTTAAATGCAGTACAGATGTGCCTTATTATCTAAAATCTTACTTTCATAAATGGGGAGCAGAGTAAAGGTAATTGTCCTCAGCTCTGGGTGCTCAAAACTGGACGTGTCATAGTTTTAAGGTGAATATTGCAGGAACAGAAGGAGGGAGCTTATCAGGGTGGCCAGGTTTTAGGAGGTCAGTGCGATGGACTCGGGACAGAAAGAGCAGTCAAGTGAATATAACAAAAGAACACACAGATGTATAAAGAATGAGTCAGAGAGGGAGAGTCAGCAGGTGGGAAACACGAACATATGGTCTGTGCAGTGTATGGCAACATGATGTAAAGTCCTTCTACAACACACGGCAACATTTCCGACTGAGTTAAATCTATATGAGCAAATCACTTTTACTGTATCTTTTATGTAAACTCTCTTCTATAGCCGCAATATCAAACCATCCTCAGTCGTGTATGTAGACATTAAATAAAGAAATAAATATTATATGCATAAAACACATATATTTTGTGAATATCATGATAACATTTTGATACACAGTAATATAGCAATACGATTATGATGATGTGATATTTTAAAGCTTTAGGTCCACGCTACAGGTGAATAGGAACATCTTTATTGTGAAGCTTATGCTGTAGTCTTCTCACAAACAAGACATTTTATGCATACTCTATGTTACATAAGCATTGATTTTCCTCTCTAAAAACTGTGTGCTGATCACAAACACCTGCTGTCAAATCAATCACACTGCTGCTCTACACCCTCAGTCCCTCCTTTCACCTTCCTCTAATGCTTTTTCAGCAGCTAGCCCTGTTTGAAATGTGTTTGTGGGTGGTATTAAGAAATTAGCTCCTCTTTAAAATTTTAAAATATGTTTGCAATGATGCAAATGAATTCCTAACTTTTATCATGGCATTGTGCAGTAACTTCAAAACTCTCAATGGCTAAGCAATTGCTAACAACATCGAGCTTGCCAGAAGTGCAAATGAGTTTCTTTCTTGTTAATAAACAATCAAAATAAATGTATTCACCATAGTTTATATCATCAAAAGCTGTGTTTAAAAAGTATGAATATGAACCACATTTCTCTGTAAAAGAAGTAAATTCTAGTCATAATCCAGCATGACGATAAAGTAGTCTCGCTATTTACCATTACTTTGACTGTGAAAAGCTGTCAATATCCCAGAAGGACTTCCAGGTTTCAGAAAAATTACCTTTGAATTTCTGTTTGATGCAACAATATAAGATGATATTAAAATACATACTTTATAGGCATAAGACAAAGCCCCCAAAAGGCATTAAGAGATTTAAACGTCTTTGATCAATAACCCATTTCACAAACAAAGCCTCCTATGTGCCAATTTTACACTGTTCAAATCCTCATCAAAATAAATAACACAACGATTAGTGACCACAGACTACAATGAGCAGCAAAACCTAGAGCAGAAAATATTGGATTTCATGCCAAATTGTTGTGAAGGGAAAAAAAACGACCTATAGTTTGCTATAGGTGCTGTTGTGATGATAAGTTTGTATCTTGTCTATGTGTTTGGGGTCAGACAGTGTTCAGCTGACAATGCTCAAATTTTCTGGGTTTGATAACTTTGGAAGGTGGGATATGTCCCCAAAAATACATTCAAAACATAAAGAATCATGTTTGAAAACCATCTATTTGTCCTTGTGAACTTACATCAAACTCTGAGTTAATTTGTACTGAAGGAGAAGACAGTTTTTCCTTTTAAGGACAAATATTAAACAAAACCAACTTTTTTTTTGCAGCATATCAGGCCAGATGGATTTGAGTGTTTACCCTGTGTAGTGAGTTGACGTCAAGCGCTCTACTTTGGCCTATCGGGTGTAGGGGGCGCTCTATAAAAGAGGAGTGGATCCCCTTACCTGACCTCTCCCCTCTCTGACGTCACATCCGCTGTGCCGCGCTCAGTCGCAGTTAGCTCGAGTTGTTGAAGTTGTAAATAATGCGTTGTGTTGGAGCGTAAAGCCTGCGGCGTAGGGCATAAAGCCAGCAACTAAGGTCACAACAAAGAAGCTTTGCAGGTAAGCGTCATCCCAAAATGTGTTTATCATAGTCTCTTGGGCGCTATGTTAAGGCTAAGTGCTATTGTTCTAGCATGCTGATGCTGCGCCGACAGTGCCGTACAGCCGGACGGGTGCGGGCGTTCGGGGTCTACGGTGTGGCTGGTCGGGGGTATCATGCTTCCTGGTAGGTGTGCTGTCATAGCTCCACACAAAAGCACTTCTGTCAATTGTGCTCATTGTAAATGTTTTTATGTACTGTGTTCAGGGTGCGGACGGCATGGCCGCCTCCCCTTTTTGGTGTCCGTGTATGTCTGTATGTTCTTTGATGGATGGAGTCGCTGCTCTGTGCTCTGCACAGCTACACACGTGTTGCTCATTTTGCTTAATTGGACCGTTGAAAAGACGGTTTGGATTTAAAACAACAGAAGTATGGACGATAAATGAAATTACGGACTAGAGCAAAGTTTTAATTGAAACCATTTGAAACTTAAATAAAATTAACATGTATTCAGCTTTTCTAACATTGCCTCTGTCTGTCAATTTAACGGACCTGTGTTGCCTTTTTTTATTTAGTTAGGTTTATTTATTTTCCGGGTTATACCCGGTGGCGTTGCTGGTCTTTTGTTTTTTTTTATTTATTTACAGCTACAGTTAAATTCACTTCATTTTATCTTTATTAAGTTAAACACCTCGCATGCCACACCTGTGTAATTTCCTTTGCCGCCAGTAACTGGAACTTTACATTTAAGTAAAGTAAGTTACAAGACAATCTTACAAGATTGTCTTGTAAGCACAGCATGATGACAAAATACAACCACTATGCTCTGTTTGCCAATCAATTATTTTATTTCTTGTTTACCTGGAACTGAGAGTCAAAGTCAGCGCTCTGATTGACCACATAAGTTTCACTTTACTGTCAAGGATGCTGTTCTAAAAAGTGCTGCAGAAATTTTAGTGGAGATGAGATAGATGCATTTAAATGCTGATTTGAGTGTTTAACCCATACTCTTTTCCTTATTTGATTACATTGGTTCCACCAGACCAAGAGCCTGATTTATCAAGCCAGGTGCTAAATTGCAGATGCAAAAATAAAACAAATCATGTGTTATTTATGAACATTTTGCACAAACTTTAATACTGAAAGATGCACATACAATATACTAAACAAAATAAAACAAAACAAAACAGATATGACCAACCTCAAGTTCTGCACCTTTAGTGTGTGTGAGAGAAAAAAAATATCATCTCTGCCTAGGTTTTGCTCCCCCTAACCTGCTTTGCACATGAGAATATGCTTGATAAATCTGGCCCCAAGATTATTATCGGCCCCTAAATTTGAAATAAGATTACATCTGACCTAAAACAAGGGTAATTCGTATAAGGCTGTTCTAATGGAAGGTTACCCCTAAAAAAGGACATAAATTGTTCCTAAAGAAAACACATTTTCTAACTACAAAGGGCATAGCACGGAATACTGTTCTTCTCTTTTTTCATCCGTATATTGTTATGTATAAGCTACAGTGTCCAAGTTATTTCCCTTGTGAATCAATAAAGTTAGTCTTAGCCTATTGTTTGTGCTTTTATTGCAATAAAAATATGCAGCAATACAGTAGGAGAACTTATAGAATATTACAAATTACATTGAGTAACACTAATACGACACTGGGTGATCCTCTTTAGGGCTTTATTGGATCAAGATCTCATTGCGATTGACTGACCCCATAATATGTTGCTTTGTATGTGTTTCTTACCAACTCCTGTCGACTCACCACTTTCACTCTCCTCTGCTCAGCCACAGTCATGAACAACTGCTTTGTTTTCAATGGCAATCATAACGAACAATACCCAGACTCTATAGCTGCAGATTTGGGAGGTGTAGCCCCAATCCCCTGTTGTTCCAATTACCACAAAAAGCCATTGCACGCTTTTGTCTCTCTCATGTCACGCAGATGACAGACTTGACAAAGATGGCTGCCCTGTGTTTCCCATCTACTGAGGCACAATGCTGGAAGAAGAGATGTTTTTCGCTGGGTCTGCAACAGTTTTCTCGCTGTAATTGGCGACTGCTGGTGAACCGAAATGACACAGACCTGATGCTCACTGTCTATGAACTAGAGATGAGAATGTTTTAACCAAAAAGTGGATTTTAGCCGCACAATTGTCTGCTTTGGGGAAACAGACACCGGAGCTGTACACTTGCAAAGAGACTATTCTTTATCTGCTTCAAATGGGGATTAAAAGGAAATGAATTGCTGTGAGGTCTTGCATATCTTTAAGTTAACTTTATAAGTCTTAATCCAATCTTCTCTACTTGTTTTCAGGCTGTTTTTAAACAAACCAACTGCATAAGTATGCTTTAAAGTCATTAAATGTACAGTTTGCTGGTGGCTGAAAGGTAAATGGGGAAATACTGTTTTAAAATCGAGATAGGAAGAATGCATGCCAACATTGTACGGTATTTTACACTACACTCAATACTTGATCTCAATGCTTGATGAGTGCAAGAGTGTAAGACCTGGAACTGGGCAGATCGATCCATTGATCCTGAAACAGAAGTATCAAAAAGTATAAATACAGTACTTTATTTTACCAATTTTAAAATACACTGCTTCTTCATTGCCGGCAGAAGGTCGGAGACAGAGCTCATGCTTAAGCAAATTGCAGAGTGGGTCTAGTCACCACACACCCCCTCCTGAGTTTCAGATTAACTCCTTAATGTACAGAGAAACCATATCAGTTTATTTGACTCACATGAAACAAAGAAGCTGATTGGTTGTGTGTCATTTAGACCAAAATCTAACTTAACTAACCTCACATTAAAATACATTTTTGCTTCTCTCATTGATTCTGCAGAAATCTGTGATGTTTTTTAGTTCTACAAGCTATTTTTTGTTGTATGCAGCCATATTGGTTTTCGTAAGAGAGGCACATTTTTCTCTCAATCACGCCCATTGAAATTTGAAAAAGTGGCCAGATTATTTTTTAAGCAATGCAGGAGGCACCGCCAAAAATGTTTTCAAACTCATACTTTTCCTCTCAAATTAAAATGCAAAGAGAACTATATAACAATGCCTATGGAGTTTGCATGGACATATATCAGTAAATGAATCAAGTTATTTTCAATTTTTTTTTTTATACTTATGGACAACCTGTGGTGGCCCCTCTGCAGAGCTTCTACCCCGGATCTCACTTTGGGACTCACTGCTAAACACTTTAGAGTGGGGGTAAAAAAAATGCAATATAGGTAAATGTTTTCTCAATGTTCACTGTATTTGTTGGCATAAATTAATATTTTAAAATAGGGTCAGATGAGAAATTAGTATCATCCATCATGTAATAACAATTAAAATCTTTACGGTTGCATTCAAAACACACTGGAGAGTGGGTTAGAATTCTATCGCAGAATTTGCATGCCAGTGTTTTGTCTGGTTTATGGTTAATAACCCTGTGCTACCTGTAAAACATACATGAAATAAAAACTGAATGAAAGTTCAATGGCTGTGGACACTGCAAAGTTACAGCATACAGGCCTCTCTCCTCTGTTTGAATCACTGGTATGACATTGCACATAAATGCAACAAGTTTAGCCCAAAGTTCCTACACAATACTTCTCTTACACCTTCCTTTCATGGGGTGTATATCCAGTGCAGTGTATAATTACCAAATACACCCATAAAGTTTAAAAGTGTAACTAAGGAACAAAGGAAAATAATTGTTTGTTTTCTCTTGTTGCCTTTGCTTTACCTTGTGTCTAATTTTCCCCATGTTTCATCTCCGCTCCACGGCTCCACCTCCCCTCAGCCTTTTTATGCACCTGTCAACTTTCACTACAGCCCACCATAAATATCAGGCTACTCCCTTCCTCTTTGCTTCCTTAAAATCACCTCACATTCCCATCACCCTGCCTATATTTCACCACAGATGTGCTAAAAAAGACAACTTTCCTCCACCGCATCACGGGGGAGTCCGCAGTAAACAAACAGAGCCAAAACGCTGACGCAGCCTTTTGCTATCGACTCCCGTGATGCTCGGCTCCTCATCTGTTCATTAAGGTCAACCTGATTTTTGGCTGAGGATGAGGGTGCGGGGAGAAGGTAAGAGGATTTGGGGCTAATTAGAGGAGGTGGGAGGCAGAGATGAGGGGTAGAAAGTGGTGCGGGGGTGTGGTGAGAGTGGGCAGTGAATGTGCGCTGTTAGCTCCCTTGTGTTTAATATCACTCCACACTAACTCCTGTCCATTTATCCTCCGCTACGCCCTGCTTTAATAACACTGTGTCTGCCCACTGCCTCCTTCTGATACTTCCACAGCAACAGTTACTTTGAGCTTGAGTCCATACAACAAGCGCGCCGAGGGTCCACTTGTACTTGTGCATCTATTAAGAGCAGGATGATTCATGGCTACAGTTGTTTTTAGTGAAATGTAGCACAGTGGGGTTTTATGCAAACTCGGGTTGTAAAGGTAAAGATACAACTGTGTGTTAGGATTGTTTGTAGCTCAAATATGCTCTGACCAAGGCTGGCTCTAGCCGTTTGGTGGCCCTAATGTGTGGTTGATCATCTGTCAAGCATAGTTAGTTTATTTCTTAGTATCTTATACACAATTAAATTAATTCTTAATGCAAAATCATTCTAATTATGTCCTTAGGTGAAGTACCTCCTCGACATTTAATGCCACAAAATCCAGTGAGAGAAAATGACCAAACAACAACACAAAAAAGGTCTTATTAAATGTTGGCTTTGACAAAACAGGGTTAATTCTGAGTTGCACATCTCAGCATTAACCATTAATCTCTCTTTAAAGCTTTATATCCCCCCCAAAAAAGTTTAGATCAAAATTATCACTCGTGCATTATGAGTCAACTTGATTTGTGGACTTTATGTCATGTCTTGCCTCATCTTTTGGGAATTGTGTCGCAAAAAAGAGGATAAGTTGTACATTTTAATATGCTGAAATTTTAAATCACATCTTTTACACCCAATGCAATGTGTATTTTCTGGAGGGGAAAAACAGCACAAATTAGTAGAAATCGAAAGCTTAATCTATACTTTGAGACATTCCAAATGGGAATAATTATAAAGACAAATGTAAAAAAAACTACAGCTTTAACATGGAAACATACAAGAGGTCCTCTTCTTTGTCAAATAACATTCTGAGCCAAGCCTGCTCAAAGATACAGCCACATATGACTTATTTAGTGCAAAAAGAACATCCAAATTACAAAAACATGTCTTTATTTAAGTCTATGTTAGCTACACAACACAAAGAAAAGAGTGTGGTTTACATCACAACACAGCATAGATTTTTATCAAGATAATGACTGATTGTATGACTTCACAATATTAAAGCTGAAGTACCTCATTCACTAATATGGAAGGAGGAAGTACGTATTAAAATCCAGCTTGATTCTTGCTCTCACAAACCCTCACTTTATAAACATGCATATTTTTTCTGGCTACAATCACAACAGTTTTACGTCGAACCACTCTCTGCTCATCCAATCAGCTCTCATCCTAAAACTGACCTCATTGATTTTATTTTTGATAAGATCAAGACAGCATGCATCAGTTCACCTTTTACAATATAAAATTATACATTATATATAAAATGATGTTAAAACAATATGGTGCTTCAGCTTTAAAGCAATTTCTTTAAGTAATCAGATGGGGCTGCTTCACAACATTTTTACAATGCAGTGCAAGAAACTGGAGAATGTATGTTTGCGTTGAGAAAACATTTACATTTTGCGATTTGCAGCAGCCCCCGAGCTCCTTACTCTGCTGGTTTTCACTGTGTATCAGGGGAGCGTCCAGATGGAGGCAGGTGTGTCCCGGCCCTGTGTGAGGCGAGAGGCAGAGGACCATGACTAATCCCGGAGCTGGCACCACCTAAACACCATTTCCTCTGGATGTGTTGAGCTGCCAGTGTACTTAGCTCCTGCCCAGGCCATTTTTCATTCAAATTGACCAGGTGCAGCGAGATGGCAGTAGCATGAAAAGGCATTCTCCGTCCTCGCCGCTGCTCTGCGTTTCTTCAACAAACTGTCCTAAGCAAAGAGAGAGAGGAGAAAGCTGTGTGCGTCATTTTGCTGTAAGCTTTTGTCCAAATACACCTTTTTACAACCTGTTCACAAACTGTCAGCACTTGTCCGGCACTGTGGGGTGATCAAAACGACACACGGACACTGTTTTGGAGTCTTTTTTCGCTTCACTTGGCCCTGATTTCTTGATGTTCTTGGTTTGATCTCAGTCCAAATGCCAGGAGTGACACATCAGAAAGCTGGTGCGGCGGAAATCACTGGCGATGAGGCAATCGTTTGGACAGCAAGAGGACAAGATCAGTGGTTTGTTTAGTTCAAAAGCTTTGCTTAAATGCAACCACTTCAATGTGTTGTGTCTCATCCATCTGACTAATAGAGGTTATAGCATTTTATTGGATTCCACGCATTACTCACCTTCTATTTCTTTATATCAGGCATCAAACCAGCAACTGTACGCTTTATAAGAGCAGTTTAAAGGTACACTTTTGAAGAGGATTTGCTGCTTCTCTATAGTTACACAAGCTTTTCAATAGTCTCATAATAATCATTCATAATCTGCATGACGACAAGTGGTTGGTGTAACAGGCAAAGTAACAGGTCAGGGAAAAAGTGACTCCTCTCAAAGTAACCCCTGCCATACAGTGTGAGACTTGTGTGACTCTCTCAAGACTTAAAAAGTGCTCAAAACCAATGTCCTAGTGGACATTGCTTCACATAGACAGTTTTTGTGAGACAAAGTAGCAGGCTTGTCTTTCTCTGTACAGTCAATTAGCTGTGATCTTTAAGATATATAGTTTTTATATTTATTTATATAGTTGTCACATGGCACTTCACAAATTTCTGCTTATACAATAAAATTTTGTTTGGGTAAAAACAACATTGATTAATTGTGGGAAAGAAAAAAAAGGTAAGATTGATTTCTTCATTGTCAACAAGCAGTTTTTTGGCACAAAACATGTTTCTTATTTGAATCCGACTTAAAAAGTTTGGGAAGTGTTGGTATCAAAAACTCTTTGGTGGAACTTTGGGCTTCTTGGCTATAAATAGACATGTCAATGAACAAACAGAGCACAAACAAACCACGTAGGTGTGCTCGCTTTTAAATAATGACTCAAAAAATGCAACAAAGCAGTGTGACGACCTACCACATGTGTCTGTGCAGGGCTTGGGTCTAAAGTCTGTGGGTTGCACTTCATAAATATAGGCTACATGTACATCCAAACACAGTTCAGGTACATTTCAAGACAAGCAAAAATTATGATCCAAACTTCTCCCTTCATCCAGGTGAAAGTGTAATCCCAAACTACTGCAGTGTGTCTGTATCAGGATGCAGTCAAATAAAGCTTTAATAAAGTCCAGGCCAAATGAAAATGAGATTGAATTTTCCTCAGAAGCCTCCTTTCCCACCAAGGTAAATGTGTAGTGAAAGTGTCTAAAATAAATATGCTGATTTTACTGTAATGTGTCAGATATAAAGAAAGTGAAAGTGCCATGTGTAACTCTATGTCAGAATCAGGTTAATTGTTAGTTTGTGCATTTGTGTTGCAAAACTAACATGAGTTTTTTTCCCCATAAACAATTTAAAAGGCACAGAAAAACAAATCTTTCAGGAACCAGTATCAGAAACATGTACATAAAAGCCCAAAAGGAAATACTAGGTCCGTCATCTGCCTTTCACCATGGAAATATTAATGATTTAGGGTTTTAATTTGTTTCTGTAATAAAAATATATGTAACTGAATAAATAGAAGGCAGAAAAGCTGGTGTTTGGAAGCTACAGTACAGTTCTGCTCTGTATGTAAACAGTATACTGTCTTACACCTCACATGACACGTACACCTGTGTGTTTTCTACCATAACAAAAGGTCCACACGGCAGGAGCTGGTCACTGAGATGAAACAGCCACAGCTCTGCCTTAAACTCTGGCCTTGTGTGTCATGATGATAAATATCTGATGCAAATGAGTTCAGCTTCGCCTTAAAAATCAATTCATTGCAGTAATTAGTTTACTTAAATGCTACATTAACACACTAACTGGATGTGTAATGGATTCGACTGCTTTAAACAATGCAAGACGCAAACAAAAATGTTTTCTATGTAAAAATCTAACTTTTAGTTTTAATTGGATGCATATTTTTAGAAATTGACCTCACCTTACACCTGTTGAGAAAGTGATTTTGAGGGCATCTACAGAACAAAAAAACACATGCATATATTCAGCCCCTCGTGTATCTAATAAAGACAGTTTACAGCATAGTCACGCCAAATTCAACATAAATCAAGTTCACACATACAATAAAAACTGCAAAAATGTTTCACCTTTCTAAAGCCTTCAGGACAATAGAGGAGTTTTGGCTTAATTTTAAGCTCAAATACTGTATGTCCCACAAGTTTGAGAGTGTGTGGTCCAAGTAACGATTTTTGTACGAGAACATTTATTGCATTATTCATCATGTCTGCTAGGGCTTTTGGTCAGATGATTCAGATCATTGTAAAGTTCTAACATGGCGCACAGACCATTACAGCACCAAACAGCTCTGTGACGAAGTTCTTGCATATCAGTCACAAAAGTGTGCTCACTCATAATATGCTCTACTCTGACTGCATGCTGGTGGCTTTTGTTACCACTTGTAGTTTCAGTCATTGTCAACAGGTGACACTGCAGTCTGCATAGCCCATGTTTGGGCATGCTTGGAGATTCCAAAATGGCTTCTCCCGACAGAAAGCAGTGATGGAAATGATCTATCAATGTTTTTTTTTTTATAACAGTAAACATATTGTGCACATAGTACATTTGAGAAAGATGCAGGACATCATAATATTTGAGTAAAATTTAATTTGATAAATTGCCAACATGGGTTTATATTTGACCATCACAAAAGTGCTCATCATGCACACAAGTGTACTTCAGTGTACACAAAAGTGTAAAGTATGCAGTTAGAGAACTATGTAGGTACCGTGCACTCTTATGTTTACTTTATGTACAAATTACAGGTTTTCCTTGCACTATACATGTTTTTTGTTTTTGTTTTTTTTTGCAGGCTGTCTGCATTTACTGTCTAATACCTGTGGGGAGATTATGGCAAAACAGACATAAATTAGTTATTATACATTTTTATTACAAACGTCTGCGTCAACAATATGTACATGGGTATGTCTTTGTGAACAGATCTATCGCAGAGATAGAAAGATCCGTGTCTTGTTCACAATGACATACAGATGTGCATATTATTGATGCAGAAGGTTTAATAAATAAATAAAAAAAAATCATAATAACAAATTCAACAAAATGTGTGTTTTATAAATGCATATTGGTAACCTTAGTGCACGCCATAATCTCCCCTCGGGTATTCGTAACTGCACAGTGGTTACAAAAGTGTACAACTTTTCACTCCAGACATTTTTTTCTAAAACTGATTATTTCATGTTGATTATGTTTCTAATGAGCTTATCTGACTGCATTTAGACAATCCTGTCATAAGTACATACGTAGGTCATGCAAGAAAGAGTTAAAATGTTCAACATAAGGTGGAAACTTTTTCTTTTCACACCCACAATAAGTCAGTATAACCAGCTCCTTATCCAGTGAATATCTGCTCTCTTGTTGCTCTGCTGGGTTTTCAGTGTTATTGTTGTTTCATTTTTTATGAACAGAGAAGACAGACGCAAGTGGTCTTCCTCTTAAAAACGTTACTTAGCTCAGCATGTGTGGTATTTGTCCTCAGTATATTTTCACATGTGGGGGGAGCTTATGTTGTTGAAGTAGATATTCTGCTTTATTAGAATAATAGAAGCAAAAAAATAAATGCATTTTAACCCAATTTTAATAGTTATCCGACTTGAAATTATGATAAATATCTATTTTATTTTACTATGGGGGTCGTGAGTTGGTTACATGTTTTTTTTTTTTTTTTGGGAGGCCCGGTCTGAAAAGTTTGGGATACTGGGCAGCAGTCTGAGCAAGGCGGCCCAGACTTCCCTTTTCACACACCCTTCCTACAGCTCTACCAGATGAATCCTGATGTGTTTCCAGGCCGGTTTAGAGACATAATATGCATCTTTTAGAAGCCAATGCTAACAATACCAACAACACACTTTCTGGATTTTAGCAGACAGACTAAACTAAACTAAACTAAACTGTTCCTAAGCTAGGCCTTTTTTATTATAAACAAACAAACAAACAAAACGTAAACGGGTAGCTATGGTGCCTTTTGTCTTTTGGAGACAGAAGAGAATAATATGACCACATCTGCCCTGAGGTGATGCTGCTAATCTGTGCTATTGACACTTCGAACTAACACTTAAGCCAATACTTGAGAAGTGTCTTGCCAGTGAACACAATACAGGGTAGTAAATATTGTGTGAATGTGTTGCATTTGGTGACTTTTGGTATTTATTCTGTATTGGGCAGTAATGTAGGTCACACCAAACCTCAAGGCAGACACAGATTTTTGGCATTTGAATTTGCACGAAAACAGGCCGACAGACACTCAAATTAGCTCATCTCATAGTCATACTCCACTGTGGGTCTCGTTTGGCACGAATCGGCCCGGCTGAGTCTGCTCGATTGTACTTTTGTCGCTCTGTGTGAACTGGGCCTGTTGATGTTGCTAAACTCATCTAGTTGTGAAGTGCAGCAGAATCAATTACACGGCTAGATGCTCCCAATTAGACGATGCTGATCAATGTCACCCAAGATCACTGCATAATCTGACTCATACAACCGCGCGCTCACACACACAGACGCGCGCGCGGACACACGGCACTGCAGCGGCATAGATGATTTGATAATTAAATCAATCTGAACAAGTAGAGCTGCACTAATGAAGCAATGATCTCAGAAGAAATTCATCTGAGATCGCGGAGAGAGCGGGGAACAGAGACGGCGAACATGTGGCTGTTGTTTTGATTCTAATCAGCATTTAGATGTGATGCCACTTTCCCCAGACTTTTCCACTGTTAGAGGAGACTTAGTGCAGAGGTGGAACAGGTGAGACATACAAATGAGGAGGAGGATGTTGTGTGGAGAAGTGGCAGAGCTCACGTAGGCTCAGTAACTGAAAGATGATGGTTTAATTTTGGTTAATTAGCAGGTTTCAGTGGCACACAACAGCACGAGGCAATACTGTGATAGTGTGTTATTAAAAAGAATAAGTAAAGATATGACTGATTTTTACGTCTTCGAAAACACACTCAATAGAACTATTTAATAAACTATTTGCAGCAGTTAATGCTTAATGTATTCTAGGCTTCTTGATTATTAGCGTTTTTTTTTACAACAACAGACGTCAGTGAGAGGCAACAACAACATAGCATGCCAATAACACTTCATTCTTGTTTTTTGGGCAATAAGAGGCAGATGTGGAAAAGGCGTTGCAAACAATTTTTTCTGCAAATCAATGTTAATCAAATTACAGTACATACTAATTTTTAAGGCCTATATGATGTAATTTTTTTCAAATTTTGACTTAGTTTGGTGGTCTTTGTGGTAAATATTTATCATAGTTTTAAAGTGGTTAAGTTGCAATTCATCAAGAAATTGACAGCTGAAAGTAGAAAATTACAAGAAGTAATCTGAGTTGTACAATCCCTCCACATAGCGTCAAAAAAGTCAAAATGCAAAGACAATTTACACAAAACTGACACAGTTTCCTTGAGTTTAAGCAATCTTTTAACACAGTTAATGTGTTATAAGTTATAATAATTTGTCACAGTGTCACTCTTGTGTTATTTATGTTGAATTTGGCCCAGATTTACAAAATCGTTGTTAGGTCATCTTTGTGGATTCCCCTCCTTGTCCATTTTAAAGATGAAAGTGAACTTCACCAAAACAACTAATTTGGGTAAAAACAACTAAATGTTGAGTGAAGTTTTAATCATAATCATGTTTACTTTGTTTTACTAAAGATGTAATCTAACCTGCCATACCCACTTTAAGTTATTACATCTGCAACAAATTGAGCATATACACTTTTAGGTATTTATTTAGTAATAATTTGTGGAAAGACATATAGGTGGGTTATTACAGAATTAAGACTATACATTTTAATAGTTTTTCTGTTAGTTTATCTATTGTTTTGTAAAACTTGAATCTACCAAAAATATGTCGTTCTCAGTTCAGAGTCATGTTTTAAAATGTGATATTTTCCTTCCTCTGTCTGTCTAACACTAATACTGTATTGTTGCCTGAATGAACAGATTATTTCTACTACTATTCTCCTTTTTTAAGTTAAACCATATGTCATAATATATATTGTTGTATATAATTTGCTGACCTCCAAGAATGTCTTGGTTGCTTTGTTCACAATTTCACATTTGTCTTAGTCTTATATTTGCTTGTTTGTTTTTCATGGCTCTAAACTAATTGCTCCTGGTGGATTAATACACCAAAAGATGACTACACAATGGGTTCACAATGCATTTATTCCAGATAAGACTAATTTCATCCTACGCTATACGAAAAGCTTCTTAATTTTAACAAACACAAAAATGTATAGACTATTTTAAACGATTGTGTTATTCATTTGTGTTTATCCAAGGTCTGTCACTGCTGGTCAAAATCATACAACAATTTTCCCAACATGCACAGTAAATTCAACCTTGTATATTTTAGCTTCTTCACAAAAACACTGCAAAACTCAAGAGACAAGAGTCGACATTAGACTTTATTCAGCTCCAGTGAACACAGTGAAGAGATTTTCAAGGCCTTTAAAGAGAAAGGTAACACAGGTGACTGCACAATTTAACAGCCGACAACACGGCTGCTCCAACATTAACCTTTAAGAACAGATTTAATATTTTAAGACAGGCCAATAAATCCAAAGCGGGAGATTTCACATTGTGTTAAACCTTTTTGTTGTGGTTTTTAAAAAAGGACACTCATTTTGACTTTATCTAACAAAGATAATCGTATGAGCGGCTCCATGCAGGTCACGTTACAGTTGGTAATGTGCTGCTGGGAAAAGCAACATGTTAAAAGTCTTGTTCACACACAGGCCTATTCTGTAGGCTTTAATATTATAACAACTGATTTATTGCTTCCTTTGTCTAAGTGGCAACTGTTATAAAATAAGTTTACATATTCCAACACAGCAGGTATCATAGACCAGATTCTTGATAAGCCACTACATATTGAAATGACAATCAAAGGGGTCATTAAAATGGAGAAATTCATGGGTAAAGATGAATTCTTTGAGAACTGAAACTTTTTTGCTCTTTTAAGACATTTCCTGGCGATTTAAGTGTATTTTGTGCACAATTATTTCAAGTCGAATCACAACTGAGTCTTAATGAATGTTGTTGAAGAGGTGATATCTCAGAAAAATAAACAAATTCTTCTGTAGATGTTAAATATGTCAGGCAGCACATCAAGTCTCTAGCGAAATTAGCTCGCAGCTACTGTTAGCATTGTTGAATATATTTACAAACTTGGAACTTTGGATCACTGTATAGAGGGATTTTCGGTCACTTTTCGCCCTACTGCGCATGCGTCATGCAGAAATCGCACCTCTCCATTTGTTTACATGGGGAAACTTCTTCAAATTAAACACCGAAACAGGATGATGGCGAGCTGTTTGGATCAGGTATGAACCAGTCTGACAGACGTCTGTCCCCTGAAGCTCGAGACAGTTTTTCTCGCCGTTTTTCTCACTTACTTGAATGTAACTTCTAAGGGTTGTAGGATCGAATTTCATCCATAAATGTTAACTTAGCAGCATAAATTTTGTTTCTGCAAAGCGATAAACTCTTGTAGTTAGCTGACTTTTTTTGACTTGTTTCCACTGTTTGTGTCTATGGCTCTTTCTACAGGCGGGGTGTGCGCATCGCCCGTATTGATAAACAAAAAAATCTTTCTATTCTTCTGAATGTCTTTGTATAGTTGGCACAATATATCTCGTTAAGTCAACATTTGCGTGAGTGACAAAGCTGCTGTTCTCTCACGGCGACTCATTAGATAGCATTTCCTCAGATGCCGACTGTATCTATAACCAACTTCTGTACTGAGTATTTTCTGTTAGCATTAGCATTTTGTATTCTTGCAGAAAATCCTTGAGTTGTCTTATCTCAAAAATTATGAGAATTATGCATAATTGAAAGTCCTGTTCATGTCCCGTCGCCTGCAGTTTCCTCAGTCCTCCTCGGTAGTTGTGTCGC
Organism: Mugilogobius chulae; assembly: GCA_038363315.1. Lineage (NCBI taxonomy): Eukaryota > Metazoa > Chordata > Actinopteri > Gobiiformes > Gobiidae > Mugilogobius > Mugilogobius chulae. The sequence continues at coordinate 4,200,730 of CM076408.1, forward strand.
TCATTCTTAAACACAGACCAGGAGGAGCTTCGAGGCCCAAACGGCAGGGTGGGGACAGGATATGATATTGACAACAACAAAGCTTAATGGGTGATAAGCGATATCTAAGTGGTGAGACAAAAGGTTAGTTAACATATTGCCTACAGAAAGATTCAATCATTCAAATAAGACAAAGGTCTGGACTCATGAGGTGTGAAAAACATTTGTATTTAGTTTCATAACAGTGTCCTATACTGTCTTGGGCTTCCCTTGTGACTTCTTAAACAGACATCAAAGGACGGAGTAACATAAAGGATGAATCAACATTTAAAGATTCCATAACAAAACACAAACACATGTCTTTATAAACTTGAAAGTGTCCGTTGATGAAGTATTCTTTTTATTTGTAAAGTCTTTATCATGTTTTCAGTTAGAGCGTCCACAATTCACTGTTCGCTGCCTGATCTTATTTATTCATTTTGACGCTGTGAAAATCCCACAGAAATAAACAGAACCGGAATTGAACATAAATTTGGGTCAAAATGATAACTGTACTGTCTATGGTAATGTGTTTTACTCTCTGCAAACCAGAATGCATTGAGCAATGTATCTAAAGTAACAACTACATGACATTAAGAACATCAAAAATCAGATAATCATCACATTTGGTTTGCTTTTAAGCATAACCTTCGTCTTGCTTTGCACACATCATTAACATATGCAAAAATGAATGTATAATGAACATGGACAATGCTTCAAGGTGAATATTTAATTTGCGTTTAAACATTTGTTGCTGGAATATTATCATAATTTGCACCATCATGGAGTTTATTGGTACAAGCCAGGCTCAGGGCACTCTCCTCTTGCTCCAACACCTCTGCGACATAATTTAATCTGACGTCGGCCATCTTGGTGTGGTACAGTGACCATTCGGGCTCATTTACTCTGATGAAAATATCAAACGCACCTTATAACGATCGGGGTGTCCCAGATGGGGTCAGGCTCGATTAAAGAGGGGTGTGGGGCAGAGGAACACAACATAATGACTGGGCTGCTGACGTGAAAGCATAAAACTCTTGTGTGAACCAAATAAGCCGTCCTGCGTCGTAATGGGCACTTGGCCTGAGTCAAATGAGGCGTCAGAGAGACTTGAGGAGACAACAGTGACCTGGATACCGACAGCAGCTTGTACTACATTAAAAATACAAGCCATTTTACAACCGCGTTTAGACCAGAGAAGCTAATGGATGGTGAAATGCAGAGGAATATGGCATCAGCTCTTATCTGCAATAAAACAGGGACATGTAGATTGAACTCTGTAACATTTTTGAAATAATGACTATGGTATCTATGGAGATTCCCAGCCATTCCAATCTAATTAAGCAATTTAGTTTAATGGCTCACTGTGGAACATTCCAGGCGAAGCAACAATTTTTCAGTGGAAACAAGCAGGTGGCAGGTCCTTGTATAATATGTTTGCCTGGAATAGAAAGCCCACTCATCTGAAATACTTTATAAAGAGTTGATCTCAAAATCAACTTCACATCACACTTTGGAATTAAATTACTTTTTTTTATCATTTGGGTCTCAGAAGCAGCCATGTTTTTTGTAATATGAGAGACACAGAACGTCTCTGATTGGCTATTTCATCTGTGAATCATGCTCACTGAAACTTTAGAGAGGAACACGCACTTTTTTGGACAAATGTCCGTTTTTGTTCAATCTAGTTTAATGAAGTGTTTATCAATCAAATGCTTAAAAGTGCACTGCGCAATTGGCAAAGATTTTGAACAAGGACACCACACTCTGCCTTTAGTGGCACTACACCAGTCTTTATTACTCTTAGCTAAAGAAGCATCTTACGACCTAAAAGTCTCTTGTTGGCACATTATTATTTTCTGCAAAGTGTTTACTGAGGTGTAAGGATAAAGTTATTTGAATGAGAATGTAGATGCTGACTCTTGTACATTATTTGTTACTTTTGACTGATTGACCAGATTGTAAACTCCAAAAGTTAGACAAGGAAAGTAGTTTTAAATTTTCTAATAAATAAATGTACTACAGTCAGTACTAAAACATAAACCTTATACATAAACCTTGTCTTAAGACAGACAGCCAACAGCTAAACCACCAAATCCAAGTCTAAATGTGTGATATACTTTGACAGGCCTGAGTGACTTACCTTCTAATCAAAATAATCGCCAGATGAGCGTAGTATTGATCAGTCGGTCTCTCACTTTGCCTGCAGCTTGTTATGATCCTTATGATGTTTTGTGGTGTTTTTTTTTAAAGCTAAATGACATTTTTTTATATTTAGCATTCAATTTGCAACATTCGTCTGATGCATAAAATCAAAAACTCATACAAAACAAATACAAATAATGACAATAATATTTGGCCCAAGACACTCACTTATAACACCTCAGTGCTTATAGAGGCTTCCTCTGTAGCTTTACAAAACGTCATGGTTCACATCCAGGCAAGTGCCAACGGACTGTAATTTGATATAAAGCAACTTATTTATTACTTAGTATTTTAACTTAGGTAATGCACCTTTAATACTATATCAGGCTTTTTTTGTTATGAATTAATGAATACAAACATCAAGGCTATTTACAGAGTTAAGGTTAGGCTTTAGGTTTGGGACATTATTTAAGCAGTTATTAAGCCTTAATCAGTCTTAAACAAAGCGTTTCTTCTTTAAGTAACTCTAGTCGTTCCTTTATAAACCCTCATTAAAGTGTAGTTTTTATTAAGTGCTACCATTAGGTTTTCTATATTGAACCTTGTCTTATCCTCTTTGTCCAATCTCCAAACTGTGAATCAGATGTGTGCAGAGACAGTTTGATTGAGTCACTGCGCTGCTGGCGATGCCCCGTCTCCACGGGACGCTCACAGGGGCTGTGCTAATTGCTAATTACCATTGTGTGGGCTTTTGCTTTTCTTTAACACGCCGCTTTAGCCTCTCCCAAAAAGAAAAATTTGATTAATCACATGATCTGTCACCGTAGCGGTATGATGATTAACGACATCGCTCATCTCCATGGCGATTTGGTGGAAATACAGCCATTAATTTTAGTGATCACTCGACAGACAGCTCCAGGCCCAAGTAATGAGAGATCTGTGAGGAGAAAGAGGAAAGGATTTGTAAAGTGGTGATTTAGTTAAAGCGTGAGAAATGAAGATTGAGCAGGTGCAAAGTGACGTGGAGGAGACTTTTGACTGACGGACCGTAATTGGGACTGAGAGTGTTTCAGACTGGGTACGTCAAACTTGTCCCCAGACATGATGGCACACAAATGTCACTGTAACATATAGTGACATTTATACCTTATCCCCAGGTGCTCCCAGATCCACTCATCCTCTCAGCCACTGTTCAAGATTTCACCAAATACAAGTTTTGGAAGTTTTGTTATCAATTATTTTGTAATTTTAGAAAAGGAAATGGCAATTGTTAATTTGTATGTGATGTGTTTGGTTATTGGATGACAAGATGATGTGGTAGGAGTGGGACCAGACACATTTCACTCACACAACAACAAGATCCACAAGAATGAGACAAGTCATTATTTGATACAATTTTTGGTACATTATTATTTGTATACTGTTGCTGTTCAATGGACAGGTCTTTGACCACAAGTCCATGCCAAGTTTAAATGTAACTTTTAGGTCTTTTCTATTGCTTAATATCAAATGCAGCTGGTCTTTTTGCAGTTTATGTGACAATTTGTTAAAAAAAAAAACTGAACGCTTTGGAGCACAAACAATTGGCTGGACTCATTGTGAAACTGAAGTTATGTAGTTTTAGCCTCTGCAGGGACCTGTACTAACTTAAAAAAGTTAAAGCGGAGCTCAATAAAAAATCATATAAAATTATGAAGAATTATTCAGGTATTTTTTTGTTTGTAAGTTTAGAGTAAAAACTCATTCTGATCCATCTCAGAATATTTGATTTGACTGTGAGTAAGGGGGTTTCAGTTTGAGTTTCATCTCTAAAAAATGTCAGGAGCTTGAGAGTTGATTTTTATTTGATAGTAGGCAAAAATTAATTAATTTAGAAACAGTGTGAGGGCCTGTGGGGGGCTCCTCCACCTCATGAGGGGTTAATATGTTCTGGTCCCAAATAAAATCTGGACAAACCAAGGACATGTTCCACTTTATTCCTTTAAAATGCAGCACTGAAAATATGTCTAACTATCAACAGGCAGGACAGGCAAGTGTAATGTGCTGGCTTATTAGTGTAGAGTTGAATATCAATGACAGATCTCTCTATCAGTAATACTGTACTTATATCAGTGCTTAGTAATTTTGTTTTCAATGCAAACACGTTTCCCCTTATTTGTTGATCTAACTCTAACTCTATTGGAGGGATTAGTTTGTTATGTTTCAGTTAAAATTATGGAAAATGTCACTTCTACCTGTGAATGAAATGCTAAAAAATGCAATGAAATGCAAATTTAATGCTCAAATCCAACGATCCAAGTCAAGGCCTGAGCCGTTGTTATTCACATACCAAGTCAGCAAAATGGCGACTGAATCTTCTTTAAGCTGTTACTCAAATTACTCAACTGATTATTGATTTTTTTTGTGATCCAATATTATGCATACTCTGAAACATGACAATTCAGGACAAAAACATTTGCCTTTTCAACATGGAGCATTTTGTGACACAAGATCTTACCCAGTGAAGTTTATTTTTTTTTAATTCTACATGAATAAGAATGCATGTTTTCTCCTTTTTGTGCAAATCATATCCGAATGTGACTTACCATAATCGTGACTCCTTTTGGTCCTGTGATTAGGTTGTGTTCTCAAACCTTGATTGTATTAGAAATTCAAGTCAGATTTCTGCGGCTAAAATTACCGTTTCATTGTTTCTGCATTCCAGCGGTTGCACATGTTTGTGGCTTTTTGATTCTTCCTTTGTTTTTATTTATGTTGTTGAAGTAATTTTCCAAGCTGACGATGTCCTATTTTCAGATACTTTTGGGATGATTCTGCTCTGGATTTGGCATCACAATCTCGACACATTCTGGCACAGTTTCTTTCAATGAAGAGTTTTCCCTGCCTGAATGTTTACTTCCGCTCATTGTTTTTGTGGATCTATACTCTCGTCGGACCCCCTCTCTGCCAAAAAGTGGTGTTTGGCAATCGCTGTGTTGCTCTCCCAGTTGCCTGGTGAAACTCTGGTGCATGCGTCCTGATTGATTTGAAAACAGATTACTGTGGTCGGTGCTGACAGGTGGCAGCGGAGAGACAGGAGAATGTGACTTTTTGTATTTTTTATATATATATTTGTGTAAAAATCTGGTGTAACGTTGTACAAGTCTGGCAGTTCCCTTGTCTCTTGTGTTTGTTTACATGTGTCACCGCTGCATCTACACTTGTCAGACTGTCCTCGCTCCATGTTCTCTCTCTCTTTCACCTCTCTAACCCTCCTCTCTCTCTCCTTTTCCTTTCTGTTTTCTGTGCTCAGTATGTAGCTCCTCTTGATATGATGCAACGCTGGTCCGATGATGGTTGTTGGAGCATTATTGTGACTCTTTGTTCACAGCAACAACAATTGTGTAGATTGTGGACTGTTTTCTCAAAGCCAGATATTTAACTAATTTTAACTTTAACCTTACCCTTAATTGCAGTATGAAGGGTTTTCAATGGATTTTTAGTTGTAAGCCTCAGTTAAAAATGGTAGTTGTCAAACTCTAACGGAGAACAGATGTTTCTAATCTTACCTCACGGATTAAGCTCACCTTCTATTTCCCGTCACTGTCCAGTCTTCGTACTAGTGGTGTCAAATGAATGCATTAATTGAGATGAATTAATTACAGACATATTAATCGAGTTAATTTTTTAATTGCATTAATCTATTTTAAAATCTTTAACTGCTGACGTGTAGCAACGAGAACCCTAAGAAGTAGTCGAAAGTTATAGGACTGATGAACCGGAATTTTATGTTCAAAAACTTCCTAAAGTCTTCCTTTTTGCAATATATTAATATTTCCATCTGCAACAATAATGTAATTAAATAAATTGGATTAAAACAAAACAAAAACACTTTTTTTCTCAGCAATTTTCAGATGAGATTAAAAATGTATTAATTAGATTAATTAATTACAGATCATAATTACGATTAACGATTACAACTCTGATTCGACTCAATAAGCATGCAGATAAAGGAGGTGTTGCTACTTAGGGAACAGTTAATTCCAAGAACTTTTGGCGGCACGGTGGCAGAGCAGATAGCGCTCTGGCCTCACAGTAAGAAGGTCGCGGGTTCGATTCCCGCACGGGAAGTTTGCTTGTTTCTCCCCGTGTCTGGGTGGGTTTCCTCCGGTTTCCCCCACCAACCAATAACATGCACGATAGGGTAATGTCCTCCAGCTATACGGTAGTCCTGACCAAGCCTAGCAACAACATCTGGAGATGGGTCCCCGAGCGCTGCACTGTGGCGATCACTGCTCCTGAGGAGACGCTCCAGAGGCATTGAAAGATGGGTCTAATGCAGAGGACAAATTTCCCTACGGCGACAATAAAGTATACCTTAACCTTAACCTTTTAGCTATGAACTACAATTTAAAAAGAAAACTAAACAGATTGGCTTGATGTAAAGCCATAACTCCATCTTTTCACCAGAAGAGTTAAATTCAGCCTCAATTGCAGGCCATTGTGCAGAATAGTATTTAGAGCCACAGTAAAAGCATGTTGTATGTTGAGATGACGCAACAGTGTTTTTATGGTCCGCTGCCTCCTGTAGGGCTTCAAGTCTTTGTGATCTAATTAAACAGTGGACTCCCAAACTGCCATGAGCTCTTTCTGTTACACGAGTTAATCACAATCCTCATTTGCCAAACAATCACTGCCTTTGAACAGGGGAAAAAGATGTTTTATTTGCATCTGCACTTAATAACATTTTATAATTTCCTCTCCTGCACTTTCATTTCCTTTCTTGTATTTTCTTCTTCTCTTCATTATAGGCTCTATTGTTCCTATGTTCAGGCCGTTTCTTATTGTTCACTGCAGTTCTCGTCATCACGGCTGCACGCACCGAGGAACAGCCAATGTTGTCAAAGCAAAGACACAAAAGAAATAGGATGTTTTTTTGATCAAATGTTAAATCGCTACTATTGCAAATATAGTGCATTAGCTCTTTTTTATGTAATAAAGTGAACTCTGCCCTGTGTACATGTAAACACATCTCTTCAGGTGAACATGACACTACTATGCGCTGTCTGTGTCTCATTATAGAAGCTGTGTCCAAATGTGCGCCCTAACCACTACAGTTCACTATACAGAGGTCACGCCATTTTGTAGTGGTGTGCCCAAATGTCCAACAGGTCAAAAAGTAATGCCCTCAAAATGTCCCACAATGCATCTGGAAAAGTAGTGAGCATCAATGGTCAGTAGAATGGTCAATATAGACTACTAAGCATGGCGAGAGTTGGAAAGCAAGTCAGACAACATCCGGAGACAACACGACTGAATGAAAGATGATAAAAAAGCAGTGTTGAGCTGGGATAATAAAGAATGCACTCACAACTAAAAGCCGTTAGCTTAAAGATGTTAACAGTAGCTGTAAAGATGCTAATGGTAGCTGCTTATTTTCTTTTGTTGCAAAAGTTGAATTGACTGTTCTGTTTCATGCTTAAAACCTCTTCTAATTCCAACCTTTTTTCCCTTCACACGTCTGACTAAAATCATCTAAATTACAAACTAATACTGTTTCTGATCCCTTTGGAGCACAAGCAAATGGCTGGGGTCTTTGTGAAGCTGTATCCCTGTCATTTTAACATCTGATGACTGAGAGGCTCTGATCAAAAAGTGAGAACTTTCTACTCACAAAAATAAATAAATACATTAATTAATAAAAAAAAAATCAGATTTCCACCAAATCTTTTTTTTTGGTAGATGTAAGAATTGGTGAAGCTGGTATTGACAGCTTAAACCTGAATGACTAGAGTTGACATATTTTGGGTTTTGACAATTCCTCTGCAAAAGCTAAAGGTCATTGAGGTAAAAAAAAAAAAAAAAAAAAATTGGTTTAGGGACCTAAAATTACTCCAAAAAAAATCCAGGCAAAGCAAATACAAAAGTCGTATTACATTTTTGGAGAACACTTTTTATTTGTAAGTTTACAGTAGAAAAAGAATCTGATTCGTACCAGAGGCTGATTTGACTCTAAAAAAAGGGAGACAGTGGTATTTTTACCTTTAACATTTTCAGGTAGTTCATTCATAGTTGTTGTTTTTTTTTTTTTCATATAGTACTGAACAAAAATGAATCAAGAAAAAGTGGGATGGTCCATTGATGGGACGCCGGAGTTAAAAGTTTTAAACTGGGATCCAAGTTAAATAAAACTTGTATGATGACAAAAAGTCTATAAGTATATGAGTGCCAAATAAGCTTGAAGAGTATTGATAGCAGACGTACATTTTATCTGAATTTAGTGCCCTTCATGTCCTAAAGAAATGAGTGCACTGAGTACTCCACTGAACACAGCAGGATTATGTAGTGACTAAGGGAAAATTTCAAATATTAAGAGTTTAAAGACGTATCGTGGGCTAGCCAGCTTTGTGTTAAATGAGATCTAGAGAGCGGTTGTTTTCAGGCTTAAAAGCACATCTATACCTTAAAATTTGGCAAAACGTCTTATTAACTTCATAGACTATCAAGCTTCAGAATTATCAGCTCTGTGGTGAGAGCTAATCAGCTTTGCATCCATTCACACACAGTAAGCAGACACTGGTACTTCATTGTTTTTTTTTGTCTGTCAATGCAACTCACAATGTGCAATGAATATTTAATTGACGCAATTGAAAAAAGTCACATTTTAATATTCACTGTTGTTTACATCATTAAGGCGACATGAAAGTGAACATGAATCGTTATAAAATTTCAATTGTGAGATGACCTCAAGAGAAATGTGATACAATTTTTGCATCTTGCCCACAGGTATTTATATATTTTACCACAGATTGCCTTTGTTTTCCCATCTTGTACAAAACACAGTCTTTTCTCTTTCTCTTTAGCCTGGAGCAGAGTGAAAGTATTACCAAACCAAAGAGGCGACTGCTCTCATCCGGGCAATGCTGAGTGGATAAAAAGCACATAGAGGCACTTATAATAGAAAACACACCAATGCAACTCTTTGGAGGTGCTTGTACGTGCGATGTGTGCACCTGTGTGTGTGTGAGTGCGACAAAGATGACCCAGTTTGTGTCAAGCAGCAGCAGCAACAGAGCAAGATGTGCATTTTTTAACAGCAACAGTCTCCAGTGTCTGTGATCAAACAGTGAAGGAGTTTTGATAAGAATTTACATAGGAAGTTAATCAATTGTTTGATTAGGAGACACTTTAAATGTAAATTGTATTTGTTTTGCAAATTGTAGCATGTTAAATCAAATGTGTCTTTCGATGACTTATTGACTACATCTGGCTTGATGTCACAGGGTTAAAGAGAGAGGAAGAGGTTGGGTGAAAGCACTCATGTCCCTTCATGAATTTTTAATTGAGGATTACTTGTTGGAGCAGGCAGATATCTATACATGGGCAGTATTTTTCATGTAAGAATTGGTTCTGTGCACATTTACTGCTCAGTATATTTCTATGAGGTTTTCATAGCGCTAACAGGAAATACTCATAAATACTTAAGTTAGCTGTTTTGAATATAAACAAGCCAACTGATGTTCAGTGTATAGTTGTCGTAGTGAAGATCAATAACAAAATATTGATATTTTGATAATGCAAAGTAACAATGGGCTCTAGCTATCTCTTTGCACCTCACAGCTTAAGTGAACGGCAGCAAAGCATCAAGGTTGCAAGTTCAACTCCTGGGCTTTTTTTTTTTCTTTTTTTTTTTTCACCCACCAATCCCCATACTAATGTATTTGTTTGTATGATTGTGTTTAATGCACTGTAAAGCACTTCATGTTACATTGTGTATATGAAATAAATAAAGTTTGATTGATTGCATACTGACCAAATGCTGACAGACACGACAAATGTCTCCTGAGGCACTGAAAGATGGGTCAAAAGTAAAAGCGATTTCCCGACAGTAGAGGTTATCATCATCCACACAACATTTATTTGAGAAAGATAAGGCTTGGAAATATATTAATGGTAACATTAATACCCATCAACATAAATAGAGTGACAAGCCTGTACAAGCAAGCAACCTGCACAGAACTTCAAATTAGGAGAAATATCTAAGTGCACACTACAATCTGAAACTCTTCGTTCAATGGTCAGTGGAAAATCAGACCAGCAAACCAAAGCAAGGTGATCTTCTGAGAAGATTGTGTGATATAATTGTTTTGTTGCCTCACATAATGAACCATAGTCTGCACATTTTTAAAATGCTAAAGTGTTTACATACAAAGCACCTTACACTGATATTGTCTCGTGCCTGAATGAACCAAGTGCAAAGACATACAGTACAGCATATTTTATCAGCCAATGCACTTTACACACTGTGGTGGTTCCACTGTCATGTATTATTGAAACTGTGAAAGACCAAGACAAATGTGAGCCATACAATATCATCAACATTTTTATTGTAAACTAATAATATAATATTTGCGTAGTGAAGCCGTTTAGAGTAGCTATTTTATAAATCATAGAAATAGAATGAATCTTCATTTCTGGACACCAAATACATTGTTATTCCTAAATTATAGACAAAATGCTTTAGGAATCATATTTAAAAATGTATGTAAAGAACAAGAAATCAGTCACTGAAAAAATGTAACTCTTCTGGTGGAGTGTCGGCCATAAATAAAAAAAAAAAGGTGATCCTACTAAAAGGATCGCCGCCAGTCTTTAAAAATTTGCTGATTCTGTTATTGGTTCAATGTTATTTGTTCAGTCAATATCCTTGTTGGATGCAATAAAGCAGTGTTGTTGTTGTTGTTGAAGATGACCCATATGAATATCACAAATTTTTAAGAACAGTTCATCAATATTGTATTGGAACTTGCAACGCTGGATTGGTGCATTCAAAATGGCACGTTTTAGATCAGATTTGTGGAAAGGTGACCAACTGAGAATCTTTTTAGGGTAACTTTTCGCAATCTGTATTGAATAAGTGTGCAAATTAGACATTTAAAAGCATTTAACAATCCTGCTAAATAAGCAACTGTTGGTCAAGCAGACGACTGGCCCTACACAGTTTCCCTTTAAGTTACAAATGCTGCATTCACACATCGGAGAAAATACAAAGCACATACTATTATCATATAAAACCCAAGTGTATTTAGTGGCTCTGAAGGAAACAGTGAGAACAGGACGCCCTCACCTCGGCTCCACTAATAGTAACGTCATGTATATTGGATGAGAGATAAAAGCAACAATAGGCTGCAGTCTAAAGCAGAGACAGTCCAACAGGCTCCTAATGGTTTTCCCTTAATAACTGTGTGTTGTGGATGATTCACCTTTTAGCGCAAACATGACTAAGATCGGCCCGAGGAGAGGCAGGAGGCAGTGGGCGCATCATCATTTGGTTGGTAATTTCAAAAGCTTGCATCATTCATTTGCGCTGTCCAAAGAGCTGTCAGAGAGGCATGAAGGAGCTCAAATGTGCTCCTAATGTCCACACTTACAGCACGACTAATGCTTTTCATGAAGTAACTAGTGGTTTCTGTGTTTTTCTTCTAGGGTTTGTTGCTGTGAATACAATTATCTTCCATCCAAAGTGCAGAGATTGTGTGTTATATTTTGTAGCATGTCTGAAGTCTGTTCTGTTTGACATAACCTGTAATTCTATGTCGTATGTGCTACGCCCTCTACGGGCTTCGCTATTGGCTAACACTCGAGGCAGCGCCTCGCACCTGAAGATCAAACAATGTACCGCTCCAATCATGAGGACGTGGTTCCCCCACTGGCCGTATATAAGGCCCTGTCCACTATCGCTCGCCCTTCTTTTCACTCAGCACTTGAAGATCTCTTAACATGTTCTTTAAGAAAGATTTACTCTCTACAATCAAGATTAGGGATTCGCCGTACTCACCAGCTCGAAGATTGTCACCCTCCGGTGTCGAGCACCGTGGGTACGGCAGATGTGAGACCCTCTTCTCCCCGAGGACCGTCTGTTTCCCTCTGCCTCTGTTGGCAGCACAACACAGGGATAAGACCGCCCCGTCTGCTGCTCGCTTCCCAGGGAGAAGCGAGAGTGGCGCCGTGGCTTCATGAGCCCCGAATCCCCGGAGCATCTCGGTCCGGACCCGGAGATGTCCGAGGGGAAGACCGTGCCTCCGGTCCGTGCGCCTCCTTCCCTCCGGATTGTCCCCCTATGAAGAAGACATGGCGTTCCTCTTCTCCCGCGGCTGCTGCTTGGCGCCAACACCGTGTGCCAGCATACCGGCCGTATCGCTGTGTGCACTGGTGCAGCGAGTCGGGGGCTCCATCCATCGAGGACGGGATCAGTTTGGCTCTGCTTCCCTCTTCCTCGCTCTGATCTGGCGGTAAGCCTCTATTCCAGCCCGAGACAGGCTGACGGCGGTGTCGTGTATCGCTGCTATGCTAATGCTACACGGTCATAGCACTAGCTAGCTACTAGCGCAGGACGGGATCAGTCTGGCTCTGCTTCCCTCTTCCTCGCTCTGATCTGGCGGTAAGCCTCTATTCCAGCCCGAGACAGGCTGACGGCGGTGTCGTGTATCGCTGCTATGCTAATGCTACACAGGCCGTAGCATTAGCTAGCAACTAGCTAGCTACTAGCGCAGGACGGGATCAGTCTGGCTCTGCTTCCCTCTTCCTCGCTCTGATCTGGCGGTAAGCCTCTATTCCAGCCCGAGACAGGCTGACGACTGTATTGTGTACAGCTGTTATGCTAATGCTGCACAGGCCGTAGCATTAGCTAGCAACTAGCGCAGGGCCTAGTTAGCTGCGGACCACGGTGGCTGTTTTCCTCTGCATGTCACAAGCTTTCGCCATGGGCGTAGGTATATGTGCGCGGCACAGGTGGGCGGCAGACATCTCTGGCTGGGTCTGTCTTCCCTCTAGGACCATGAGAAAAGCAGCTCGCCCGCTGCTTCGCTCTTCTGCTCGGGTCAGAAGGAGGAGGAGCCGCTCTTCCCCGAGACACGCTCTTACAGCTGCGGCGTTCTGTTCCTCGGGCTCCGGCTCCCAGATCAGGAGCGCGAGTCCGGAGCGGCGCGCTCCTTTATCTGGAGCTTGTAAGAGAGAGGAGAGGCTCTTTATGTTATGATTTAGAGTTACTTCTCACCATGCAACAGACACGCACTGGTAGCGTTTCTGTTGCTGTTCTTGCTGGTGCTATAGCTCCGATGCTGGCTCCAGCTGTCCTGTCACTCTCATCCCCGCTGAGTGTCGCGGTGCGGATGAGTGCGTCAGGAAAGGGCAGAGGTTGACTGTGACCCCCCACTCTCGCCCAGGGAAGAAGACGTAGGTGAGAACCACGTACTTCACCACAGCCGCTGTCGTGAGGGCGGAGTTTCCAGCAGCTCAGATAGCTGTCCAGGGTAAGGACAGTTCTTTACCCACCGCTGCTGCTCTGGTAGCAGGGCACCGTGTTCTGCTCCTATCTGCGCTTGGAAAGCATGTGGGAAGAAGACAGGCTTCTGTGCGTCATCTCCATTTACTCATCTTTTTATGTAGATGTTTTTTCCCGCTCCTCGCTCTGCTTTGAGGATGCGGATTTGTGTAGTGCAGGACCGTTTAGGGCGCGCTCTGATGCGCTCCCTCTCACAGGGTCACACATGCACGAGCAGCGGAGCTCCCATCACGTCTCCGCTCCCTCCCTGGTCAGTGCTGCGCAGCGACAGGGGACGCGCGCTCCACCTGTCCCGGCTGCGGACGGTCCCCCAGCTGGCATTGCTGTTGGAGTTACACCAAACGCCTTCTTGCGCTGTCCCGCAGCACGCAGGGGGCAAGTGCAGGCTCGTAGGGGTCGCGCATCGACGCGCTTCCCCTCGTGCTTTGGAGGAGAGTCTACAGTCCATAGATCCTCTCCTCTTACGGTTAGTGTAGCGCCGCGGCATCAGACGCCTGCTCGTCCCTTCCAGCATTAGGAGCAGGGGCAAGTCTGTGAGCGCTCGGCCTCTGCCCGGAGCTTGACAGCATCTCGGCGGAATGCTTGTCTATCTCCTCATTCCCTAGGGGAGGCGCAGACTGCGCGGGTGCGACGTTATGACCGGTTCTCGTTCGTACGTCCCTTACGAGCACCCCCCCCCCCCCCCCCCCCCCCCTACGGACATAGTGGGCAGGCCCAAGCTTCTGGCTCCCGTCCCTCCTGCTACGATATGCAAGCGGAGAGAACGGAGAAAGTAACTGCAGTTCTATGAGTATGTGCATAGCCCTCCTCGGGCTTCGCTTTTGGCCTTATCTACATGGAAGGCCGACATAGAACGGTTCCTATTCCCCGTACTTCTTGGTTGCCAAGAAGTGCGGCGGCATACGGCCCTTTTTGGATCTGCGTGTCTCCTCCTTCCTGTTACGTGGCGCAGGATTGGAGGTGCTAGCAGAGAGAGGAGAGAAAATGTAGTTACTTACGTAACTGTAGTTCTATGAGTTGGTGCGTAGTCCTTTACGGGCTTCGCTATTGGCCTCTATCTACATGGAAGGCCGACATAGAACGGTTTCTACTCCCCGTACTTCTTGGTTGCCAAGAAGTGCGGCGGCATAC
>CM076408.1:4220845-4373930 GCA_038363315.1 Mugilogobius chulae
TTAAGACGTTTTGGTGATCGCCTCTGCCAAGAGGGCAAGGGAATTATGCGTCCACTCCATCCACCCTTCTTGCATGTTCTTCAGCGGTGATGGAGGCTTGGTGGAATTATGACCGAACCAGGCTTTCCAGCCTAGGATGTCCAGGGTCATCCGCTTGGGACAGCGTTGTCATCCCCCACATGCGTCAGCGGAGGGTGAAGGGTGTCACCTGTCATGTCCGGTCAGGGCATTTCGCCGCTTCCTGCACTGCACGGCTGGCTTCAGGTATTCTGACCAGTTATTTGTGGGTTTTGATGCGAAGGATCGAGGCACTGCTCTCTCTTCGCAGCGCTTAGCCCACTGGGTGTGCCAGGCGGGTCACATGACTGACGAGGCAGAGGGGCGTTCCCCTCCTGCACTCATCAGAGCTCGTTTTACCTGGTGTGTGGCCACCTTTTCAGCTACTCTTAGAGGGGTGCCCCTAGAGGAGATCTGTCTGGCAAACTCCTGGTCCTCCTTGTCGACGTTTGTGCAGTCATATCTGTTGGATGTGACAGTGCGGTCAGTGACTCATTTGGTCCTTTATCGCGGGCCGGATGAGTCGTCATGAGGTGACGGCCTAAGGACTTTCCTCTTTGTTGGCGATGTGCCTCAGGCGCTTTTTGGAGAGGCGACCTGCGCATTGCTTCCAGTTTCAGCGTCTTCTTCTGGAGGCTTTTGCCTGGGTGTTCTTGGCGCTCTTGGGAGAGGCGGCCTGTTCACCTTCGTTCGTACTCCTTCTGGATACTTTTGTGGTGGTGTCCTGGTGCTCTTGGGAGAGGCGACCAGTTCATCAATGCATTAGCACTCCTTCTGGATGCTTTTCTTGTGGTGACTTGGCGCTCTTGGAGAGGCGGCCTTTCATCACCTTTGTTTCTTTTTCATGCGGGTGGTTGTGGCAGGTCCGGGCAGGACTATGTGCCTTCTCTCCATCCGGTTTCAACCTCGCCCGCTGCCTCTCTGTACTTGGTACGAAGTAGGTTTGCGGGTGCGCTCCAATCATGTATGCCTGCTGGGAGTACATTGATCCTACGGCCTTCGCGTAGAGTATGCCAATAGCGAAGCCCGTAGAGGGCGTAGCACATACGACATAGAAATCTTAGTTACCTAATGTAACTGTAGTTCTATGAGTATGTGCGTAGCCCTCTACCTGCAGGCCCAGCAGGCATGTCTTCCACTGTGCTAGAGTTCAAGAAGGGCGAGCGATAGTGGACAGGGCCTTATATACGGCCAGTGGGGGAACCACGTCCTCATGATTGGAGCGGTACATTGTTTGATCTTCAGGTGCGAGGCGCTGCCTCGAGTGTTAGCCAATAGCGAAGCCCGTAGAGGGCTACGCACATACTCATAGAACTACAGTTACATTAGGTAACTAAGATTTACTCTCACATCCAGGATTGTATCTCTGAAACTAAGGTCAGTGCAGATGTGAGATCGCTGAGATGGCTAGAGTGAATTGCTGTTGTGTTTTAGGGCAAGTTACCCTGGATAGTAGTGGAAACCATCTGACATTGCGGCATTGGGGCTCGTTCGCTTCACAGTAGGCGGGGACTTTTTTTTATTTAATAAATCACTGTTTTTTGGTTGTTTTGTCATCCAGGAAGTAGAGCATGAGCATGTGTGTCAGTCATTGTTGCCGTTTCTATGTGGTAAATTAAAAGGTCCTGTATGTTCATATTTGACACAAGGTCCAAGGAAGAGAACATTTACCGTCTGCTATCTTAACTCAGGTTGGTTCTGGCCAACACACCACTCTGCTCCTGCTTGCTGATTGGACGACCGTACTTCCTGCTTTTTGGGATCCGTTTGCAGTCCTGCGATATCTGACCTAGTAGCTGGAGTGAAATAAAATTTAGCGGAGGCGCTAGGTGGTGCCAGCCTGGCTAAATTAGTTTGCAATGTCATCTCATCATACAATCTTTGTTGTTTATAAACTCATCATGGTGATTACTTAGGCCTTGTGATTCTCCAACATGAATCTGTGCCAAATTTAAGTTCAAATTTGATATGAGCATTCCCAGATGCAACTGCGCAAGCGTATGAACGTTGGTCTGTCTCTACGGCAACACACGCAAGGACAGACAATGCTGAATATGATATAATTCTCTTTTAAGGTAATATTTATTAAGGTAAGGTAATATTTACTGAGGACACTTGCATTAGGCACAATGGCAGAGATGCTTGTACCATTCTTTAAACATGTTTAGTGTAAGTTAAACATGAGTTCAATGTTTGTGAAAACACAACTTTTAACTAGAATAAACTTTGACAAACAGCTCAGAGCAGAGAAAAATGTAGGTTAAAAGACCGTAGTGTAAAATGTTATGTTTTTTGAGGGTGGAAAGAAGGTCTCTTTATTGGCATTACAGTAAATGTTTTAACATCCACTGCTTAACTTGATTTAAGGCAATCTAAGTTTACATCTGTCAGAAAACATTTCCAACAATCTCTGGTAGTTTAATAATGAAAATAGTGAAGCTATAACAACTAGCAAGATATGGGGAATGAGCAAGTATGTGGACTGTTGTAAAATAGTAATGATATTCTTGTTTTAAGACAATAAAAAACAAAAGACCTCAATCTCCACATACATTTATTTTTTATGTATTTTTCTTCAGAGCTTCATAATATCTTGTGGAATCTGTATCTCACATCTTGTTCTGTCAGGACGACTTTGGACATGACTTTGCAGTTTTCTAAAATGCTTAAATGACTAGAAAATACAGTTTCAGTAGTGGTGGGAATATATTCTATCTCTGATCATGTTATTTCCACACTTTTAAAGCAATTTTCCTAAATGACTTTACAATGACCTCAATGGCACCTCTTTTATATAATCTGCTTTACCATTTCAAGTCAAACTCCACAAGATAAAAAAGCCTCTGTCTCCAGAAGACTCAAGTATCAACCATCACACACAATATATCTTACATTTTGTTCTGAGCTGTTCTGTCCTCTTCAGTTTTAGTATAAATAATAAATGATATAGGAGCCATTAGTGTGTAAAGCATAAAACCTGTTACGTCTTCGCTCGCCTGTCATTCAGGGACACAACGTCTGAAAAGTCTCCATTATTTGTATTTGAATATTTTGAATAATTTAAAGGTCCTACAGAGGGATTATCGGTTTACGTCACTTTCCGCTTTACTGCTCATGCCCCATGCAGAAAGAGATGCTGTCTGTCTAGTTGTCTGGGGAAACTTTTGATTAAAACGACTAAACTGGATGAGAGCAGTTGTTTCACCAAATGTCGCAAAATTCTCAATACAGAATTTGGGTTGGGTTGAATAAATGAATGAAAGAACACTCAAAAGCTGTTTTTATAAAAGTGTTTTTATCAAATAAACAGCATTTTTAAATAATAAAGTGTAATTTAGGCCTTTTGGTCTTTTAACTAGAACGGAAAAAATAAAGATGGGGTACCTGATTTTCACTAATGCAGGTTTTTAAATCTGCTGAACTTCTTCCTAGTTTTCACAAATCATTTTGCACATGCAGTAAGAAGATCTTTTTTAGACAGCAAAGTAAACATTGGAGGGGACCATCCAAGTGTAACCAATCAGAGCGCTGCTTTTGACAATCAATGAGAATTAAATACTTTATTATTTGATTTAGAAAGTACACAATATAATTTGGTCATTTTATTACACTTTTAGGTGTAAAAGTTTACTATTTTACTCCAAAAAAGTTAGGTACGCCACCTTTTATAGTATTTGCCGATGACATTGTAATTGCTTTAGTTATTACATGAAAAAGGAATGCATGCAAGCTGCTAATTAGTCAAGAATGGTCAGGCCAATAAAAAACTGCAAAATAAAATAATATAATAATGTGGTATTGTCTGAAGATTTTAAACTTGACGTTACTTGGCCATTGAAGCCAGATAAATGTTCAAAGGGTGACCTGTTTTTACAGTACAATAAAGGAAAGTTACAGGGTTAGGGTTAGGTTTTTTTATTATTCAACTTCAGTATCGATAAATCTGCAGCTGATTACAATATGTTTCTGTTTGATTATGAATTGAATTAGGAGTTTTTCCATCAGAGTTAACAAAGTGTAGATGATGTTGAAATGAATTGCCTCTGTTCAGGAGATAAGAAAAGTTTTTAATTTTCCACTTTTGTTCTTCCCTTTTTGGCCAATGACACAAACTGTTTACAAGGAGCCACTTTTCTTACATAAGACATTTCTCAGCGCTCTGTTTTGGTCTCATCTTGGCAACCGTGTCTCGCAGTTTCTCCTCAGCATGTTTGTTTATTAAAAAGCTTCCTTACTTAATTATGAGTCTAAATCATAACACCCTGTAACCAAACCGAACTCGCTGAGCCACTAAAGCTAATATTCTGACAAAGCTGAATTTTAATATCCACAATATTCACCTGAAACATGCCTCCGTTCAGTGTCTCGGCTGAATCTGCTCTGTGTATGAAACGATTTGAAGTAAAGCTCTAATATGAAATGTTTGTGTCAAGTGAATTACCTGTGCACTTCCTCATATGGGTTCTCCAGAGGCTTCGGGGCAATACTGTCATCGCAGCCACCTTATTAAAACTATATAGCTTTATCGATCCTGCCGGCTAACACACTGTGGCGGAACAAGTACTCTGTTTTGTTACTTAAGAGCAGATACAGGTGCAGAAATAATCAAATGTAAAAGTATCACATTAAAATTGACCTAAAGCCGCCATAACTATTTAAACAGTGAAAACGGGACTGACTTGTCACCCTGAGAAACCTTTTGGCACATCAGCAGTTTAACATGAATATAAACATATATTTGTTTACCACAAGCACATTGTTAGAAAGGTTTTTCAGACACAAAAGTGAAGAAGGGTTACAACACTCAAAGAGTCACTTATTGACTCACAAAGTTTACAAGTTTGAGAAGATAAATAATTCGATGAAGCTTGAATCTTTTTCTGTACTAATTATGAGGGACAAAAAAGAAAAGTTGTGGTATTTAAATTAGTGCTGTCAAGCGATTAAAAAATTGAAGAGATTAATTGATTATGACCTGTAGTTCATTAATCGAACTAATCTATTTTTAATCTCACCTAAAATTGCTGATAAAACACTCAACTTAAGTGTTGTGTTTTTATCTAATTTAATTAATTACATTATTGTTGCAGATGAAAAATATTATTATAATGCAAAAAATTAAGACTTTAGGGGTCTTTTGTTGCTATCTTCTCAGCTTAGCATTAGCTGTGGCTGCGCTCATGACTTGGTGCTTTGCATTGCTGTGGTAGACTAATTCCCTCTTACAAAAATGACACATCGCTCTACTTTTATCAATGGTGTCATCATGGAGTCTTTGAAAGTAAAATTCCCAAACATCAGTCCAATAACTCTCGCCTGCTCCTTTATTTTTGTCTTGTTGCTACTCATGACCTTTGCCCCCCGTCCCTCGGGTCAACTGGCATGTGCAGACTTTCCTCAAGTTGAACAACCCTTATGTCCACTTTGCAACTCGCATCTGGAAACAAAGAAGTTAAAGATTTCATAATAGATTAATGCGATTAAAAAATGTAAATCAATTAATATGTCTGTAATTAATTAATGCACTAATTTGACACCCCTAATTTAAATACTCCTTTACATTTTAACATGAATAAAGCACTCAGTTGTGAGGGTTAGCACAAGTAATTTAAGATTAAATAAATACTACTGATTTTGTTGCACTAACTTCAAACAAGAGGGAACCAATTTTGACGGAGGAACCAGCTCAACAGAACACCAGCCTTCTACCATAGGCGGTGTAAACAAATGCTGCTGATACTCTTAGGATGCTGAGCTCAAAAATTAAAAAAAAAAAAAGTGTGCAATCAAAGAATCTGGACCCCGTTTGCCTCTCAGAAGCTCTGAGTCAACGTAATTTTGTGGCATTTGGACACATATTTACAGAGTTAGTA
The DNA here is from genome assembly GCA_038363315.1 of Mugilogobius chulae. NCBI lineage: Eukaryota > Metazoa > Chordata > Actinopteri > Gobiiformes > Gobiidae > Mugilogobius > Mugilogobius chulae. The sequence goes on from CM076408.1 coordinate 4,226,776, forward strand.
CAACCACACTACTTTTACTACTCCGTCCAGTTAAAAATGCAGTAAAGTAGAAAGTCCAGATACAAGCTCGCACAAATATAGTGAGATAAAAACAGAAAATAAACAAATCACATCGGTCCTGTGTTTTGCTCACTTAATACCACAATGAGCTTAAAATCTCTTTTCACAACTTTCAGAGATGAGAACAAGTTGAACTGTGTGAAAATTTGAAGCAGTGTTAGCGCGGGCTAAAAACATATTCCTCATTCAACACTTCATGAAACAAAATGCTTCATTATTGCACATACAGGACACTACAAACATTTCAACCAAGTAGATAGGTACTTTTTTATATGTGTGTTTCATTGAAAAAGCAAACAAACAGATGCATACATTGTACTTTTCTCTGCTAATGCTAACACCACACCTGGATACTGCTTACTGGATACTGGAAAGCCTTATCAAGTTAACAAACTGTACACCCACAAACTTACAATAAATTATGTGAAATTGCATATGGTAAAACTGTTGATGTGGACAGATTTGCTCACGCGGTTGATGACACGAGCTTTGGTCATTACGGCTGCAGAGGTGTGTCCGTAAGCACATTGGTTCCCAGGTGGATCTTTAATATAGCGCTGTGTGGAAGTGTCGTGGTGTCAGCTGTTTTGGGCCAGTTAAAGCCAGAGTTACCGTTTCCTCTGAGTCCGGGGAGCAGTTAGTTAGCTATAGCTTAGGGACGGGGACATGCTGAAAAATCATTACGCAGAAATTGGTTAGAGGAGAACGCGGACCTGTGCTGTTGCTCTGTTTCTGACCGATCCATATTTCTCCAGGTGCATCAATGTTTTTATCATCAACACATTCTTTCATATGTTGTTGGTTTTAGTTTACTTTCCCGTTTGTTTCAGTTTTTTTGTTAGCAAATAATCTTTCTGTTTATTTTGTGCAGACAAGATTATTATATCTTTAGTAAGTAAGTAAGTAAGTAAGTAGCTTTATTTTTAGCAAAAACTTTTTTCCTAAACACCTGCTGCCTCAACCTCTGGCCACCACCAAACGTTCCCCAACCTGCAAGTTATTGGTTAGTGGGGAAACCGGAGTGCCCGAGGAAACCACAGACACAGGGAGGAACTTGCAAACTCCACACGTGCCTCCTTTATGCTTTCAGACTTTTGTAGTCTTTTGTCACTTAATGCTTCAAAGTACAGCACAAGGTCTTCAGACAAGATTCTTTTGAAGGAGCCCTGTGTTCGGACTGAGCTTGGGAAAACTGCCTTTAGTGTTTGTGCACCACATGTTTGGAATGAATTGCAGGAGTCTTTCGGTCTCACCTCACTGCCCACTATTGGTCATTTTAAACATCTTTTAAAAACAAACTTAGTAGAACATTGCCAATGTTTTTAAATGCTCTGATATAATTTATTGTGTATGTTTGTATGTTTGTCTGTATTTTATTTTTGCAATAACCTGCTGCCTTTCTTGACCAGGACTCCCTGGAAGAAGAGATATTGTATTTCAATGGGACCTACCTGGCTAAATAAAGGATAAATAAAAAAAAAATCTATGTTTTTATAAGTCAGCCTCTGTTATTATATCAACAATCACACATAAGCAAAGAAATATCAGACATATTTATTTGTTTCTATTTGCATTTTTACTTCAAGACAAATGTAATCAGGAATATAAATCATGATGAAAATTATATTGTGATTATATTTCTCCCAAAAATGTGAATTTTATTATTAAAGGAGGGGTAGCTGATTTTTACATCACAAACAATTTATGTTTTAAATCTGACTACTTCCTCTCATAAATCCTTTAACATATGGTTAATATATATTCATCTTGGTTGCAATTATGGTCAATATGTCATGTGAAACTAGAGAGAACCACCAAGGACAGCTGATCAGACAGTTGCATTAAGAACTAAAATTCTTCATTATTCAGTTCAGACAGTACACAGTGGTCTCTTCTTTCCACGAAGTGCTGCATTTACCAAATACTATTCAATGAAAAACACAAAGTTGAGAAATTTACAACTAAAAAGTTTGTTACTCCAATTTTATAATCGGGCCATATACCTGCTTGTCAAAGCTGGATCTCGTCAGATCTCAGAAGCTCAGCAGGATAAGGCCAGGTCACTTTTTAATGGGAAACCAATGGAACATCAAATGCCACAGTAGAACGGGACCGCAAGAGTGAACTATGGTTGTGTCCATAGGCAAGACACTTAACCCACCTTGCTTCAGTATCCGAATGTATTGTAAGTGGATTGTAAGGTGGAAAAGCACTATTTTTTCCCCAGCTGATTTGATATCCTGGAGAATGTGAAAGTGTGGCAGACGAATTGGATTCTTTTGACAGTAAAATACAGTGTGAACCAAGCACTGTAAAAGGCACAGTATTATTCAGGAAATGATCTGACGAGTAACAGTCACATTATGTATTGTGTCAGAAAGAAGTGTGAGGAAATAAGTATTTAATCTCTTTTTCTAATTCATTCTAACTATTAAGACTTCTCTTTTCCTAATTACCCAAATCTTTATTTTCAGCATGCCTTGAGGTATTGTCATTTGTGTCTTGAAAAAATGTCTAATTTGAGATTTACACTTGCCTTTAATTTTGAAGAAAACTGTTTCTTTTCTTGTTGACTTTCCTTCCCTCTAATAAAAGAATATAATTACTACTGGTCTATTCTATTTTCATTACCTTCACTATTTCTGCGTAGTCAACAAGTCCAGCGTGTTGGTTTGCTGTAAGGAGCGGAGCAATTAACGGGTCAAGCCTACTACTCTAACCAAAACTAATAAACATACCAACAAAGATGACCAAAACTCGATATTCTTCGTCTTCAAAGTTTATTTTCCCTATACATTGGTCATCTACGGAGCTCCGGTCGTCCTGGGGCCCTAACAATGTCCATTCTTCGCCGCCTATCTTCCCAGAACGCAACACTGCCCCAAGACGCCGGTACTTTTATTTCACATCACACAAAAATACATGAATATGCAAATATTAGGCGGTGCTCTTTCTCCTGCAGTCTCGTTGTCCGGGGAGACAAGTGGTTTATCCCTTTTTTGGATAGTGACAGGCGCACTATCAATTGTTATTGTTCAACATTCTTTCAAGGTCTGTACCTCTTGGTGGAAAGTAAGGCTGAGCTTCTCTGTTAGCCCTGTAACTCAAGCAAAAGAACACATTGTACAGACAGCCCCCGCTCCCCTCCTGATATGTATGGCGCTAGCAACCTTAACAATCTAAGATAAAATAACAGTGAGCAATAATATGAAAGTGGGTATATGTACATTAATAAAACTCTTTAATTTGAAACTTATGAAGTCTTCAGCAAACTTCTGCTCCAAAAAGAAAGCAAAACAATAATAATTGCCAATCTTTGCAACATTATACAACTTTCTATTCTAAAAAGTTTCTAACAAAATGTGGGCAGTGTCACAAAAAGGTTAAAAAACACTGCCGTAGACCATAATACAAAAATTGTTTCAAACAGCGAAGAAGAATGTTAAAAATGCACTCCTGAATGTAGGGCTTGAGTCCAGAGATGGTCACTTTATCTGCGTCATTTTTTGGGGCAATGCCTTGGAGGTGTGTTAGGGTTAGTAAGGGTAAGCGCATTAGTCATTCTTAATAAACAATTTATAGTCATTAGTCATACTATTCATATTTTTGTAATAAATTACCAGGGTGGCTAAACTATGAAAGTACAAATTTATAAATTAATACTTTTTCTCTTAATTGTTACCTAAAAAATGTGCAAATTCACAACTTATTTCCAGCTTTTTCTTGGTCAGAGTTACATAATACAACATTAACTCCCCTTCTATTGACTTTTGCAAACAGTTATGGGCCATTCAGCACAACTATTGACCCTTGTCAGAGCCATATGGATATCATCACTGCTTAACAATGCAAAGTGAGTAGAGATAGATTTAGTTCTTTAAACTTTTAAGCAGGAATAAGTGGAAGAGCCGCAGTGCATGCTTAATTTACACAAGGTGATGTGCGGCGGAGATGAGAAGGAGAGGCTGGAGAGGACATTTAGGAAAGGACACTGGAGGAAAGCTTCTGCTGCTGAGGCCATTGATTTGTGCACAAGAGAAACGAAGACGAGGAGGACACACTGCTGCTTCTGCTGCTGCTGCCATGGCCCCCTGAGACACTGTCCTCCATCCACACCTGTGAGAGAGAGAGAGAGAGAGAGAGAGGAGAGAGAGAGAGAGAGAGAGAGCACCTGCTATGGGCCTATATCTATATACACGCACTTTATACACTGCTGAATCTGCACTGTCACTTACTGCAAAGCTTTAGCTGCAGTCAAATCAGCAGAGAGCACCTTCGACCGCGTCTCTACTTCTTCTTGTAAGTTTCTGTTAACTTTAAGAGGCTGTGATTGATCTGTTAATAAGTAAATTTTGTCCACCATCTAAAAAAAGTAAACCATCAAGCTGCTGTAGATGAAATATCTCTCAAATCAAACATTCTGTGTTGGCTAATTTTGTACTCTAATCCCAATATTTTACATACTGGTCTGATTGTGTCACAAAGTGGTGCTTTTACAAAATACTTTTAGGTAGAAATGAAAAAGTTTACAAATTTACAATAAAAAAGTCCAGTATGGTAGCTTTAAAGTTCATAAAAGGTTTATTTTTTTCATTCATTGATTTTCTCCCGGTTGTTTCATTTGGTGGTTACAGGTGACTGGAGCCTATCCTAGTGACTTTGGGCCATAGGCGGGGGAACACCCTGGACAGTGGCTGACTCCTCTCAGGATTAGACAGAATTCACTCTCATTCATTAATTTACAGTGATGCCCAACTAACCTAAACCTGCATGTTTATGAAATTGGGAGGAAACTGAAGTACCCACGATGTTAATTAGAGATGTTAATTCAGTCCGACTTGGGAGTCGAATCCGTGATCTCCTTATTGGGAATCCCTCTAACCACTTTGCTACTGTGCATCCCAACTATAGTTTTGTTTTGTGAAAAAAGCTTTTGAGAACTAAAAACACAACAATTGTAGTGTTATTTTAGGCCACATGGCAAAAAACAACAGCTCTGTAATACATTTATAGTACAAGGGCTTCAAAGTTGTTGTCTGAACAGCATATTCGAAGATCGAGACATTCTCCTCCTGAAGAGGCACGGCACCCTAAAACCATAAACTGCTTTGGTGGATTCATTGCTTCCTGTCTGTTGTTTGTAGGTTCTCAGTCCAGTCTAAGGCAGTGGTTCTCAAAGTGGGGTCCGGGGATCCCTGGGGGTCTCTGCACCATGTGTAGGTGGTCCCCTAAGACAGATACCAGCTTTTATTCTCTTTAAATTAATCAAATATAATGTTGGAAGACTTCAAAATCAGATTTTTTTTTCTGCCCCAAAAGTGCTTTTCAACGCTTCACAAAGAGTCAAGTTATTTCTTGTTCTCTAGAGGATCAGAAGCAGATTCAGTTTAAGTTGGAGCTCAGTTTTGTCAGGTGTTTTGGTAAAAATAGGCCCACAGTATAAAGGGTTAAAACTATTACACATGGGTTGAAATGTATGATGGAAAATAACACAAGTACAATTTATATTCTATTGATCAAACCATAAATGTGAATGTTTCCAGTGAGATACAGTTACGTTTTAATGTGAATCAGCAGGTTTTTATGTGTGGCTGTAAAGAAAACATGACATGCATGCCATAATCTTTTGCTGAGATCTGCCATATTGTGCTCGGTTTATTGGGATTTTCAGCCAAGATAAGATCAAATTCAAAAAGGCATGTTAAATGTGAAAATATATCAGTTATTTGTGTGTAATGTTAATGTTCACAGTAGTTTGCCTGCGTGTACCAAATAGTTGTTAAAATATGTTGTCTTTTTTTATAGTTCACTTCAGTTTTGTTCGGGCAGGCAACAAAACCTTATTTCCAACATCATTTATTTCTTATCCTAAATATAAAGAACATTGAGGATTTTTATGCATAGCAACAGTAACTCAGTGGGCGGAGCTTACAGACCAGCAAATTAATCACATTAGAATTGTCCATAGAGCCTACTATGCACATAAATAACAGCCATGCAGCAGAATAAAGGCCAATGTGGACATAATGCACTGTTTCTGCATACTGCATTACTTATCATTAAAAAAGAAAGCCACGTTTCCAGGTGAAGTCGTACTTGCACTGCAATGATCAGGACAACGCACATCATTGAATGTAATTTAGTTAAACAAACAATTATTCACTAAAAATGCACATCTTTTCAATTATTATATGTTTGGAATCACAACATAAATATTGTTTGAAAGACAAATGTAAAGATGCTTGACTTTTTCAGTTGTAAATTATTAAACTTTGTCTTTTCTACCAAAAATATTGCACACATCACATGACAAATCAGACCTGAACTGTCTGAATCGAACCAAAAAGTTTTATATTCCTCTTTAAGAATCAAATCCAGCGTTCTGATTGGTTGTGCTTGAGTGGTCACCTCTAGTTTAATTTGCAGTCTATAGGAACATGTTTTTACAGTTTAATTATGGACAACAGATAAGGGCATTACCATATTACAGTTTGGAACTATTTGCCCTCACTTCAGGTTTTGTGGTGTGAAAATCAGGTACTCCACCTTTAAGGATTTGCTAAAAATCAAAACTTTATCCAAGTAACAAATAAAGCTACTGCTACTTTAATTGGAAAAGTGACTAATCCAGGAAATTTTGTATTCTAAGTCAACTATTAAATTGATTTAAACATTTGAATAAATTTAAACTCTCTTTGAAATAAATCCTGGGCAAAACATGGCAGTTACTAATCATGTAATTTTTTGTCACTTACTATGGTTTGAATCACAATATAGCTTGTTTTGCAATATACTGAATTTGAAACACCTATTGTACAATATACTTTGTATCAGGCCTTGTGTATTGTGAGCATATTGTATTGTGACAAAATCTAATTGTCCCAGCCCTAACAACATAAACACTAGCACTTACTGGATTTTAGGAACAAAGCGCTCAATAGACAGAAGAGTGTAAATACATTTCCAGCAGATACTTGACAATATATCCGTAAACACCTGTGCCTGAGCCTTTTCTGTATAAGTAGCTCATTAGCCGTATATCATCAATTTATTTTTCTTTTATATTGCGAAATTTTAGGCCATTTTGCCCTGCCCTAACTCATTTTTTAAAGCCTCATCTTGTTTTTCAGAAATGCTAAACATCTGTTACAGTAAGTATCCTTCAAATATCCACCAAAAGAAGATTTATCACCATTATTTTGCAAGAAGCTTCAATTAAAGCTGCTGGCGTCCTGTTTACAAGTCAGAGCATTCAACTTGAGCTCTTCAGAGGCGACCAACCAAAACAGTAAATGAACATTTGAAACGCGGCTCTTATCTCCTTTTCCGAGAGCGCTGAAGGTGTGAAAAGACACATAATGAAAACAGCATGCAGTTACACCCGGACAAATAAAGGTTAATGAAAAACAAGCCCCGCAAACTCAACATGTAATTCTCCATTGGGCGCCTCTCGAGCATCTCACTACGATTGCACACAGCCACACTTCTACCATTACTTTACCAGCAGCGCTACAGGAAAGAGTGCACAAAAGTCTAATTATGTGGCTGGGGAATGCACATGTGAAAAACCAATGGACGATTCTTCAAAGTGAATCAACAGTTGTGGAGAGTTCCCGCTGAAGTGAATAGAGTATGTGAATATGCATAAAGCACGCTGCGTTCTGCCTTATCAGCTTTTCTGAAGAGGCAATGCACCAACATAGACCTACTTTTCACACTCCTCCTACCTTCATTTTGTACCTTCGCCTCTCTATAAATAAGTCCCAGAAAGAGCTTCAGCGCATAAGAGAAGAGGGAAAGTAAACATTTGCCCTTCACTGCAAAAGCTGATTGTCTGCATAAGTCTAAAGCACTAACTTTTGTCATTTCTGCATGTCTCTGTATGTTAAGCATTAAACTTATCCATTTTGCTTAGACTCACTGATTACAATAAAAAGCAAAACTTTACAAAATTTAAAGCATTCACTGTGGGCTGTATTGCTCCCACAGATCTTAAGTGCAGATCAAATAGTTCAGACAAAGTTAGAATTCAAAACAGTAGTGACAAATGCGCAAAAAAGTTGCATAGCACCTTTAAATACCTAATGTGTAACATTTTAGCCAAGACTTTAGTTTTGTATGTCTTTGGTAGACTAAAACCATCAGAATTATGTGTGTCTTTGCTCTGAAATGACTTGTATCTTCCCCAGATTGAAGGTAAATCTTAACCCGCCCCAGCCCTAAACTTGCCCATTTTAGTAACTTGAAGCCTAAACTTACCCCTTAGACCCAAAGAAAATGTCGCTACGTGGTTTCAACCAAAATTTCTGGCTATTTTATACACCGCAAAAAAGGCCTTTCAAAAAATACAAAAATTTTGATTATTTTGAGGTAAAAATTTCTTATTTCAAGTGAAATAATCTGCCAGTGCACAAGCATTTCCTTTGGTAATAATATATTTATTGGAAGCCAAGACTGAGGGTGCATTCACAGTTATGGTTAGAGCCCTGTTTAATCCTGGGCTCTATTTATATTCCATTTTTTGCTGTGATTAAAAAGCACCCTTAGACTTCCAAAAAAAGCACTGAATCACTAAATAAATCTAAATAAATATCCAGAACTATATAAGAAGATTATTATTGTGATTTATCTCCATTTCCGCTCATATTCATTCTGCAGTGTGGTGAAAGAGTGGAGGTTATGGGGGTTAACTGTGGCTCAAATATTAGCATCTAAATTGGGGTTTGGGCTGTGAACCTGCTGTCAGCCGCAGACAGGAATAGCAGGTGTAAGTCAGGCAGTATTAATGTTCAATGTCACAGCGTCTGATGTAACACAAAGGACAATTACGCACCTGCAGCTTTCAATGATAACAGCTTTAACAGCACTTTTCAGAGCCATTTCAAGGTAACACATTGATTTGGTGGTTGTTGCTTAACCAGGATGTTCACACTGTTGTCATTTTTATGTAAAGCGGGGAAATACAGGCAGAATAAAGTGCATGCAGAATATACAGACCGTTTAAACATTCAAATTGACAATCCAAGTCATCTTAAATAAATTAGGAACTTTACAGGTTAACTTTGTCTTTTGTTTGGCAAGTTTTATTTAATATCAGAAGAACAGTTTGTGCTTATCACCAACATTTTTTTTATGCATGGACATTCTTTTATTTGCAAAATGCTCCTCAACATTTAGAATGAGCGGCAAAACAATAGATAGAGACTGTCAGCATCATTTTGGGGGGCGTGGCCTACTGAGGGGGGAAGTCCTGAGAGAAAGATCATGTTCAGCCATGAGAAGCTAAACTTTTTACCTTTTTTAAGACATTTTCTGGCAAATTAAGTGTATTTTTAGTGCAACTAATTCAAGTCAAGTCACAAACCACGTTGAAATGGAGGTTGTTGATGATGTCAGAAAAATAAACAGAAAGTTAAAGAAAGATGCTAACACATGGCAGGCAGTGCTAGCAACACATTTAACTAGCAGCTAACATTAGCATTGTTAGATATATTTAATAAATGGACCGTTGGATCACTTTATTCATCTCTTTGTCCTCATATCTATATTCGACACAATATATTTCCTTATGTCTACATTTCTTGTTGTAGTTATTGAGCAGTGAGTGATAAAACTGTTGTTCTGATTCACATTCAATGTTAAGTTTCCCCCATGAAGGTCCGTTTGTGGGCGTGGCCTTTGATACCGTCTGTGTCTTTAAAAAAATTTACTTCTTTCTGTTGTTGTGGCAACAGTTTGTTTGCTAATGACAGTAGTGATTTAGGACAATTTAACTGCAACAAACTCCTAAACATCAACACAAAAAAAACATTTTTTTAGATGAAAAAGGTTATAGGTCTCCATAAGCTAATGTCTTGTTGTTTATCTGCTTTTCTATCACTGTTTACCTGATTTGTCTTTTTACAATGTGCTGTAGTGGTAGTATTTAAGGCTTGCCATCTTATCCTTCAATCTTCTCCTTGGCGCTAGATTCACATGAGAATATTTTCTGTTCACTTGTTCAATTTAAGAACTGCTTTTATCGACACAGATGTGAAGCACAGCCAATCAGTTCTCATCCCAAAGAGTCACCTGGCTCTGTGAAAAGTCTGAAAAGGTAAAATGTTTTATAATTAGACGAAATCAGTGTGTGGAAGCCTTACTTTTCCACAAAATTATACTTTTGCAATGAACTTTCCGGAGAGGGACGATTGTGACAGTTTAGTTCAGTTTTTAATCAGTCTTTCTGAAAATGTTTATCTGTTTCAGGTTTAAATAAATGCAGGAGGATTGTAAATGCAAATCACAGACACATAAACAACAACTCAACATTAATAATAATGAAAAAGAGAAGGATGTAATCATACTGTTATTTATTTCACATTCAACACAGTCTCACTGAAATGTGTATTTATACAACCACATGTTAACAGCGTACCATGAGCCTGAGTTTTTTTATAAAACAGTAACTTTTTCAAAATATTACAAAAACATATTTTCTTTTGTTTGTAGATCTGAGTAATTATTCAAGAAATAATGGCAAACTTTATTTTTTTAGTGAGTCAAAAAGTGTCTGAAAAGAAGATTTGCCTTGTAAATGTTATAAATGCATTGTTTCTTTGTTTCCAGGCAAAAATGTTGCATTTTTCATATTTTTAGCCAAGCAATCCACTTAGCTCTTGTTGTTTTGGTAACTTTAGTTAGAAGACAATTAAACTATGCTCAAACAAAGATACATTTTGAGTAAATATTCACTCACTATCCAATTTGAACATTTTTTTACAGTGTATATTTTAGTCCTCCTTTAGAACTCGTTTAGTCCTGGTTTAAATCTGGTTCAATGCGAAGATTTTCCCGGTTCAGATTTAGTTATGTGGTTTAACGTCAATTTGGACATTTGGTAGAGCAATATAAATGATTTGTATCACTATAGAAATATACTACAGGACAACGGCAAAAACGATGATGTATTGTGCAACTACAACCGGCCCAGAAGCCATGGTTTTCGGTAAAATCTGGCTTCTGGAAAATAAAGTTGAATAGCCCTGGTTTAGAGGGTTTGGAGTTGATGAAAATTAGGATTAGGATGTTGTATAAAACTTCTAAATAATAACAGATTTTTACATCCAATCCAAAACTAACTGTATCTTTTAAACCTCTGAATGCCTCTGAGAAAATACACTTTATCTTTCTTAAAAACATTTACTTTTAAGTTGAATGAGCCAGTCGGATGAGATGACAGATTGATAGACACGACAGCGATAGATTGAGCAATAAAGCATTTACCATTTGAATAAATTGTAACTGACACATTTGATTTATTTTTTTGGTCTTGCATTTATCAAGTCATATTTTAGAGCCAATTTGAATCCTGTGACGTCTATTGTCAAAGATATTATCACCAGACAGTGGAAGCCCACAGTTTGTATTGGCAGCATACGTCTTCATTAGTGTCCATATCTGCGCTCTGCTGTCTGCCAGTTTCTTTGTTTCTCTCTCACAAATGTTCCAACGCTTTGTTGCTCATCTGTCATATTTAGGCAAAATGACTGAGCACTACAGTGAGGGTTGTTTAGTCAAATTTCCAGTTAATCATCGATACGCTTGCTTTAACCCCGCGCGGTCCCACGAGGCAGAGACACAAGACGGATGACTCAATTTACGCTTTATTGCTACGACCGCAACTTCCACTGCTATCAGAAATGTGGCACCAGTAAATACAGTTATTCAAATCTTACTACATCTACTATATGTTTGTTTTATTGAGCTTTACATTGCCGCTTAAATGTTCAAGTCTCTAACCTTGGGTATTGACTGCAGAAGCAAATATGTACTGTGTAATGTGTTTTCAAGGTGTAATATTAAAGCCATTTCAAATGCAGCACAAGATGAGTTTTGTTTCTTATAATGTTTGTGCTTTGAGCGTGATGTCTGGGTGATTCATAGACTATGACCTTTCTATGTGGACTTTACATGTATTTTTACTACAGCCGTGTTTACACTGACTTTGACTCTCCAGACAGGTTCACTTTAGAGTCTCAGACCACTTCTAATGAAAGAATATGTTGCCATGAAAATAACACGTTTTCTTGAAGATGTGGTACCAGACTTTTTTGTCAATATGTTAGAACATTTTGTCTTTTGCCATCAATAAATATATTGTAATTTCAGCATGCTGTGGTAAAATCAAACCGCTGCGCTGCGTTCAGTCGGAAGACAGTGGTCCAACTTTTTCAACTTTTTAGTTCTCATCAAGAGCTAAAAGCAGTGCTCTGATTGGCTACATTCAGGTGATCCACTCTCGTTTCACTTTGCTGTCTGTAAAAATATGTTCAGAGGCCATGATTGCAGCCAAAAATAAATATGTGTGCATATTTACCATGTGTTAAAAGTGCACTGTGTAACCTTTTGACCAAAAATAAACTTGAATATATTAGTATTAAACAGGGTTCTAACTCATCTAATTTTTGTTACACTAAATAAACAATAAAAATACACATTTTTACTTTGAGCAGGCTTGTTGTTGGCTTTTCACCTCCAGAAAGTTACACAGTGCACCTTTAAAGAATCTCCGTGAGCAGATTCTTTAAAGGCAGATACCTACTGCCAGAGTGTCTCTAATTTGCAGGTCTTTCACGGTCTAAACAACTAAATGATTAATCAAAAGAAATAGTCAACAGATTGATCAATAAGCAAAAAAAATCAATACATAAAATCATTAGCTATAGCCTTATGTATATCACAGACTACAAACAGAAAATAGCTGTACTTGATGTATCGGTATTGTGACAAACTTTTGGCAATATGCTTATCGTTACAGGGGGACATATCGGGATACGTATCGGAATACTTAAACTCATAATAAATGATGGGATGGCTGCTTTAAGGCTGAATAGTGACTTATTTTAACCCTTGTAACATTAAAAGCAATGTGAAAATACAATTCTTCTGTAATTTGTTATTTTACACAATCAAAGTTAGATTCTTAACATTTTCTTTTCTATACTTTTCTGTAGTTGTTTCTGCATTTTCAAATTATTGTCAGTAAAATATATAAAAAATATATTTTGATACGTATTGAATTGAAGGAATTGTATTGGGATAAACATGTATTGGGATACTTAAGGCTCTTGGCAATACCTGCTTTTGATAGCAAGAAAATAAAGATTACACAAAACACACTAAATACAACTTCGTGTTGGTAAATTACATTGAAAAACAATGAGGACATGATCTAAAACTCGAATATTTCTCTTTAACCATCTAGCTTTAAAACGCTCTATATAAATAGCATTACTCGGCCTGTGTACTGGGAAGTGTTAAAGTGAAATACCAGCACTATAATCTGTCTGAATATCCCGTTAGAGGCAGAGATGAACTCCAGCTCAAATCCCCGAAAACCAAATCCCAAACTGAAAGAGCGGGTGCACCAAATCCCAGCGAGGTCACTCTGGGAAAGTCATTTGTGTCCGTCCTTCTCTGCCTGCTGCACATTTATAGAGCTGAAGTAATTATAATTTTCACTTGGTGCAATCTAAAAGGCCAATATTATTCAAAATGGGGTTTTTAATTTGCTCAGTGTGCAACAATAAGGACTATAATAATGAATCTATTGTGGCGTGTTGTGAACCGTGCAACAGGTGAAAGGCTTACACTATCAGGCAGTTAGAATTTTATTAGAGAAATTATGAAAAAAATAGACTGTGCCAAAATAATATGCATAGTGTGAAATAGTAGGTGGATAGAGCTCAGTTAAATATACTAAAAAATAAATTTATAAAAATATAAAGGATCTAGGGGTCCTGTATTGGGTGGGCTGACCAGTCTCTCTATCTCTTTTTTCAACTAATGTGGGGTGTTTTGTATGCTTGACATAAAAACACAAGGGTTTCAGCTAAGGTTAATCATTTTGACCACTGCAACATGAAAAAGGAGTGGCATAAACAGGACAGAGGAGAAATGGCACAAATGTAAAAAAGCCACATTATTATGTAAAACCAAGGACATGTAATATTGTTAAATTCTGAGATTTGACCAAATCAACATTTCACAATCACACTAGGTAGATTTTGTATGTTCTCCTTATGTTACCATGGTTCTGTCTGTGTTCCATGGCTTCTTCTCACCTCCAAAAATATGTACTGTAAGTGTAGGTCAAGTGACAACACTGTAAAATGACCCTATGTCTGCGTCTGTCTCTATGTGTTGGCCATTATCCAGGGTTTTTGCCCATCCAAGGCCCAAAGTCACTTTAACAGGCTGAAAAATTTGTAAATGAACATTTTATGTATTCTGTTTGCAATAGTAAGGTGAACAAACCGTTCAGTTCAACTCTTTGAGCCAGTGATCCCCAACCTTTTTTCTTGTGAGGACAAATACAGTCACAGTTTTCTTTTGGACCCGTCAAGGTTGGGTAGCACCAATACCAATAACGTAAAATACATACAACTGATTTTTAGATATATTTTTAGCTCTCTTAATAGTGAATTTATCTGTCTGTTGGGTTAAGTGACGTTACATTTTCATAGGAAAGCACAAGGAAGAAGTAATAGACTATAAAATAAAACAATTAAATACATTTTTAAAGTTCCTCTGGGGCCCGGCAACATATGGTCTGCAGCCCGGTTTTAGGTGCCAGACCAGTAGTTGGGGACCCTTGCTTTAAGCCTTTCTCAAAGAAGTGCAGTGTTGATGTCATATTACTGGCTACATTGCAAATGTACTGTTGATAGGCAATCTTCAGAACAATTGTACATCATTTTATTAAGTTAAAGGAACCGTATGTAATATCCACAACTAGTGGTTTTAGAGAGGTATAACAATCACAAATGAACATGGGTTGCCAGAGTGTGAAATGGCTCATACATTGAAGATAGGAAGCTACTGATTACTGATTCAAAATTAACTTCAGCTTCTAAGAAACCAAACTGGCAACCCAAATGAAAGAGTCATGTGAGGCTTATTCTGCTTTCTGATTGGATAATAAATGCAAACATCAACAAAGGGACATCATGTCCATTGCTTTTTTAATTAAGAATAACTCAGAATTACATTGACTTTCAGTAAAAATAATAGTATATTTGGACATGTTGACAATGGACGTTTGGGCACATATAGGTCATGTTAATGAAATCTGACATCAAAATCTTACATACGGTTCCTTTAAACACCTCGCATTGCCACACTTATACCCACATTTGTTCCTTTTAAATTTCCTTTTTCTTAATGTTAATCTTAAGCTGACTGTCACACAACCTCTGATTTGTTTTGCCATGGAGAAAGATCAGGACTCGTCATTTTCAGGAGCTTGCAACAATGACCTCAATAAATAGGTTTTTGAAAGGCTTGATGAAATCCTTTTGATTACAGTCATTCTTTTTCTCCAGTTGTTTTTTTAAACCAACACCTCATCAGGTTGAGTTAATCACAGGGAGCTGGATTTAGCCGCCATTCATCAACAGAATGTATTTTCTTGCCGTTTAGTGGCTCCACAGTTGCAGGTTTTCTCTCTTTACTGCACTAAAAGTGGTAGAGTGAGAGGCGAAATTTTGGATAAGGTTTTTTATTCAACCGACAAGCTAATTAGATCTAGAGCTACCCACTGTGAACGGCCTCAAGCGAAGGAAGCCGTGGAATCTGTGAAAGCAGTGTTTAGATGTAGACGCTGCCTCTTACTTTGATGAAGATAAAAATACAAAAAAATATATTTGTAATTCAAAGATGCTTTGATTACTGAACAGTTGTTGGCTTCTAAAGCAATGATCAGTTTTGATTTGCACAGATACTAAAACAACAATGTATATAAGCGTAATAGTAACACAGTTTATATGTATTAAAAGAAATATGCAGTAGAAAAGTAAGTATGGTTGTAAGTAAGTAAGGTTTATTTGTGTAGCACTTTTCACAGACACAAAGCGCTTCACAGTGACTAGAACTAGATTTAAAGGCGTTCAGACTTATGCAGCTCTATCAACTTTATTACATTGTTTGCCATAGAAATTTTTATCCAAAAGAGTGGATCTGTCCTTCACTGTGGTTCTGCTTACAGTAAGGTTTCTCTTTTTTCCCCCATTAGTTTTTGTTTGTTTGTTGTTTTTTTCCTTGCCGAGAAGGAGGGTCTAAGGACAAGGAATGCTCTGGGACAATTATTCCCCCACCTGTTTGTTAAAAGACAATCTGCCTCTGTAATTCTGAACAATTACTGTTTTTGATTTTTCAATGCTTTTATTGACCAAATGTTTAATTATTTTATTTTCTGACAATTTTGAAAAACTGAAAACTGCTGTTGTGATTTTGGGCAATACAAATAAATTGAAATGAATATTGAATTGAATGAGGTATTACAACATTATTTTATTTCTATAATATTTTATTAATTTTAGTGGATCAATACCAATGGTAAACAATAAACAGTTGATCAATACAAACGTTTAACCATATCTGGTGATTCAATACAAACAGTAAACAGCAATCTGTGGATCAATGCAAGCAAAGAAAAAGGTATAAGTAAATTATACAGTATTTAGCCATATATTGGCTAAATACTAATATATACATTCAATTAAAAATATGTTATTTTATGTGGAAATTTAACATTGTATGCATATTCAAAGTACGTAGGGCGATTTTATTTGTTCATTCAATTAATGAATCGATATAATATTATTTGTGTAAAAAAATATTTTAAACAGGGCTTTGATTTTTGTATTTTGCATTTTTGAATATAAACTTGTCTCTGTTCACAAGAATATTTATTTTCAAAAATGCTAACATCTTGCCGACAGGTTCACTTCCTGTTTAGTTCATTCTTATGAGGTTTTCACTACCTCAGCCTAAAATGAAAAATGACAAAAAATCAGGCTGTAAAGAATAAAAAGTTGGAGATTTTTTTCTGAAAACATGTTAAATAGCTTACAAAAGAATAGAATATTTCACCAAAGGACCAAAGTGGGTTTATAAAATGATGTGTTTGTCTGGCAATGCTAACGCTAAAGTCTGACAATCTGAAAATAAACAGCTTCTGTGAGTCAATTTACCCAACAGAATCATAAGATTTCTACATTTATTGATTAGGTTGTTTATGTGTTTTATTCCAGTTGTGACTGTTTTACAATCAATCTGAATACTTTCTTGGGACTGTGTAGTAAGAAATTGTTCAAGATCTGCTCACATTATTCCAGCGCTGATGTGGCTGGTGACATAGTGTTCTGGAATCCACACTTACTATGGAAACACAGACTGAGTCCAGAGTCAGTTCATCTCCAGCAGCCGACAGACACACACGCACATACAAGTGTCTCCTGCATTCAGGCTGAACTCTCCTAAAGGCCTAAAGATGAGTGACCAGGCTTTGCACCGCAAAACAGACACAGCTGTCATTGACGAGATACGACAGAAGAATATATTCTGTGACGCTGTGCTCAAAGTTGAGGATAGTGAGTTTCCTGTTCACAAAGTCATTCTTTGTAACTCCACTGAATACTTTAGGTAAGCTACAGTAATCAAGCTTTTTTATCTCCAATAACTATCTGCACAGACTAAAAGTTACTCATTAAATGTTACAAAATTATAGCCAAAAAGATTTTCAGTGTTATATTGGATCAAACCAAGCTTCAGTAAGAACATCTCCAAACTAGAGATGTGCTGATTTGACACTGGGATAAAATATCAGGGCCAATCTATGAAATTTAGAAGTATAGTGTATTGGTCCCATAAAAACAGTTGAACATTGTGGTTTTGCCCTGAACTGGTTACAGTGAGACGATGTACGACCTGACGTCAACCCAGAATGTTTCATAATGTTCAAAAGTGTACACTAAAGTTGGGCAATAAATAACAGTTAACATACACTGTACGACCTTTTTTCTTTTGATAGAAGGGTTTGGAGCAGGGGTGCCCAAATGTTTATCTATGGTGGGCCAAAATGAGTTGAATGTTTTCCTTGATAGGCCAAAATGTGTTACGCTGAAGGATGCCGAGGGCCAAACCTACTTTTGTTTTGCATTTTTAAAGTTTATTTGAGAAGAAATCATGATTAAATTGTCTTATATTGGCATGTTTTATGAGATTACACCGATTTTGGTATATTTTGACAGTCTTTGAATTCAATCAAATAGTGTTGGACACTACTTGTTTGATTGAGGGTATCAGTCCTTACATCAGTCAATATTGGTCAATAAGTATAAAAATGAAAGTGAAAAAGCTGAGTGCATCTCTACTCCAAACACACAAATCAGGCATACCATTACACTCGCATGTGCACTTGTTGATGTTTCACTGTCCTGTCTGTGAATTGTGTACTTATTATGTTTTTCTTTATCTCCTTTTAGAGCCATGTTTGAACGCTGGGCCAAACCTGAGGACAGAGAATTCACAATCAGAAGAATCTCTCCAAAAATCATGTCTTTGGTGCTTGATTGGATCTACACCAAAACCATCAGATTGAGCTGCAAGATCATCCAGGAAGTAACTCTGGCTGCCGACATGCTACTGTTGGACGAGTTGGTTGAAGACTGCTTTCAAACCATGCAGAAACACATGAGCCTCAAAAACTGCATAGGCATCTGGGCGTTTTCTGATGTTGTCATTTCAACAACAACAAGGGACTTGGCTCGTCGTTTCATCCTGAGCCGGTTTGAGGAGGTGATGGACACTGAGCAGTTCCAGCAGTTGACGGCGTATGAACTCACTGGATTCTTAGAGGACGATGAACTTAATGTGAAAAGTGAGACTGTTGTGTTCCAAGCCATTCTGCACTGGACTTACCACGATCTGGAGAATCGCAGAGCTGAATTTTCCTGGTTGTTGTCAAAGGTATGATAACACTCAAACTCCACAACTTTCATTAATGCACATTGAAATTGAAACTTGTCTGCATACTAATACTGTATGTTTTTCTTTCAGGTCCGGGTCTGTGAGCTGTCTTTTGAGTTTTTAGAAAACAATGTTCTCAACCACGTTCTGGTGAAAGATGACGTCCAGTGCATGTCTGCTTTGTCCAGCTCATTGCAGACAACCTATGAAGCTATCGTCAACAGAGGTTTGCTAAACTCTCCGTTCTGGCCACGAATTCCTGCATCTATTTTACTGGCTATTGGAGGCTGGACCAGAGGCGGACCAAGCAACCAGATCGAGGCATTTGACTACAAGATTGGTCGCTGGGTTGATGTCACCGACCACAGAGAAAGACCAAGAGCTTACCATGGCTCTGTCCTCCACCATGGAAAGGTCTTTTGTCTGGGAGGATTTTACCAACTGGAGTATTTAAACACTGTGCGATGCCTAGACCTGAGCACCAAATCTTGGCACGAGATGCCTCCCATGTATTACCGGCGCTGTTACGTCAGTGTGACTGTGCTGAATGGCTGTATTTATGTCATGGGAGGATACAACGGACAGGTGCGACTGAACACAGCAGAAGTCTACGACCCTCAAACCAACCAGTGGTCTCTAATCGCACCTATGAACGGGCACAGGAGCGACGCCAACTGTGCCACACTTAATGGCAAGGTAAGTGGAGAGAAAACAATAGGGAATGCATTTAATAAAATATAGTTTGTTTGTTGTTTTACACAGTACTAACTCCAAACATTTTTGTGTTGTACAGATCTACATTTGTGGAGGTTACACTGGCACTGAGATCCTTCAAACAGCTGAATGCTACTGTCCTGAGACCAACCAGTGGACGTTAATTGCTCCTATGTCCACTCTACGCACTGGTGTTGCTGTCATTGCCTACAGGAATCACATCTATGCAGTAAGTAGTACTTGGATTAATTTTTTACTTTTCTACACTTCACTCAAAAAACTCAACTTTGCACAACATGTGTTCTTTAATTCAAACATATGTCATGCTATATGTGTCAGCTAAATTTAAAATCTTGTCTTCAAGTTTGTGATCTGTGCTTTTTATCTCACATTTAAAATCTTCATTACTTCATAGTGTAAATACTGTAACTGCTGCATAAAAGTGAAGTACCAACTTACTGACACTTTCTCTGTCTCCTGTAGGTTGGAGGTTTTGATGGAAATAGCCGCCTTCGCAGTGTGGAAGCCTACAACCCCAGCACAGATTCTTGGCACCAGGTGGCCCCTATGATCAACCCTCGCAGTAACTTTGGCATTGAGGTGCTGAATGATCATATCTTTGCTGTGGGAGGATTTGACGGCGTCACCACCAGTTGCAAAGCAGAGTCCTATGATCCCCTGGAGGACACCTGGAGCCAGGTCTGTGAGATGAACGTCCCCAGGAGTGCACTGAACTGCTGCGTTATCTCCGGACTTCCCAACATGGCCAACTTCACCATCACCCGCGATGCTCTGCCTCTGATGGACATCGCCTTGTTTGATGCGGAGGAATAGTTCAGCAACACAAAATCCCCAGTTAATACCAGCTCTGGGGTAAAATAAATAATACTAGCATCCAAAAATCTTTATGTAGCAATGAAGTGTTTTACAAACTAAGATATAAGAGTACAATGTAAGCTGTAATGTAAGATGTGAAAGAGGATGCTTGGTTGTTACAGGATTCTTAAAAAAGGCTCACAGGAACAGAAATCTTAAAGTTGGCTATACCCGGCAGTTTTGGATGTAAACATTTTTATCTACAATAAAACACTTAAAGGTGTGTACACTCAATGACTTGTAGGGAGAATCTGACATTTTCTAAATCTGCTCAGTAGGCTCAATAGGTTTGTATCTGCTGATACAGTCTGGATCATTCAGAACTTGAGATTCTTTAGAGCTAATGCTAAAGGAGAAAACACAAAGGACCGCACTGAAGAGTCAAATTATGTACATGCTCTAAAACAAAATGGGGGACATTTTATTTATTTTTTAAGAATAAAAGTTATTAATTTGTTTTTCCTCAACACTAAATTTTTTTTGAGACCGTTCTCAAAATATACTGAGTCTATAATTCCATATAATATTGCAGTTATTTGCTGTGAACTTGTGGGGGACTGGACGCTCTCGCTTTCTTTCTCTCTCTTTCTTTCTCTCTCTCTCTCTCTCTTTTTCTCTCTCTCTATCTCTCTCTCTCTCTCTCTCTCTCTCTCTCTCTCTCTCTCTCTCTCTCTCTCTCTCTCTCTCTCTTTCCTCTCTCCTTCAGCTCCATTTGGACAAACGGGGATTATTGAAGAGAAGAAAATCTTGAATGACTTCAGTCTGTCCTCTGTCGGCTGCACTCCTAATCTCACTCTTCTCTTTCCTCTGTTTTGTCTTTCACTTTATCTCTCTGACAAGGATTTTGGACAAAGTCACCTTCAATAGAACTAAATTGACTTTTAAATCAATATGATGTGTTTATTGATTTAAATATATGTACTATGCTATATTATTTATGTGATTGTTGTAAATAATGAATGAGGTGACAGTCATTGAAGCTCACCATGAGAAAACTGAAGGTAAAGTCAAATGTATATTATTTTGATAAGAGAAATATGATTAAAATAGGGAAGACATTCGCACTCCACATTCACTATGAATGCTGAGTGTGAGACTGGTCGAAGTCAGAGCTCCTGATGGAGAAGATTGACAGCCTAGGTTTGCCTCAGGGCAGCTGTGGTTACAACAGTAATGCAAACATTTTTAAAGCAAATTGAAAAGCAACAAAAAGCACTATTGATGAGTTTCAGTCTCCTGATGTGTGTAATATCTTTATTGTTAAATTAGTCTGGCATTTGTTCTACTTTCAATCATTTTAATCTATTTATTCTGATCTATTTATTTTACGATTTAATAAAGGCATATCATTTAAAAAAAAAAGCTTAAACCCTGTTCATCACTCAAAAAAAAAAAAATGCTGGCGTGTATGCAATAATGGATATATTTTGGAGAGAAACACTGAGAGTCTACTTGGAGTAAAAATAGTCTATTTATATAGCGCTTTTTGTACTTTTCAAGGCAGTCAAAGTGCTTTACAATCTAGGATCCACTCAGCCAGTGTACACAGACACTGAGGCAATGTGGGTTAAGTGTCTTGTCCTTCAGCAACAACAATCCACTCCTGTCGTTCCACTGTGGCACCTGGTGTTTCAGCAGTCTCCCATCCAAGTATTAACAAGCAAAAGAGATTCTGAATCTCAGTGGGACTTCCCTGGTTAAATAAAGGTCAATTAAATTAAAATTAAATAACCAGGCCCTAACTTGCTTAGCTTTTAAGATCTAATAGGATCAGGCATTGACTGTTTGTATGGCCACAGTGTGTGAAGGGTTGAGAGTTTGAGGCTCATTCAAACATCACTTTAATGTGGTGTATATTTGTGTCTGAATGTTGTTTTAGGAATAAAAAATTAGGGGTGTCAAATTAGTGCATTAATTGAGATTAATTGATTACAGACAAATTAATCGAGTCCATGACGAGAAGATTGCAACAAAAAACTTCCTAAAGTCTTCATTTTTTGCATGATATTAATATTTCCCGTCTGCAACAAAAATGCAATTGTTTAAATTGGATAAAAACAAAACAAAAACACTTAAGTTGAGTGTTTTTCTCAGCAGTTTTTAGGTGAGATTAAAAATAGATTAATTAATTACAGATCATAATTAATTAATCTCTCAATTTTTTTAATCGCTTGACAGCACTATAAAAATATTTATGAAATGCAAGTATTTATTCAGTTTAGCTTAGTGTTCGACTTATATCTCAGTTCACTTGGCAAATGGTTTTGGTGATCCATTAGTTGCGCGATTATTCTTTTGATTAATTAATTTGTTGTTTAAGATGCAGAAGTTATTTGAATACAAGATTTCTGCAACATTTGCGCTGAAGTAACATCGCCTTGATAACATTCTGCAGATGTGGACTTACAGAAAACTACTGAGCTTACATGAAAACAAAAAATGACACAATTTTTGATTAATTTATCCTAAGTTTAAGATTTCAGGCCATGCTTTGAGGCATGTATAAAGTCAGATTTGTCAGTTACTAAATTAGTTGCCAGTGATTTCATTAATGGATTAGGTGAGATCCATTGATGAACTTGTTGACGTCCTATTTGCAAAGAACAACTCCTGTAGCTCAATTCACTGACAGTTGCTGCATTATAAGTATTTGCACTGTGCCAAATAGTCATTAGCATACAGCGAAAGTTATGGATTCTGGATGTAGAGCCTTTTTGTGTGAAGTTTGCATCTTCTTTCGGTTTCCCATGCCTCAAAAAAACAGGTGCAATAGGTTCCTCCCTGTCCCACTGTTTCAATTTTACAAAGAGGCAACATTAACAGTAGCTTCTCTGTTTGAGGGATCCACGAGATGGCAGTAAATTCATCTTCTCTCATTTATTCAATATTGACTGATGATCGTCTTAATGCCCATACGTGTTCCGAGAAAGCAGCAGAGACCTCCCCCAAACAGTCAGTCCCTCTCCGCCTCACATTAGGGACGCCTGCCTGACATGCACAAAGCACCAAGCTTCTGAAAAAATTATTAGCTAAAGTTGCTCTGCGTATGTTGGTCGCCATCCTAAAAGCCTTGCTCTATACAACTTTAATGGGACTGGCAACAGGGCACACACTCGTACAGTCCTAGTCTTCTCTTGTTTGTAAGTCTAGCTGTACTTTTTGTAAATCCTTTGCCACAACCTAAAAAAATATATTTTATTAGGGCTGCTCGATTATGGTGATAATAATATTCACGATTGTTTGAATGATAATTGAAATCAGGATTGTTGAAGTGATTATTTTGATGGAGAGAAAGCGAAACATTAGTGCCCTTTAAATACAGAGCGTGAACTAGTGCCACAAAACTACAACTTGATTCCAATTTTGATAGCACAATGATACTCCAACCTTATTTTTTAATTTTCAACAGATATATGAGTACTTGTTGTCCCCTGTCCCAGCCCCTTCTTGGGGAGTGTAACTGTTTCAGATCCTGCTGTTCCAGTGACGAGGGCCAGACCACTGATGCCGGACCCTCTCTCCCTTTCTGGACATCCTCCCCACCTCCCTCTCCAGGATTAGCCTGTCCTGGTCCTGCTAGACAAGTCATTTCCCTCTGCTATTGGACTCTGGCTCCACAAACATAAACTCTATAACTTTAGCCTTAGTTACATCTACAGCCTGTCCTTCCTGGGAGTGGATCTCTCTTGAGTTTTTCCTTGCAGAGAAGGGTCTAAGGACAGGGGATGCTCTGGACAATTATTCATGTGCTCTACTAATAATCTGCTTTGAGATGCTTGACCAATCACTGCTTCTGAATGTTTATTGTTTTATTGAATGTGTATTGTTTCATTTTTTATTTCCTATTATTCATGTTTGCTAAATTAATAATCTAGGGAAGTCCTCAGAGACGACTGTTGTTGTGATTTTGGCTATACAAAAATTAAGTTTATTTGATTTTATTTACTTTCTTTAGCAGGTTAGGGGTTAGCCTTTAGGTTTTAAATTGCTTTTATCTCCATAAGGAACCAGCCTTTTTTCACTAAAACAACTAGATTTTCTATGATAAATGTAAACAAAAGTAAAACTGGAGGCTCTAGCTGCAGCTCGAAAAACAGAATAAATTTGGGTTTTGACCATTTTTCTTCAAAAGCTGAAGATAATTTAACAAAAAAAAAAAAAGAGTTTTAGGGACTTAAAATAGTACTTACTTAAAAATATCAGAAAAAGGTGGAGGTATCGCGCTTGTCCCCTTGATCCCTTAAGGGGTTAATAAATGTTGTAAAAAATATCTTATTGCATTAGATTGTTGTATACTGTATCGTATGTGCTCTACAGATTTGAATGCCTTTACAAGTTAATGTTAATAATCATGATTACCCACTTTATATAATGCACAGCCCTAGCTTCTATCTAAAACATGGGTGTTGTTATTCTCTTGTGAGTAAACTGACAAATGCTTAGAAAATCTCTCTTTTGCTTGTAGGTGTTGGAGTCTGTATGCATGTGGTTATATTGTCTTATTGTCGAGTATAAGAGAGAAAGTGCGTACACTGCCTCGGGGCTTTTCTGTGTTGCAATAAAAGACATATTAGCGAAAGAGCGCGATTACAGAAGAAAAATCATAAAGGCTGTTATATTTTTTACTGTAGCGGGAAAACAATAAATCTGTGTGGGTGTGAGAAGCAACAAAAGAGGAGTTCACATGAAACATTTTGGACTGGAGATCCAGGAGAAACAGCTCAGAGGAAGTCTGCATTGACTGAACCCAGACGAGGGAGTGAAGGAGAAGAGCACGCTGAGAAGTGTAAAGTATGATGTGATGTGATCAGAGGAGAGAGAGAGGGGGGTGGGGGGTGAGAGTGGGGAAGAGAGGAGAGAGAGAGATAGGGAGAGGGAGGGAGGGAGGGAGGGAGGGAGAGGGGGAGAGAGAGAGAGAAGAGAGAGGGAGGGAGGGAAAGAGATAGAGAGGGTGAGGGAGAGAGAGAGACAGAGAGAAGGGGAGAGAGAGATAGACAGAAACAGATGGAGAGAGGGGCAGAAAGAGAGAGAAGGAGAGAGAGGAGAAGAAGAGAGAGAGGGGCAGAGAAAGAAAGAGAGAGGAGAGAGAGAGAGAGAAAAAGACAGACAGAGAGAGGGGTGAGGGGGCAAAGAAAAAGAGAAGAGAGAGTGGAGCAGAGAGAAGGGGAGAGAGAGAGAGAGAGAAGAGAGAGAGAGAGAGAGAGAGAGAGAGAGAGAGAAGAGAGAGCAAGTCATAGAAGAGACAGAGAGACCACAAGTGAGAGAGGGAAGGCTGTGAGAGGGAGGGGCATTGAGATGGATACAGAAAGGAAGAGAGAAAGAGAGAGAAAAGTAAGAGAGAGAGAGGGAGAGACAGAGGGTGAAAAACAGAGAGAGAATGAAAGGAGGAGCAGAGAGAGACACAGCGACAGAGGGAGAAAGAGACAGACAGAGAGACAGGGTAAAGAGAGAAAGAGAGAGAGAGAGAGAAGTTGACAGTCCGAGAGAGCTAGAGACAGAAAGAAAGAAAGAAAGAAAGAAAGAAAGAAAGAAATAAATAAAGAAAGAAAGAAAGAAAGAAAGAAAGAAAGAAAGAAAGAAAGACAGAGAGAGATATTTATTTTTGTACAATCATTTCCCTTGTAATTCCTTAACATTATGCAGCCAAATTGCCAAAGTTATTCATATAGATATTTTTGTATTATGTCTTTGTGATGTTATT
The DNA here is from genome assembly GCA_038363315.1 of Mugilogobius chulae. Lineage (NCBI taxonomy): Eukaryota > Metazoa > Chordata > Actinopteri > Gobiiformes > Gobiidae > Mugilogobius > Mugilogobius chulae. Next base: position 4,252,919 of record CM076408.1, read on the forward strand.
TTCTCTGATACGAGAGGTGATTCAGGCACCTGAATCTGTATCTTTATTATGACTTTAAAAAGACTGAAGAGATAAAAACAAAGATCAACTCAACATTCCTTCTTAACTTTAAGTTAGCATCCATTCATCTCACCTGTAGTTATAAATAAATCACTGTCAGGCTTTTAAAACAAATGCTGTGTATTTAAAAGCACAATATGTAACTTTCCTGTGTGATTCTTGAATTACAAAGGTAAAACCAAACTTCAAAACATTGTAATTTAGTATATACACTCCTGAACAGACAATAAGTAAGACTAAGTTTTTCTAAAGAAGAGTGAATTTTGTGCATTTACAGTCGCCGTTACCTTAGTCAAGTATTTAAAAAAAAAACATCTTTCATTATTATATTTCAAAATGTAGTGGTAAAACTTTCTGGTAGTCTTAGAGGAGGTGCCTGTTGCACATGTTTTTAGTGGTAGGGGAATCCAGAGCCATCAAAGAATCCAAACATAGAAACTCTAAACATCCTGTCCCGTCCTGGAATCAAACCTAAGACCTTTTCGCAGCTGCATCACGTGTCTGCTTTATGTTTTTGGTTAACATTCATAGTTTCAGCTTCAGTGACATTCTGAAGTCTTCAAAAAAATATAAATATTGTTTTGACTTGTTGATTGCTATGGCAACAATGCAAATTCGTCATCACCCTGAAACCCATGGGAAGAACAGAGATGATTCCAGGCTGAGAATAGCACAATAGTCGAATCCATTTCCTGTTGGTCCCAAACACCTGTCCCCCTCAGTGTGAGCCGCAGTGCGTCTTACAGGTGACGAACAGACAACCGGCCTCAAATCGACGGATCCAATTTATAGCTAATCTCTCCCTCGCCTCCCTTGCCTCTTGCACACCGGGCGAACGACAGCTGAGCGTGACCTCCGCGCGACCTCTGCCTCCTCTGATCTCCGGTTTGTCACTCACTCATGTTACTGTCCCGGTGCAGAAGGGGGGAGGTGGGGTCCACTGCTGTGATTGGAAAAATATTACACTCGGCTGAAACAATTTAAAGAAGATAAAATATATTAACAGATCAGTTGACTCCTTTCTTTTTGTATTTTGTTGGTATTGGGTAAAACGTTGCTGCTTGATCTGACGTTGGGTCTGACCTGTTACACCAATAAAAGATGCAGACAACAGATTTCTCTCATGGCATTTGGTCGACTGGTGAACATTTACACACAACACAACATAAATTTATAACAAAATGTCAAAAACGTATGATAAACATGTTTTCACACCTTTATGTTATCAATATGTTATAAAAAGTCAAGATGTAAAATAACCACAAATCTTTGCTGAAGCCACAAGTTTAGGCTTGAGGTTACTAAAGTGGTTTAGGACTGGGGCTTGGGGTCAACTAAGATTTACCTTTTAAACCTAAAAATGCAAAGACAATTTACACAAACCTGACAGTTTCTTGGGAGTTTAAACAATCATTTAACACCATAGACATTAAATTAGTAAACGCGCAATCAGCATCTCTGCTCTCTTGTTACAATTCGAACAGCACGACGCCATATTCCTCCGGTAGAGGTGATGACGCAAATCAATTGAACTCAATGGCAGAATTTGCACTTTTATGAATAAAACTAGCTAAAACAAGCGATTTCAACAAAACCATGAGCAAAACGGACTGATTTGTGTCTTATGAAGCTTTTTAAACAACTGGCAATGTCACTATATTCTTAGGCTGGAAACTCCATCACTTGCCGATACGACAGACACAGATAAGTGAAGCTATAACTTCTTTTTGGAGTTATTTAAGTACTTTGTCTGCTGTTCTCACAGTGACATGTAAAAGTGGACATTTGGTGGTCATTGAGAGTCTTAAAAGATGCATAAGATAAGAAATCTCTTGTTGAAGTTCATTTGTTCTCCAATATCTCCAATAAAATATTAAAAGGTTTGTAAACTCAACAATAACTTGTAAAAAGGCACTGACGTCTGCTAAATGCACTCTCTGGATCTTTCATAACTTGCGGTTTTTGCGGGGTAATGCTAACGGCTATAGAAAAATAAACAGTAGAACGCTCCGGACTAGCTTAAATCTTACCGGACTAGCTCAGATGCTAAGTGTTTGATAGTGTTCTATGTTTAACACAATATAAGTGTTTCAAAAGATACTCATTTGTCAAATTATCAACATGTCAACATCTATGTATCTATGTTTCTGTGAGTTTTGGTTGCTAGGTAACATTCCAATGTATTTGTTTTTTTCTTTACATTAGTTTTAATTGAACTCAAGTTTATCATGTTACATTTTTCTTTCTTTTCATTTATTTTTCACCCCCAAATTATGAGCTACAGTCTTCGTTTGACCCTTCCTCGCTTTGACCCTTCCCTGATAACATACAGTCATACAGATAAATGTAAACTGACAAGAAAACTATGTATTTGTACATCACTGAGTCTTTTACATCCAAGGTCTATGAGAGCATGACAGTTTGTATTAGATGTCCCTTAGCTTCAATTCCCAGTAGTATTGTATTATCCCAGAATCAAGCAAGAGTAACCCATACCTGAGATCTTATGCAAACTTTTTCAAACACAAACCTTTGTTCGGTAAAGCACTTGAATTATTTTAGTCGTTTCATCCCATCCTTTCACTTTTATCTGGACTTTTCACTTGTTGCTGCTCTCATATCGTCTCCATTTCTTGCCTTGTGAAGCAGTGTCGGCGGCGACTGGAGAATTCCCTCTTCTCCCAGGAGCTCTGCTGACTCGCACCCAGGGACTCGCCGCTCCATTCAGGCCGCACACGCCTGCATCTCCCCCTGACAGCTCCGGAGGTCAGCCCACTGTCAGTCACTCTTATGTGCAGAGAAAGACGGGTGCATATACAGGTGCAGAGATAAGTAGAGGAACAGGCAGGAGAAAGGGCACCGTCTGCAGGAAGATGAGAATCCAAATGAATCTTCCCTCACCCAGCGGACAGACTGTCAGCCCATGTGTGTGTGTGTGTGCGGGTCCCACCTACTAATTGAAATGCGATGAGGTGTGAAACGCTCCTTAAAAGACCTATCACGGCGTCTCAGGCTAAATGTGTGTTTGGGGAGCTGCGTTCTTGTGTGAGCGTGTGCAATGCATATCAAGTCTATTCACAGACAATGAAGTGGGGACACAGACTTGTTTGCATGCGGCATATTGGAAATCGAAGGCGCATATGAGGAGAAGTATACAAGACATGCATGTATAGACTCAATTTGTCTGGTGGAGTGAATGGGCGGACGGTTTTGTAATTTGACAGACTAGAGGAAGCTTGTCACACCTTGAGATTGGGTTAGTCCCTTGCTAGTAGATACCTGTGGCTGGTTAACCCTTTGTAACCTCTTGTAAACGGAGGATTGTAAATGGGAGAGAGGTTCAAATAGGATCTGCTGCCTGTAAAGAAGGTTTTACCGCAGTGAAGGTCAACTCGCATTGATTTACGCCATAAAAGTCAGAAAGCAGGGTTTTATGTGAGGAGTTAACACATTTTCTCTGGACTTCCCGTTCATAGTAAACCGAAGACATGCTCTGTGCAGTCTATAAAGGTATAATGTATCAGAGGGAATCAGAACACAAGAAGTATTTTAACATTTCTGCTTTGGTTTTTGTTGTTGTTGATTCTTTGTCAGTATACAGTTAAAGTGACTGCCCGCTCCTTGGTTCAGGAAGTACAGGCGCCATTGTAAACTCCCATAGAGAAAAATGTAGGTCGCATATTCGTAACTCCCCGCATAACTGATTAGCCCGAGGACTTTTCAAACTTTAATTATTAATCTTTTTCAAAATCCCTATGGGAGTTTATAATGGGGCACTGTACTAGCGTGCAATCTTTTACTGTTGAGCTGCTTTAGTTGGCATTTCTGGACTGACCTGTTGATGAAACACACTGTCAGATTTGGTATGCAATACTGTAAGGCAGACATACTAATAAAAACTGCGCATTATAGGGAATGTGCAATTAAGGTAGAACTTGATTTAAAGGAACCATATGTAAGATTTCAAAAACTTGACTTATTTGTGTCACAGATACAAGGTAAAGATGTTTAAATATAATGTTACTTTTACTGTAAGCAATAGACATGGAGGCTCATACGTTGATGTTTCCATTTGGCGTTTTGGTTCTTAAGAGGATTATCCATTCAGAAAGCAAAATGAGCATCTCGTGACTCTCATTTGGGTTGAAGTTTGATATCTTAGAGCCTGAAGCTGATTCCACACAGTTCTCATTAGGCTCCACCCACATTGTGTAGAAACATTATTATTGGGAATGAACCTTGACAAATAGTCAGGTGTCTGATAAAGTTATTGATGTTATGTTATGGCGTTATTAGTTATTAGATATTAGCTTCTAATCTCTAATGTATGGACCTATTCACAATCTGGCAACCCAAGTTCATCTGTGATTGTAAAACCTTTTATCTTACATACGGTTCTTTTAAATGCCTAGGACAACTGCAATCACTTGTGCTTTTTTTGTTCTTTGGTCTTGTTTGTGTAATTTCTCTATTAAAGTGTTTGTCTCTCTGTACACAAGACAAATTTCTCCAACGGAAGACAATAAAGAAGCATCTTATCTTATCTTATCTTATCTTATCTTATCATACCAGCATTAGTAGCATTCATTCATTCAAATAGCATCTGACATAAAGCGCCTATTAAACTATTTTAACAAAAACACAATTAAAATCAAACATGAAAGATTTTGTTGAAAGAAAAAGACAACATTTTGTGCATTTAGAATTTTGTTTGGGCATATAGTATTACATCCTGCCTGTAAATGATGACATCATACAAGGACATTTTTGTTTGTTTAGTAGTGAATAGCCTATTATTGGACTGAAGAATGGTGTCAGACAAGTGTGAAATGTTTGCTAAACTAACCTCAAAAGTGAAGAAATATGACATGTATACAGCATATGTTTAAATTTTATTTTTTTGCTCTTTTTGTATCATTACTCACTGTAAATTCTATTCTCAATATTCCATTTTGGATCACTTGAAAACTATACTCACAGCTTTATTTATAATTCTATACATTCCTCACCACATACTTCCTACATCTCAGTCTCTTTGCTTTTTTCTCTCATTGTCTCTGTCTTTTTGCTGTCTCTCTCCTTTTGCATCACAAGCTCTTTCTGCCTCTCCTTTCTTATGAACACATATGAAGTTTATGAGCACTAATCACTATTCTGAAAACAACAGATGCCTTTGTGTCCCAGGACTGTGACAGAACGGATTTAAACGCAATTTCATATGTTTGTGCTCGAGCGAGGGAGATTCTATTTCCGAGAGAGATTTACCTACAATCTTACAGCTGCAGGTGTTTGCATATTATAAAGGCCCGGTGCTCTTGTTTTGGCCCTTACACATAAGCCTATACATTCTCTATCAGATTTGTGAACCGTGATATTGGCCTATAGCTTATATACATATTCAGCGCTCACACAGACACTGGAGTCACTTAGCCTCAAGGGCCTATTAAAATGATACCATCAGCATGAATACACTTATTCTAAATTTGATTTTTTTTTTCTCTCGAGCCTAAACATGTCCAGGGGCACAAGGTGATATAAGGAAATGCTAAAAATGTTTCAGTTTAATGACCAAACACTGTAATTATAGCATATTATTATCATAGGTGAAAACTGTTTCTGGAAGCTGCAGGGGTCGCCAGGATATTATCTCCACTATTTCAGTCGTTTGGCATTTCACAAAGGCATGTCTGAAAGATTAGTCGTTTTACTGCTAGAATAAAGTTGGCAGTTCAACCCTTGCTGCAGGTGTTGTAGTTGTGTGTCCTTGGGCAAAGCACTTCACCACCTTTTCTGATTAAATGAGACACATGCTTGACTGAAGGCATCTATTCTAAATCTAAGGTCAAGCTGTTGTGATTTTTCTGTACATTTAGGAAGAAACTATGGCATATGCAATTCAATAATTAACATTTTGTTCATTAGACATACATGATGGGGTGCACGGTAGCAGAGTGGTTAGAGCTTTGGCTTCCCAATAAAGAGGTCGTGGGTTCGACTCCCGGGTCGAACCATATCAACATCTCACGATCTCTCTGGGTGGAGTTTGCATGTTCTCCCCGTGTCACCGTGGGTTTTCTCCGGGTACTCCGGTTTCCTCCCACCTCCAAAAACATGCATGTTTAGGTTAATTGGGCATCACTGTAAATTTCCCTCAGTGAGTGAATGAGAAAGTGAATGTTTGTCTGTCTAACCCTGCGACGAGTTGGCCACTGTCCATGGTATTCCCCGTCTAAGGCCCAAAGTTACTGGGATAGGCTCCAGTCACCCGCGACACCAAACGGGATTAAGCAGTAGAAAATGAAAGAATGAAAGAACATAAATGATCTAAATCGGCTCCGAAGAAACAGGGAGAACTAATAAGCCCCGCCTTTTCATTGCAAAATGTAAATTTAATAAGCAGCAGATTTTAAATTACTATTTTTTGTTGTTGGCAAGTGGCTATATGACACTTTTGAACCTTCCATGTTTAAAACACAATTTTTGAGTAATAACAAGTAGATAGAGACAAGTGGGTGGGGAAAGGTGGTGAAAATGAGTATTTTTCTGATCATTGGAGCATCAGCTGCAAGACAATACAAGATACTTAAACATGCATGATTCTATCCAAACACAACTTTGGATAATAATGAGAGAAAACTGTTGTAACATGGTTAAAAACTCAGAAAAGTAGATTTTACAAAATAGGTCTCAAGTAAAGGCGCACTGTGTAACTTTTTGACCAAAAAAATGTTTAAATCATTTCAGCTTCTTTAATACATTAAAACAACAATTCAAAGTCAAATCAGTGTTTTTACTTTGAGCAGACTTGGATGACCACAAAATTGACTGTTTTAGGCCCCAGAGGAGGGCCTCTCCTTGCCTGGAAAATCCAGACGATATTATAAAAAGTCTATCGTTCGGCCACTGTGTTCCTCTTTCGAATTACTGTATTGTGATTGACAGATTAATTAGCCAATCAGAGACACTCATTGTCTGCCATGTGTAAGCTAACATGGCTGCTCCCGACAAAAAAAACATGAAAAATATATCATGTGGAACTGAAAAACATTGCGGATTTCTGCAGAATCAATGAGTGAAGCAAAAAACTATTTTAATTTGAGGTGAGTGAAGTTAGATTTTGGTCTAAATGACAGACGACCAATCAGCTCCTTTGTTTCATCTGCGTCACGCAAATAAACTAATCTGAGTATGTAGATTTGATCTAAAACACAGGCGGAGGGCGTGGCGACCAGACCCACTCTTCGCAGTATGCTGAAGCGTGGGTTCTGGATCCTAGGCAAGCCTCTTCATGTTTTCATGGAAAACCTGTTCCTTCAGCTTTTTTCACATTATTGCATAAAACACATTTATTCTCAGAATGTCCAGAGCCCCCCAGAATGTCCCAGTTACACAGTGGACCTTTAAATCTGCTTCAGAAAAACATAATATCTATTATGAATTACCTTCTGAGAAGACTCAGGTCTTTTGGAGTTACCTTCTGAGAAGACTCAGGTCTTTTGGAGTGAGGGGGCCACTCCTGAGGACCTTCTACGACTCGGTGGTGGCATCTGCCATCCTGTACGGTGTGGTCTGCTGGAGCAGCAGCATCACAGAGAGGGAGAGGAAGAAGCTGGACAAGGTCATCAAGAAGTCCAGCTCCGTCCTGGGCTGTCCTCTGGACTCAGTGCGGGAGGTGGGAGACAGGAGGGTCCTGGCTAGATTCACATCTATGCTGGACCATGAGTTTCACCCCCTGCAGGACGCCCTGTCTGCTCTGGAGAGCAGCTTCAGTGATAGACTGATTCACCCTCGCTGTGTGAAGGAACGGTTCCGCAGGTCCTTCCTTCCTGCTGCTGTCAGACTGTACAACGAACACTGTTAACTCTGGACATCATCACATTTAATCTTGTGCAATACTGTGTTACCATGGAAACATCTCTGGTACAACTCACTCACGTCACTTTATCTGCTATTATTTATTCACCTCTATTTACACCTCCTTAAATGCTGCTCTGTACATAAACATCGTCATACTTTTACCTCATATTTATTACTGGTTATTTATTCTGTTCATCTGCTGCAGTTGTACATAATCATAGTCATATATTGTACATTATACTATATACTATATACTGATGCCACTTTATCTATTTATCCTGTCATATCCTGCACTGTGCCATAGCAAACATTTATTGTAAATAATAGTCTTTTAATTATTGTATCTTTATATATATTTTAAGTCTATTTTATTTCTATTATCTTATTTGATTGCATGTTTCTATTTTCCCTGCTGTTCTTAAAATGTGCGTTGCAACACTGGAATTTCCCCATTGTGGGACAAATAAAGGATATCTTATCTTATCTTATCTAAAGCTAAAGAGGTGCTCATTTATTTCAGTAAAAGAGCATCATGGAGCTTCAATTATCAATCCAGATGTTAAATTACAAGTGCAAACATGGAGGAAAATGCTCCATGTTTGCACTTGTGTGAGCTTGTGTGAGAAACAATTATCACTTGTGTCAGGTTTTGTACCCTTGACCTATTTTACACATGAGCAAATGCTTGACAAATGAAACCCTATGGGCCTCATTTATCAAGCCAGGTGCTAACTTGCGAGTGCAAACTGAAAAAAAAAAAAAAACTGAAAAAAAAAAAATAATAATAATAAAATTTAAAAATAAATATTATTTGTAAGCAGTTTATGCATACTTTAATATTGGAAGGTGTACATATAACATATAACATATTACACAAAACAGATATGCACCACCTCAAATTCTGCATCTTTAGTGTCTGAGTGGAACAAAAATGTCAGCCACAGTTTTTTGCTCCCACTAACCTGTTTTGCACATGAGCAAATACTTTATAAATCTAGCCCTATGAGTTTTTTTCAGGAAAACATACGATTATATTCAATAAATATTTTCACAGTTTAAACATGTCTTTGATGCCATACTCTTGGTAGAAGTAGTTTTAATCATTACCTAGCAACCACATTGAAGTTAAAAACATTGAGAAATTAATATGACTGAATTTTTTGAAACCTATGTAAAACTATGATGAGTACTGGAAGTATCACAGCAAACTAATTTAAAATAAACAAAAGAGCAAATGGTCTTAAAACTGCTTGTTTCTATGGCAACACTATTCATTTTTTATCATTGCAAAACTTTACAGAGTGCATGGTCTTTTATTGTGGTCCATCAGAGTCTACAGTATAGGTCTAAGTTTAACAGGCTTCTTACTTCATCAATGATTTAGGGTCAGAAAGCTACATGTGGACTGAGTATAAACTATTAAAGACTGCACCTGCTGAAGGTCACAAGGCCAAGCAACAAGGGAAACACAAATTAACATATTTTAAATCTCTTTCTCTCTTTGAATACAGAACAAATGGGCTTAGAGTCGGGATCTGTTTTGCCTGGTTGAAGGGCTCGGTAAGTCACAAACAATAATAGAATAATACATTTATATTTTACATGAATTTTATGTGATCAGAACATAGCTTTAGAGTAAAACTAAAACATAGAACATAGAAAGTCCATGTATCTACATCAAATGAATGCTGTAAAAACGCCAACATGGGTAACTTTTTTCTCTTGCTCTGCATTCACACAGTCAATTGTCTTTGTGCAAGGAACGTCAGTTGGCTTGTTTATATTGAAAATAGCTAACTTCTGTATGAGCATTTCCTGTTATATTCATTTATATTTATTTATTTATTTGTTTATTGATTGGGACAGAGCATGTTAATGAACAGACATGAAAAAAACATGAATGTAAACACACCGGATTATAGCCAAAGGCTAATTTACATCTGTAGTCCCAACGGGCGGGGTATGAGGTTTTCACTACATTAGTTTAAAAGAAATAAATACTGTGAAAATCAGACAGTAAAGTAAACAGTGATTTGCGATAGATGTCTCTGAAAACATGTTAAAGACTTTACAAATCAGAAGAAATTTTTACCCAAAACACTTTTGAGTTTATATACAGATGCATTTATTTATTTATTCAATATTTTAGCAGGTAGGTCAATTGAGAACAATTTCTCATTTATAATGACAAGCTGGCCAGATGTGTGTGTGTTTAAATGCTAATGCTAATTTGAAATACTCATAAACAGACGTTAGCTATTTTGAATATAAACAAGCCAAATGACGTTCCGTGCACAGAGCCTGTTCACGATGAAAATCAACACTGAAGCCCAGGTTGGCCTTAAGATACAACAACACTATGGATCAGATATTTTAGTATTGAATAAGGAACATTCAATATCCAACAAATTAGTTATCGGCTACTTTTAATTTTGCACCACTTTACAAGCAAGTAACAAAATTGCTTTCCACATTGAATGATAGGAAAATAATTTGAAACCAATAGTATTGATAATGAAAATAGATGTTCATAAGGGTTAGGGAATCAGGACCAATATTTAAATACCATGCAGTACAGATATATCTGGTAAAATAAAGTAAAACAATGTAAATAACTTACAATAACTATTAACTTACAGTATTACCTTTATTCTCACTTAAAATTATTATTAGTTAGTTTGCAATACTCGTAAAAACAAAAGAAATTCACTCCCAGGACAATTTATCAAACCTATTGGTAAAACCCACAGATATTCACTGGCGTCGCACTAAAACGCACATTGACAGTTGGTTATAAAAGCCAGGAAGGCTTTTTTCAGCTTCACTGAATGTTAGAATTAGTATCATTAGCGAGCCAGGGGCCATGTAAGGAAATCAATAGTTTTAGTAGCAATAGGAGAAAATCAATCACCTTATAATAGAAGGTCATTTATCTTGAGTGGTAAAGCTACTGGCAGCCGTTAAACCAATCACGGTCAATGGAATGTTCAATGCGACCAATCACAATCTAAGTTTAGTCGTCATGGAATCCGTCTTTAAATATGAGCTATTGGAAAGTACTAATGCGTTTCCTCCTATGTTAGAGACAAGGGCCATAGGCAGCGAGGGCCCTAATGGGATGTGGAAGCAGCAGCAGCAAAGAAAACCTGCTGTACGGTGTAAAAAAAGTACACTAAATTAAGACAAATGGAGCCCAGAAACACCGCAGTCTCCAGTGCTCACCTTACACTTTGAATGTATATAACATGATTAATTAACAGGCAAAGAAACAAGCGTGCACAATTTACAGGACTGCATCACTTTACATGCTCACAATCCAAACACGTCTAGTTATGTGTGTCTTATGTTTTATGCTCTCAAAGGCCTAAGTCAGCGTTTAGTCATTATGGCAGGGTATAAGGGTGATTTATCATAGGAGGGACTGTGTCAGATTATCTTTATGACGCTGTGATTAGAGCTGACATAAAACTAACAGCACAGATTTACAGCCTGTCTGCGTTTCATCTTAAAGGGGAAGGATGTGGTATTGAGTTAAAGAGGCGAGAAGTCAGAGATAGGTTGTTCAATGCTTGTCCAAAGTACAGTTGACGCAGTAGATTAATTTATGTAAACTGCTGGCCATGAGTGAAAGGACAAAATGCAGGGTAAATGGGCCAAATTGTGTCAGGTGTTTTGTTACTTTGGAAAGAGCTCGGAGTAGAGCCACTGTTCCTTCACCAGAGATGGAAAACTCAGGGTCACTTCAAACTTGCTCAGTGATCAAAAGTGGGGCTTAATCCCACAGTTGAAGGTGCTCATTAGTAGCCTGATCAGCCGATTTCGTTCCTCTTCATGAAAACCATCTGACATCAACCATCGGACTTTCTTTGATTTAACCAATCACTGCTTTGTGGTTGTTTTGTCTTCCAGGAAGTAGAGAATAAACATTTGTGTCAGTGATTGTTGCCGTTTCCGTGTGATAAACTTGCAATTAAAAAGGTACAATATCATATTCTAAAGTAATATTTGACACAAGGTCAAAGGAGGAGAACACATACAGTTTGTTATCTCCACTCAGATTAGTTCGAGCCAACACACCACACCGCTCCTGCTTGCTAATTGGACAACTGTAGTTACTGTTTTTGGGAACCATCTGAAGTCCTGCAATACCTGACCTAGTAAATAGAGTGAAATGAAGATAAATCCAAGGCAAAAGTTTAAAAAATCTTTAGTAAACTTGACAAGAACACTATATAAAAAGACTTGCATTCTTCAGGGTGTTACTCTCAGCTTTTCACTTCACCTTTTATAAATTAGGGCATGTGCAACATCTGGTATAGGGTGAAGGTGCTGTGCTGTTTCTTGTTGGTAAACTGCTGAAAAATAAATGATTTAAGGTACTATTTTAATAATGTATTGTTGTAGCTACATTTAGGCTGCATTAAGGCTTTAAATGTGATGTAATTGAACCCTCAGTGTGTGATATAAAATTAATCCGTGTCGGTTTGTGTCAAAGCACTATTCAGGAATTTAAAGTTGAACACTTCCGGGCGAGTTTCCAAGCTGAAGTTCCGACTCGAGCAGCGTTAAGTGCACTTTTCCCAACCTGTCGGATCTTCCCAGTTTCAGTGAGTACATGAATGCATCATATATCAGACACAAGTAACTAACTAGACTAGAAGTGGACCAAACTAAATCTACATTCGAGGCAAAATGAGTATTTGTATATTTTTGTTGAACCAACAGTCTCACAAATAAAATAGAAGTCACTTTTTTAGTTATATTTATCCAAACTTTTCATGAATCTGGAGAACTGAGTGCTTAATAATGTAAAGATGATAGCTTGGTGAGTCACAGTAGGACGATTTTTGACAACTTTGTAGAGATGTACATTAAAACTCACTGTTCCAGCAACAATAACCCATCTTATCAGTCTTGTGTGAGTTTTTCTTGTAAATTCTTTGTGAATAAAGATGATGATAACCGGCTTAGGCAAAAATGTGAGTTGAGGTGTAATTAAATGAGGAAAACATCAAAAGAATAGCAAAAATGTAAGATACTAAAAACATATTTGCATCAATACACTGCCTAATGTCAAAATATGTGCAAGATCCTGCTAAATATGAAACTAGTGAGACTTTATATCGATGGCGTTGGTCCGATAGACAAATGCAGAATGCGTCTCAGCACTGACAAGGTTAAACGTATTGTCCTGATGTCAGCATTTCTCGTCACGTTTGAAGGACCAGCAATTAAAATCACAGCGTCACCGCACCATCTGACCTCTGTACCATTGCCACCAGGCGGAAAACAAAAACGAGGTGATGTTTTTAAGGCAAATTATTGTAATGAATCTTTTATGAAGCCCTAATTAGTCATTAAGTGAGTAAGTAATGCTTCTGGCTGACGAACAACTTTCACAATTTAGCTTTTAATTTTGTGTGTTTCAGCTGTAAATAATACACACAGACTTTCAATAAACAACATGTGCACATTTACCTGCATTACTGGAGCTCTACAGACTCAGCCCAGACGTAATGCAGTCTATAAAGCTCATAATGAAGAGTTTATGGCGTTTGGAGCAGGTGAAGTCGTAAACACAAAGGTGCCGCTTCAGTCATTTTTATAGAAAGGTCAAACTCAGATGTGTCCTGACTGAAGAATAAGACTGTGGAGAGTTTGGAACCACACCATCAATAACTTCTGGATAATGATTCTTTATTCTTTATTACCTTGGAATTATAAAAGACTGAGCAGGCTCCAACAAAAAGAGGGTCCATAAAACAGTTTCATACCACTGTTCAATCAGATTTGTAAAAATGACGTATAGTTGAAGATTAAAAAGAGAGCATTTTCACAACAAAGTCTTCGAAGAAAACGTATGTATACAAAAACCTATGATTAGGACGTTTTCATGGCTTTTTTTTTTTTAATTTTGGTTGAAACCACGTGATGTAATTTTCTTTGGGTTTAACTGGTAAGTTTAGGCTTCAAATTACTAAAATAAGTAAGTTTGGGGCCACATGGAACCAAAATTGGTTCTTATTGTACGTTTTTGACATTTCGTTGTTTATCTACGTTTTCTTCAGAGACTGGGCTACATTTTCTGTACTTGCACTGGTATCTTCTTTATGTGGTTTGCAGATTTTTCAGTTTCACAGTATATTTCAATAGAAATACAACCTCCTGAGGGTGGAGCCTATTGTACACTGGAAAACATCCAGAAAAAAAAATATGTAGACACAAAGAAAATATAAAAACTCCACATAGAAACACTCGAGTCGCTTGGGGCTCAAACCCAGAACCTTAATACAGTAGTGTAGCCTATAGGGCTGCAACACTGCTGCAGAGATTGAACTCAAGTCTTTGGCGTCAGTTCTTGACAAGTCTCAAGTTAAAGAGAGGCAAGTCCAAGTTAAGTCCCAAGTTAGTGCTGTGTCCAAGTGCTCTGATTATAGATTACATTCTTTATATCAAATTAATAAATGCAGTTTGTATTTTTTTGCATATTCATTGATTTTTTTTATCTTTTGAGGAGAAGCAGTCACAGAGCTCCAAGTCCACGTCAAATCCTGAGTCATTGACCTTCAAGTCCAAGTCAAGTCACAGCTCTTAGTCCATTTTATCAAAGTAAAGTCCTAAAATGCATCAGTGCATTTCACAACTTGCACACCTCTATGGTAGAGACTGCATCTGACCTGGAACATGCAGCCTTATCATTGGTTTGGTATACGATTCATATGCAGTTTAATACGTATATACCTAAATTTTCTGTTCGTTGCTGTTTGTGTCATGTTGTTCAGACTAAGTTTGCCTTCTTCTGCTGCTTTAATGACTTAAAATGGACCTTAACTACATGCATGCTTCAGTGACTTATTAAGAATGATCGTTTGAAGGTTTAGATCTAGTTAATATGCAGCTTACATGAAATTGACCTCAGCCATTGATCAAATTGAGTCTTGTTCAAGACACATTTTTATCAGACTTTGCCTGATGAGACAAAAATCTATTGTAACACAAACAGTTTATACATAATTATGGGTAATGTGTGTCTTTCAAGTACAACCACGAATGCATGGTTTTCGCTACATCTATCTCCACCTTATCAGTTTGAATCATTATTATTTTATTATCTGAAACTCATTTTTGCTTATCTTGTTTTCAGCTGAATCAGTATCAAACACATGTAACACCACACCAATGTTTTAAACTAGATTTTTTTATTTAATAAGTGAATAAAATGCCCAATGTTTGTGCTTTACATTGTTGCCAACCATCTCTGGAGGTCCAATAATAAAAACTCAAAACTAGAGGAAGAATTGAAAGTAGGAAGCTCCCAAAAAATCCTGATCATCCGTCGTTACCGTCCACACGTTTGTAGAAATGCTCCCAAATCGAACAGCAGTTTTTGAACAAGGCCTCTTACCGCAAAATAGTTTTTCAGGCGTTTAAAAAAAGGCTTGTAAAGATGGTCCCACGCAAGCAGTGGTAGCAATGGTGTTCAGTCTTTGCTTTGTTTCAGAATAAAGCAGGTGTCGACGATAGCATCTTTTTTTGCCTTTATTTCATTGTTGATATAAAAAGAACAAAGAGGTTCTACATACAAGGCATTTTCTACCTGAATCTAAACTCTGGTTGTGCTACGATCTTTGAAAAAAGTTAGATATACTTGTCAAGAGGAAGTGCTTTATATAAGAATAGGTAAACTAGTTTGTGGCTATAATAGGCTACAGTTCATAGTAGAATCTAAGTGTTCAGTGGTGCGCTCTGGTGCTGAAAATCTGACCAAATGTCTTCCCATTTCACCCACAAAATAATATAAATAAATACTGTTAATCACTGTTAACCCAAACAATCACTTTCAACTGATAATGCATTCAACTTCCAAGTATTTTTGGATACTCAAATCAAGATTTTAGGGAAAATGGCCACTGATGTATTGCATGATGAGTTAAAAATTCTATTATCGATGTGCAGACTAGTACCAGATATTGAAAAATGAATACAGGCCTTGATATTTATTTTTCTGTACAACAATACATCAATACTAAAAATTAGGATTTTTAAATTTTTTTGCATGTGTTTTGTTTTATATTAGTCGGTGTGGAGAGAAAACAAGCAAAGCCAATGAAAGTGACATGGAATTTAAAACTCAACTTTTCCCAGTTAATTTTTTCACCTTTCCAAAATGTTTGCTCCACACGCAGAACTTTGTGTCGAAAATAGACCAGTATTCACTGTTTTCATCTAATGTTGACCTTTTAAGGTACTATATCCCGATTATTTTCTTCCTTAAACATGTAAACAAACAAAGAAGAAATAAATAATTTTAAACTTCCTACATCAGTCCACATGTTGGGCTCACTTATGTAAAGCATTCTGAACCTCCAGCTTGTTCAAAACGATGTGTTTTAAGTTTGATCAATCACTGTTTCTGAATGTTTATTGTTTTACCATTGACGTTTGCTGAATTAACAATCTTAGGAAGTTTTCAGAGACGACTGTTGTTGTGATATTGAGCTACATAAAAATGAACTGATTTGATTTGATTTTAATTTGATTTGGTTTTAAGATGTGCCAGTATGCAATTAGCCACAATGCTAAAGATAATAAAAGACAAACTAAGTGGAGTAAACAAACAGGGCATAATTAGATGTAATCAGGACTAATTTCAACTTGAAGAGATACATTAACAAGATATCTGTGCTTGGGGGAAAAGGATTTTTAAGTTACTTTATTGTAAATCGGGTAAATCGGGTACAGTCCATTTAAGGGTATATGACTCTTTGAGATGACAGCTGATTGGCTGTGCAGAGGGTGGTAAGTCTGCTTCACTTAAATGTGCAAAAACATATTGTGAAGTGTAGCTAAATGTAACAAATATTTATGCTTGTGAAAACTAGAGCCAGTGAGAACAAGTGATGAGTTCGAACAGTTTAAATGTGTCCTTCCTAAGGTATCTCAGCTTTAATAACTAAACACAAAAGCTGAGTCATATTGTGCTATTTTTGTTGTTAATAACCAACAGCTCATTAGTCGTGGGTAAAACTGCTCGTAGCTGCATTTTTGAAAGTAATGCATTAGCGTCGTCCTGCTCTTTCTCTTGTCCATGTTTCAGCACCAGAGGCCTAAGTAATACCTTCTACTCTCTACAATATATTAGTAATAATACAAGGCAGGCAGTGCATAAACCATGTACAAAAGTCGTCCCGCCCCGAAAAAGAGCCCTCATTTGTGTGGAACTGTCAGCCTCCACAGCCTCTGCAAACATTTAGAAACTTTACACAGGGGTCAATATAACAAAATAAATTAGCAGAGCCTAGCTTTGAGGGGCCACACTTCGAGAGCTCTGTCTGTCTGTAACCCACCCTCCAATATTAACACTGAAGTTTGCCTTTACTCCCTGAAGATCCTCAACATACAATAGTGTGGTACCCGCAGTTGTTACAAGCATTTTGACTTTCCAAAAATATCATGCATTATTGCTCTTATTGTAAATGAACAAAACATATTGCCCCCAAAAATGTGTGTATATTGTAATCTGCCTATAAGAGGTTTTGACAAAAATATCCCTTACGCGACTTACAATTGGCATAGATTCCATTATAGGCTATTGTCATTTTTTTGCATGCATTTGTAGATTTAAAGTGGCAGGTAAACATAAATTAAAATGAATTTGTGTCGTAACAAAGTGACAATGCTTTGGCATATTTAAAATTCATAGAAAACGTAAACAAATAAGCAACACAACGAAATAAGGTGCAGAAAAATGCATAAAAACTATATGCATGTATGTATGTGTAGTTTTGCGTGCATGTATGTACTTGTATGTAGTTGCAACTCAATCTCACTGATATTTGTATATACAACGTAATGTCTTCTTTTTTGTGTATCTATGAATTAACTTCAATGGTGGATGTAAAAATGTGTTATTGTTTATGAATATTAACAAAATCCTAATTCCAACTCCAAGCCCCAGACCTAAAATTACCCATTTTTGTAACTTCAGACTTAAACTTTGCCGTTAAACCCAAAGAAAATGTCCCCACGTGGCTTTAACCAATACACCTGTCTAAGAGACGCTAAGAAAATAGCGTTTCTATTTGACGCGGTGAAAAAACTTAGAATAGACACTCAAAAAAGGGTTAGAAACTTGCTCTTGATGCGCTAGAAAAGGTGACTGGTTATGTAAATTTTAACCTTGTTACCACTGCCTTCTCTCATCATTAGTTTACTCAAACGTTATGAGAAAGATTAATGCATGTTTGTGTAATCTTGTCCTGCAGCTGATGTTTGAGCTCAGAAAAGCCCTGTCCTCACCTTCCACCTACCCCCGCCCACTTGTCTCTATTTACTTGCAATTATTTAAAAATTCAGATCTATAGTAAAGCATGTATGATTCAAAATAGTCACATAGCCACTTTACATCAAGAAAGTGTACAAATTTAAAATCTGCTGCATGTTACATTAAAATCTTACAATGAAGAGGCGGGGCTTATTAGTTCTGCAGTTTTGTACAGGAAGTAAATGGATCTCTTTCTATTTTTAAGCAGTTTTGCATCATTTTTATGCTTTACTATAAACAACATGTGAATTACTGATCTACATGTAATGTAGTTTGTTCCCAAATACATAGAAAAAAACGCAATAGGTCCCCTTTAACATATCACAGTATAGATACGCATTTCAGTGAGACTGTGTTGCAATCTATGTATGTATGCAGATGTATGTATGTATGTATGTATGTATGTGTGTATGTATGTATGTATGTATGTATGTATGTATGTATGTATGTATGTAATGTATGTATGTATGTACTGTATGTATGTATGTAGTAAAAATAAATAAATAAATAAATAAATAAATAATCAAAATGCATAAATAAATAGATAATCAAAATGCATAAATAAGAAAATACAACATAAGCTTGATGCTGAATACTGAGGCAAACAAATTAAACTTGCAAAGGTTTGACCTTTAGAGGTGACATTTTAAACATCTAAATTTAACTTTTGCGTTAGAAATACTGATATTCAAGGAGAAAACCGGTGGCAGAAATAAATAAAGATTGGCTGCCACTGTGAGTCAAATGTCTACAGTTGGTTGTGTTTGTGTCAACAGTAGATACAGGAAGCTAAAAATATGTGCTTTGTTTAACGTGTCATTGTCCTCAAGTCCAAATTGTCGACTCCCAATGTGTTTCTCACAACATCATGAAGGTTTGTCCGTATATAAAAGATTAAATATCAAAGTTTATCGAATCTCTTTGCAGGTTTTCATGCTTTGAACAGTTGCAATCTTCCTGTCACAAAAAGACAGAGTATGGGGACTTGTGCTTCTGAGTGTTTATCTCGTGGTCAAAAGAAAATGTCAAAACGTGGGCATAAATAGATCTGGGTGTCTTAAAAAAAACTACGCTGTGCTTTTGTTATCTCCGAAAGGGATGCATCTTATCGCAAAGCAGGTGACAATCTAATTCAGGCATCAGATGTTTTCACTGAACTTCCAAGGAGCTGTTGATCAAAAAAACTCTTTAATCTATTTTCGTCTCTCTGTTGCTTCACAATCCTCACTCGGATTCAAAGTTCCTGTATTTTTTTCTCTCACAGGAAGCAGCCACCGTGGACGCATTTTCTTCCCAAATAATTGTGTAGATCTGGTCATTCGCTGAGAGTGCTAATAGGGGAGAAAGCGCCTTTGAAACATGCAGATTCGTAATGCTTGTTTAGGTAACTTTTTAGAGCAAATGTCTTGTCGCATCTTTTGCACTTGTAATGCTTGAAAGCTGAGTGTGTCTGCATGTGTGCGCGGAGGTTCGATCTGTCGGCGAAGGCTTTACCGCAGTGGGCGCATCCGAACGGTTTTTCCCCCGTGTGCGACCTCATGTGGCCCTGAAGTAACCACGGGCGACTGAACGCCTTCCCGCAGACGTCGCATTTGTGCTTCAAGTCGTGCGTGAGTAAATGCATGGCCATCGCCGGCATGGACACGTACACTTTCCCGCACGTGGGGCACTTTTTCGCCATTTTGCTGTCGATGCTTCTGTGCGTCTGCTTGTGCCGGCTGAGATTTGACGATGTGGCGTAAGTTTTACCACATTCACTACAAGTGTGCCTCTGTGCCGCCCCTCTGCCGCCCCCAGATTTCCGTCTCGAACGACCGTCCATGATGAAAAAGGCATCGACGCTGTATCCCTCACTGACCGCCGTGTCTCCGTTGATGTAGCCGCCCGCAGACGATGAAACTTCCGATCGGGGGCTGTCCGGTTGGTCCGAATCTCCGTGGATATCGCCATTGTAGGAATCTTCTATGCGCCCGTAGATTAGCGCGGGATGTTCTGGAGAAGGGACTTTTGTGATGACCGTGGATTCGTTCACAACCACATCGTCGTAGTGAGATGGGCTGAGATAGCCATAGCCTGCAGAAAGAGCAGAAGGGCAGTTATTGATACGTCAGATTGATTGGAGAAACAAAAGGTTAGAAGCTTGGTAACAGGAAGTAACCGAAATAGAAAGATATGGATGATCAAACTGTTCTTTATGTGTTTGTATAGATTTTTGACTCTCTACCCTCTGTTTCACTGTTGCAGCTTGGCATTTGTCTCACAGCAGCTTCTTCCAAACAACTGAACAATTCTCACTGTTCAATTGTTTTGTTCTTCAGCGACTATTGAATGTTGTGTTTATTATTTTTTTAACATTGGACACATTGTGCTGAATGTGCTGAACGTAGAATCAATTTGGACAGTTTTTATAACTCGTCCAATCTACATTAGGTGTTCCAATTGTCCAATTGTGGTAAATGGAAAATGTCAATTGGAAAGCTAATATAATCAATGGGAACTAATTGTTTCCATGGATTTGATCCAAAAAAATCTTCTAAAGAAATAATAATTTAACATGAATTATAGTATAAAGTCTTCAAAGTTGTCATCTGGACAGTGTTTCCAAAGATCAAGACGTTTTGACTCATATACGAAAGTCATTTTCAATCTGAACTCAGATTGAACTCAGATTGAAAATGACTTTCACATTCGAGTTGAAACGTCTTGATCTTTGGAAACACTGTCCAGATGACAACTTTGAAGACTTTCTACCATAGATCATTCAAAGACAAATGATCACACCATCTTCACATGAATTGTGTAATTGCCATAGACTGAAAGTATATCACCAGCAGGCTTGTTTTTGTTCCTTTTTTTAAAGGAACAAAAACTTTATAGACACATAAGTGAGCATTTCTCTTTTGCCAAGATAATCCATCCTATTTTACAGGTGTGACATAACAAGATGCTGATAAGATACATGTAAATTGTACAAGGTACCTTGGGCTGGCCACAATAAAAGGCTCAGTTTTGGCACAACACAATAACACAGACTCAATGTTCATTTCTTAGTTGCTTCCAAATTTATTTCAGAGAATTTGGTGCTGCATCCAACTGCATTGCCCTGTCTACATCTAAATATAAGCAGTTTTTTCACAAGAAAGTACCAAGAACTAAGTCCCAGCCCCTGTTTAGTCAGAGGAACTATCCGGTCCTCATGTTTGTGTTCAGACAGCAACAATTTCAGAAAGTCAGTCAAAGTAGATTTAATATTAGCATCTATAATCTGGAACTTTTATATGAGCCAATAAGTGGTATTAAATCCTAAAACTATGATGAACAAAAGCTAAATACTTAACTGAAATTAATAATATTATTTACAAAATTAAATATACATTTTGGGAATCACTGCTTTTAAGTATGTTTTCTGAAGGAGAGTTGGTCTAAATATAAACATGTAGAAAACATGTCATCAAAAGGTTCCTGATGTGACTGAAAGTACCTGCCCCAGAGCAAGAGCAAAAAAAAGTCTCTAAGGTGTGGCCCCAGTCCATAATTCCTGTTTTTTGTGAACAAGCCTAAAATAGGAACTGGAACTAAAAAAAAGTACTACGATCTGAAAAAGGCCTATAGATTTTTATTCTCCAAAAACAGAAAGTGAGCTATAAGCATGCTGTGTTGTTGCGAACATTAGTTTTGAGACGCTGAAACTTACTGAGGCTTGTGAAAGTTGTGAATGAATAATGAGTAAATATGAGGCTAGAGTTATTCAAGTGAGCAAAGCATGTCACTGCTGTAAACAAAGCAGAGGACAAATAACAATAAAGTGTAGCTTAACATTAAAATGAAATACTTCTGTTTTGGTTTGAGGACATTTTTAAGCCATTGGTCATTTTCACTCTCGCTTAAAGTGACGGCTCACACATAATACCACAATCACTGAAATAACTTTGCCTCTTTCCTTGCTCTCCTAAAACGTCACAACCATTTAAACTGGCTCCCATATTTCTGTGGACATGTCACTCTTAATATATTTTAGGATTACGTCCTTGTTCCCGCCTGAAGGATCCACTTGCCCCATAAAAACGCAAAGAGAAGCAGTTTCAAATGGACCTCTGACACCTTGCCACAGTGGGAAACCTTTATTTTGTAACTTGCGGCTTTTTAGCACATTCACTCATCATTCGCGGCACCTTTTCTGACAGGTCGACTTCTCATCTCACCTCCAGGCTTTGGCGAATCTGGCATATACAGCTATTCTGTTCAATTTCATTTAAAAACTTTCCCTTTTCACCGCAATAATTGCTTTGAACTTTTTCTGTTTACGCAGCTCCTTCTCTCATCTCTCTTCTCAATTATTAGTTTCCATGTTGTGATTTCTTTGTTATTGTTTTATTGGCCTCCTACAGTCAACAGGCTCGCAGACAATGGGAGAAGAGCGAAAAAGGGGGAGACATTCTGCTGCCTCGTGGATCTATGGCGATCAATAGCTCTCCATTTCAATTAGCACTCTCCTAGCATTTATACACAGCCCGAGCAGGAGATACGGTTGCCTGTAATATAATTTCATGACGCAGTTCTGAGAAAGTTGGTCGATAATGCGCTGAGGACGCTGTGGAGAGAGCAGGGCGTGGAGGGAGCAGACGGGGAGAAGAAACAGGAAGAAGTCATGTTATGTATAGTTTAGGGGATTGCGGTTAGGCAAGTTTGACGACGTGTCTAAGGCGCTCATACTAATTTAATGTTTGCAATTAAATTAAAGCAGAGCAGCAGCGACGGAGGGAGAGGGGAAATGAAGTCGGAGGTGGAGAGAGAAAAACAAGGCGAGGAAAAGCATGAATATTCAATTGTTGTTTTGCATAAAAGAGTGAATAAAGCCAGGAGTGAAGTTTTGAAAAGGCCAGGTTGGTATTCTGTCGGATTTTGTAATAATAAGCAACAGATGAACACTGTTTGTTCCCACTGTAAGCATTAGCAGTTCGTTTGAAGATGTTTCCATGGAGAAGTTATGGCTTTACCTTGAATGTTCCACAATAAAACATTAAAAGACAAATATGATTATCTGCATTGTTCTTGTTGAACAGTGCAAGATTTGAATTAGGGCTGGGCAACGTTGCAATAAAAATCTAATCGTGAGCATTTCTCTGTGACAATCTGCTTTTTTGATAAAATTGTCATATTGTGATTATAATAATTTTTTCCAGCTTACTTTTCTTTGTCTCAAAGTTGATATGTCCACTTCTTAATAGAGACTTTGTGCTTCTCTTTTTAAAGTGTTGTATAAAATTTGAAGATAGTACTTTTTTTAAGCATGCACTTACAAATTAAAAAAGGCGAATTTTTTTGTTTGATTTATGAAACTTGGGTTTTTAGAATATTTTCATGTCTGCAGAGACTCATAATGTGCTAATAATTGACTATTTTTTATTTATTTATTTGAAGGGCTGAGGTCACCTGTTTTGGGATTTCTTTCAAAGTCTTGGACGCTTGTTTCTCAATAAAAATCTGGCAATAGTTGTCTGCCTTTGATAGACAGATTTAACCAATGACAGTGAAACTTTTTGAAAAAGCAGATAATTGTATTTAGCTCAAAGGCAAAACGAAAATAGACAGTCGTCCAGAATCTGGCTCTAAGGAAATATTATACTGATATTAATTTTATGCCGAGCCCTACTTTGAATTATTCTTGTCGTTTCAGCATGCTCTTGAAAACCTTTACTTAGACATTTTATGCAAGCTCATCATGACATTCATGTGCTTTTCATTTCAGGAATTGAGTAAAAGCTCCATCTACTGGCTGCAAAGGAAATTACAGAAGGGAATTAATCAAATCGATCTTGCCTGATATGCTCATGCTGCAGAAACGCTGGATTATTTGACTTAAAAACGAAGCAGATCCCAGAGATTTCTGGTTTGAGGCTCAGTGGTGAGAGATTAATATCTTACAGACATAAATCCAGTTTTTGATGCCTAAGCTATAGAACGTGAGCGATAAAAAACCCTCAATGTGTATATGTGTTTTGTAAATGTATATATTTTGCATTTATCAAAATACAGGTGTTTTTTCTTTTGCTCTAAAACACACTACAAACATGTATGAAATCTGTCTCTGCTTCTGTCATCTGTTTATCATTTAATTTAATGTCATACTGTGAAAGCTATGACATCTCCATGGAGACGAGCAGCCTTTAACCCTTCACTGCGAAAGTTAAATAGTGCATGAGTGACAAGCTCACAGCAAGA
Organism: Mugilogobius chulae; assembly: GCA_038363315.1. NCBI lineage: Eukaryota > Metazoa > Chordata > Actinopteri > Gobiiformes > Gobiidae > Mugilogobius > Mugilogobius chulae. Next base: position 4,277,382 of record CM076408.1, read on the forward strand.
AGACACAGATTTGATTACATTTGACTCAATCTTCCTTACCTTCTTAATCTAATAGGATTTTTGGCCTGTGAGCTTATTTGGAGCAGCAAAAATGGGCAAAAAAAGGTAAGACATTTAGCAAACTATCAGAGCCATAATCAGACTTCACTGCAAATGCAAAATTTTAACGGTGAATGGTCTCTCTAGCTCTCTCTTGGTCCATGAGTCAAGGACCAAGGAAACAAAAATAAATGCAAAAAGGTGACAATAAACTCAAAGTAGTTTCTTGTTTCCACCAGCCTGACCCTCGTGTCACAGCACAACACACATGGAGGTATTACTTGTCTTTTTGTAAATCAGTCAGATTGATGCTTGGAAGAAAAAGTATAATTGAGGTACATTTTCATTTAAGAAAGCATATAAAATGTGTGAGTGACGTCAGCTGCTCATGTAACCTGGACCTGCAGTAGAAACACTCATTATCATTAACATAAGCGGCCCAAACCGCTCCAAAGTGAACCGGTCTACGTGACTATTGTCCCACTTTGGCCCCTGGTTTTCTAGCGGCCTCCCATCCAAGTACTGAGCAGGCTCTGACTTGCTTAGCTTCTGTCATCTGACTAGATCAAGCAATGACAAGCTAGTATGACCTCATACAAGTGGTTGGATCAATATGTTTATCATGCCTTTCTGTAGAATGTATGTCTCCGTTTTGACTTTTAAATGCAAATAATGATAATAATGTCCATATCTGGGAAATTTTGAAACTATTAGCAAGGTATACAATTGTTTATTTTATTTTTTTTTTTAGATTGTCATAAGTTTAAATTCTATGACGAGCCAGTTTTATCCTATTATTAACAACTACTACTTTGCCATCACATCTAAAAGGTAATTGCTCAAATCTAACCAAGATTCATTTTTAGCTGCCATCCATCTGTACTAAATGTGATTCGTGTTTTTGAAAGTTCTGAACGCAATAAAATATTACAGTTGTGTCTGATAATCACATCTGTTTTAGTGCATGAACATGACTTCAGTTGAACAATGACACTGACATAAAAGCAGAGATATAATGGCTTAATTAATAGTTAAATGCTCTCTTTGTAACCAAGTCTTGCTAAAACTATAAATTGTGTCATTTTGATTGTGTTTTTCTAACGAGCAGTTGGCCCTTATCACGTTTTGTCAACACTAACTACATTCATTTACAAGCTCTCGAGGAGAGGGGCTGATAGCTGCTGTAAACGCCCCTATAAACGCTTATTAAACATTTAAACACCCTGCTCCAGCTACGCGCGTACTGCCAGTAATCACAAATCAGCACAATTAAGAGGAATCCCAGCGAAACTACACAGAGAAAAATGCATTTGTTCTTTTTCAAACAGGTGAAATTGACAGCAGTGATCTATGGACACTTGTAGGTCACCTCGTGTGTGTGTGTGCGCGGCTGTGCACTCGGCTGTAGAAGAGAGAAGAGAGAGAGAGAGACAGAGCAGCCTGGAAATGTGCCGACTTGACAGAAACGCTGCGTCTCTTGTGTGTGCGTGAGTGCGCAAGTGCGTGCCAAATGTATGTGCGAGCAACAAGCCGCTTCACTCAAACTCCTGTTAAATTTATAAGGACAGATCTGTGTCCATCCGCGCGCGCATAGTTTCTTCTTCTTGTTGTTGGTCCTGCTTCTGCTGCTGCTGATGCACTGTCGCTTTGTTGTTGAGGAGATTTTTTTTTCTCGCGTTTGACCTTGGCACAATGTGAACGCGCCAGGTTGTGTTTACATTGAGGTGGCGGAGTCATTACAGTGGCCACGAGAGGGCAGGCGCGCGTCTAAACGGGAGCAAAGCAAACAACATGATGATGGAATTAGGGAAAGTGCCAATGCAAATGTTTACTGTTTAGAGGGTGTTTATTTGAAGTGCTTGGACAGTGAACAATACGCATAAATTAGGCCTACTTCATGGCCAGCTCTCTAAATATAAGCTAGCAATCCTTATAAAGCCTGTATACAAAAAAATGCGGGTATTTATTAGGCCTACGTGTTTTCTAAACGAAGCTACGACGTTTTGGAGTTTTGGAGAATCTGAATAGGAAAAGTCAGTTGAAGTTGGTGCTTGTGATGCATGTAACTCTTGTTAATTTAAACAAAGACTTAAAAAATGCCATTACACGTTCAAAGTTTGCCCTTTTGAACTGACTGGGTTGTGTTCACGTGACATCATAACATCATAAAAGCCAATAATATTAAATAAACAGATTGAAATAAGATAATTATATCTTAAATGGAGTTTTGTGCTTGGAATGCATGAAGTGGGTTTAGTCACAAATAGAAATGTGTCAAATGTGACGTTTTACATATTTTTTGGCAAAGTGCAAAGGTATTAAAAAGAAAAATGTCTATTTTTACCAACTGGGCATCATCTTGACAAAGTATATTACCTTTTGCATTGTGAGGTTTGCAACAGGTTGGTCAGAAAATGTGATTTTTATAATTGTTTCAGTTGTCCAAAGTGAGTTCCTTCCTTCTTTAAACTACGTAATGTTGTGGTAGGTAAAGGAATTTTTATGGCTTCTTCTGTGGCTTCCCTGTTGCCCCACTGGAGCAGCTTGTCCCTCGTGCTATAAAACGCCACTTACAAAACGCTCTAACAAATCAATGGCTCCAGTAAAGTGCCTGCACAGAGAAAACCACCCTCTCTCTTGAGTACGTTTTACAAAATAATTACAAATATGATGACGTTTGAATGCTTCACACGTATATACTGTATGTGCATTAACGAGCAAATTCCAGTTTATGCTCGCTCTGCTTTTTGGTTTACGTCCATTCAGAACTCTTCTCCGATGTCATCATTCCCATCTCCTCCTCCTACAGTCCGCGGATCGATGCTGTGAAGTGCTGAGCCATCACAAATCCACTCTGCCTTTAGGAAATAAAACCCATTTGACCTCTAACCTGACAGTGACGGGAAACACAGCTATTTTATCACATGTACAGGGCAAGAAGTGTTTAACTAACATTCACACACTGCTTAGTTACACTTGTGACTAAGACTGGGCTCCCAATGTGCTTTGATCTGTCTAATCTGTTCTATATTCATTGGATATAATCTGTAGAAAGAGAAATCTCGGTGTGCCAGGCTATATATGTGCCCTCAATTTGACCCTGCAAATCCCTTTCCTCTCCAACTGCGTGAAATGCGCGTATAAAAGATTTCTCCCGGGTGTCGCTCTGTATATGCCAGGTGCTGACTAACCTTTATCGTGGTGGTGAAAACGCAGACTTAGCTCCTCTCTCCGGCTGTGTCCGTACGAGCTCTCGAGTTCTGCCGCGGAGAATCGTCCAACTTGACTTTCTTGACCAAGAAAGACCGAGGCATGGTGGGAGAGTGGGTGTAAACTCACGCACAACACAGGCACGCTGCTTTGACGTTGAGAAATGTTGGATTCTACTGTTAAAGTCCCATGAAACAGATGCAAACGAGGGAAGACATAACTAAAAAAGGTCCCAAATTGAAAAGGTATTGCTAGGGATAACTTGAACTGAGCGCTTTGCCCATGCACATCCAGAAACCCAGCGGAGATCTGATCTGAAGTGGACAGCTCCGCGTTTCAGCACTGGACAGCTCCCGAAAGAAATCCGATAAAACCAGCTCAAATTCCGAAAGAGACCAAAGTAACGCTGTCACTTTTAAAGCAAACAAAGACAAAAGTGAAACTAAATACTGGATTTGTGAAGGTGAAAAGTCCCAAAGACGTGGATCAGAACAATACAGTAAGTGTCATCACAGTCCTGTAGATTATATTGCTCAGAGGAAGACGATATGACCGCGCGTCTTGTGCTTTCTCCGCGTGAGTCTCGCACCTCTCTGCGCTCCTCCGCGTGCCTCTGTGTCTGTCTGACGCTCGAGATCAGCTGTTGCGGTTTATAGGCCACACACGCCGCGGAGAGAGAGGCGGGGAGGAGGAAGTGCCTCATTTTATTCATCAGAAAAGAGAGCATCGTCTTGCGGGACCAGCAGCAGCGACGCACGCCGATGGCCGGAGGAGAGGAAGATAATTGGTTTGGTTCAAGTGCGCGCGCGCACTTAGTTTACTGAGAAGGGGCTGCTCACAGACATGAGGTTGCTTATGTTTCTAAAATCAGCCATTACATTTATTAATGAGGCAAACACTGGCAGAAAGGACAAGGTTTCAGTATTTCAAAGAAAAAGGAGCATTTTATGCACATTTAGGCTCAGTCATATTCTCTCATCAGAGTTGTGTTTCATTCCTGCATGTTTGAATGTTCTAAAATGTAAACAACAATCTGTTGCTTGTCATAGTGAAATGAGGTTTGTTGCTTGTCTATTCTGCTGTTCAAATAGCAAATTATAACAACTTTATATACCTCCTCTGAAGTCTCATGCTCTTGTTGTGCTAGCATTTCTAAATTTGTTTTTCAAAAAAGGTTATGTAAACTTGTACAGCATTGGTTTATGACTTAAAACAGAAGAAACAGTCAGAATATGATGAGTTTATATGTACACTAAAGACTAATTTAACACAGGTAGTACTGTTCACAGATCTAAATCTGTTTGAGCACTTCTCTTTTGCTAAGATAATCCACCAACTTCACAGGTGTGGCTTAATAAGATGTTGATTAATCAGCACGAATATAACACAAGTATGCTTTGAGCTGTCCACAATAAAAGAACGCAAATGTTAGCACACAGCAACCTTTGAGGGAGTGTGATATGTCCACCAGACCGGTTTGTTGCTTGAGCATGCTTATTTCTCTATCATAAGCCATCTACAGAAGCATTTTAGAACAATTGGCAGTACTATATGTGTTATTATGTTTATATTTTAGCTCAGTCTAAAATGAAATAAATATAAACTGTAATTATTTTATTTTTACATTCAGTAATGCATATATTACATTTTTGTTATCTAACTTTTTTTCATTACAGGATTGTTTATTAGACTGATTTGCATAAAGTACATGACTAANATATAAGAACCATGACATTGAGTTAAACACTGTTAAATACTTTTATTCACCAAAGAACCAAAGTGTGTTTAATGTGCAAATATTTGGTTGACTTGCACACAGGAAGAAACATGCACACAGAAAGGCTCAGTGCAGCCCAGGAGTCGAACCCACCACTTTCTTTCTGTGGGGCAAGAGTGTTAACCACTCTGTCACCATGCAACCTGTCTGTGTCCACATTGTTTTGCTCTGTAATTTCAGTAGAGCTGTGCAAGTGACCTCCAGAAAAACTGCACTGTCAAAATTAAAAAATGGGTGCAGGGCCTTTATTACATTATCATAGACCAGTATCAAGAAGAAAACGATGAACCATGAGACCAAACACTACACATATTTAGAAAAAACATCCATAAAAACAATGCACAAAAGCTAAAGTTTGATCATGAGACCATTCAAATCTCAAATATAACTTCTTCAGCACCACAACACGCTTTGCAAGTGTTCCTTAGACAAAGAGATTCCTGGGATTCCTCAGTGCTCTTGTCTCCTTTACTCTTCAGCCCTGACTTTACGGTGCAGCACTCCGGTCATCCACAACATTTCTGGAAAGTCTGTCTGCATTCCCCATCTGTGCAGCCATCAAACTGTCTTCTCCCATATGTTCTAGTCCTCCCATAACTCACTAATACACATAACATCCCAAGACTTATGATAATGCCTTGTAATACAGCAAGCTTTTAAATGCATGTACCTGGCAGACTCGGAGCACTTTTACAGCCCTGTGAAGATACACCAGGGTTGGGGGTTAAATTCCAAGCAGGCAGTGTGTTGATAAAGTCTAGTTCAAGGCAAAAATCCACTGGGAGTCTCATTTTGCCCCTCAGTGCGAACACAATGGACCAGGCCTGTGGGCAGTAATATCTGAGACAGTTGGTGTTTTTGCAGCACTTAGTTGGAGTCAGATTCTGTTACAGCCACAACATCCAATCACCTGCCAGCTCGTGACCTTTGCCCCCCGCTGACAGAGAAGAGAGATGTGAGTAGTACATACCAGCGCGGCCGGGTCGGGTGGACAAAAGCTGAGCGGGGTTTAGGAACTCAGGGTTAGTTTGGATCTAAAATTGTGGAATCGTTCTTCTGATACATAAACCATAAACTATGAATTTATCCACAATAGATTCTAGAATTTCATAAGAGTCATTATAACTCAATGGGGTTTACTGTTTTTGGAAGAAAGATGCAAACTAGAAATCTACAAATACTTAATCTTAGATCTTACATGGCAAAAATGGAAAATCTAACTTAGATATAATGCCTTGAAAGAAGCATAACAATCTTAGGAGACTCATTTTAAGATTTTTTCACTAACAAGACCAAGTCCTTCTAAGATTATTTGACTTGTTTTAAGATAGTCTATCCTAATTTACCTTTTTGTATCTGTTTTCAGCCATAATTGCTTGAATCAAGAATGGATATAAATCTTGTCAAGAGTACTTAAAACTAGAATTTTTTGCTCAAAAACCAGGTTAGTCAAATTTTCACTTGAAATATGAATTTTTTCTTCAAAATAAGCAAAAATGTCCTTAATTTTTGAGAAGTCTTTCCTGCAGCGTACTTATGTCGATACTTTGGTTTAGTTCTTGATAGAATGTCAATATAACTAATGCATGATGCACAGCTAGTTATAACCTCATCACATCTATTCAGAAATTACAATATGTATAATGGACATTTGACGTATCACACACACAAATGCATCATATAATAATAATACGTATAAAAGAAGATATATGGAAAGTACATCGTGCTACAAAAAACATCTGGATGATAAACAAATGGAGAAGTCGTTGGCTGTTCATGGAGCCACTGCATTAATCGACTTACAAGGATGACTATCTTTTTATTACATCTGTAGACAGACTAACCTCCTCTGGGACGCCCCCTTCCCTCTCCTCCAAACACAGCACACATCTTCTCCTCATCCATCTCTCAGATACACGCAGTCGCACTAAATCACAGCCCAGAGCAGCCGTAAGTCCTGCTTCAAGGACTGAACAAGAGACATTGAAAGCCAACAAGAACGGAGGACTAATCACTGAACATGTGTGACTCGTTTGTTACATATTATTTTACATGTCGCCTGTCACATGTGCATTTTTCAACATTTACTACAACTTTTTTTTTTTTTTTTTTTTTACTATTTCACGTTGGGGTGTTATAATATCTTTTTGTGTTATGATTATTATAAGAAAAAAAAACACAATTCAAAGATTATTGGTGACTAATGAAAGTCTAGTTCCTCATTCTCAACCCTGATGTAAATCTATCCCACTGCTAATCAGAGCTTTGCTTTTGGTTATCTATGACAAAGAAATATTACTTTGATTCAGACAAAACCCAGCCTTGTGATTTTGTCGCAAAGTGCCGCATTTCTACCAAAACTTACTTTGAAGGAGACAGTTTACTTCTTCACAACAACAACAAATGTAAGGCTCTGCAGCTTTAAAAAAAAAATCAAAACTACTACAGAAATAAATAAGATTACATTTTCAAAAAACAAACTTCTTTAGAAATGTAAGCGACTCCTGACATATACTCCATTGTCAAAGATTGTGTTTTGTTTTCCAGTTAAGTCCAGTGTAATGCTTGCCCCTGCGCTGTCAGACTCATCACACATACACATTATGTAAATGTCAGTGTCTGTGGGGAGCCAAAGCCTGACTGCTTCAGAAGTAGCGTGAGTCAGCTCTATAGGCTCCTTCACTCACCCACAGAAGTGCACTGAAGAATGACTCTGCTCTTATTGTCATTCGAGCACGTGGGTAGACCGCTGCTAGAAACGTGATTATTGGACTTAAAAACGAAGCAGATCCCAGAGATTTCTGGTTTGAGGCTCAGTGGTGAGAGATTAATATCTTACAGACATAAATCCAGTTTTTGATGCCTAAGCTATAGAACGTGAGCGATAAAAACCCTCAATGTGTATATGTGTTTTGTAAATGTATATATTTTGCATTTATCAAAATACAGGTGTTTTTTCTTTTGCTCTAAAACACACTACAAACATGTATGAAATCTGTCTCTGCTTCTGTCATCTGTTTATCATTTAATTTAATGTCATACTGGTGAAAGCTATGACATCTCCATGGAGACGAGCAGCCTTTAAACCCTTCACTGCGAAAGTTAAATAGTGCATGAGTGACAAGCTCACAGCAAGAAGACACAGATTTGATTACATTTGACTCATCTTCCTTACCTTCTTAATCTAATAGGATTTTGGCCTGTGAGCTTATTTGGAGCAGCAAAAATGGGCAAAAAAAGGTAAGACATTTAGCAAACTATCAGAGCCATAATCAGACTTCACTGCAAATGCAAAATTTTAACGGTGAATGGTCTCTCTAGCTCTCTCTTGGTCCATGAGTCAAGGACCAAGGAAACAAAAATAAATGCAAAAAGGTGACAATAAACTCAAAGTAGTTTCTTGTTTCCACCAGCCTGACCCTCGTGTCACAGCACAACACACATGGAGGTATTACTTGTCTTTTTGTAAATCAGTCAGATTGATGCTTGGAAGAAAAAGTATAATTGAGGTACATTTTCATTTAAGAAAGCATATAAAATGTGTGAGTGACGTCAGCTGCTCATGTAACCTGGACCTGCAGTAGAAACATCATTATCATTAACATAAGCGGCCCAAACCGCTCCAAAGTGAACCGGTCTTACGTGACTATTGTCCCACTTTGGGCCCCTGGTTTTTCTAGCGGCCTCCCATCCAAGTACTGAGCAGGCTCTGACTTGCTTAGCTTCTGTCATCTGACTAGATCAAGCAATGACAAGCTAGTATGACCTCATACAAGTGGTTGATCAATATGTTTATCATGCCTTTCTGTAGAATGTATGTCTCCGTTTTGACTTTTAAATGCAAATAATGATAATAATGTCCATATCTGGGAAATTTTGAAACTATTAGCAAGGTATACAATTGTTTATTTTATTTTTTTTTTTAGATTGTCATAAGTTTAAATTCTATGACGAGCCAGTTTTATCCTATTATTAACAACTACTACTTTGCCATCACATCTAAAAGGTAATTGCTCAAATCTAACCAAGATTCATTTTTAGCTGCCATCCATCTGTACTAAATGTGATTCGTGTTTTGAAAGTTCTGAACGCAATAAAATATTACAGTTGTGTCTGATAATCACATCTGTTTTAGTGCATGAACATGACTTCAGTTGAACAATGACACTGACATAAAAGCAGAGATATAATGGCTTAATTAATAGTTAAATGCTCTCTTTGTAACCAAGTCTTGCTAAAACTATAAATTGTGTCATTTTGATTGTGTTTTTTCTAACGAGCAGTTGGCCCTTATCACGTTTTGTCAACACTAACTACATTCATTTACAAGCTCTCGAGGAGAGGGGCTGATAGCTGCTGTAAACGCCCCTATAAACGCTTATTAAACATTTAAACACCCTGCTCCAGCTACGCGCGTACTGCCAGTAATCACAAATCAGCACAATTAAGAGGAATCCCAGCGAAACTACACAGAGAAAAATGCATTTGTTCTTTTTCAAACAGGTGAAATTGACAGCAGTGATCTATGGACACTTGTAGGTCACCTCGTGTGTGTGTGTGCGCGGCTGTGCACTCGGCTGTAGAAGAGAGAAGAGAGAGAGAGAGACAGAGCAGCCTGGAAATGTGCCGACTTGACAGAAACGCTGCGTCTCTTGTGTGTGCGTGAGTGCGCAAGTGCGTGCCAAATGTATGTGCGAGCAACAAGCCGCTTCACTCAAACTCCTGTTAAATTTATAAGGACAGATCTGTGTCCATCCGCGCGCGCATAGTTTCTTCTTCTTGTTGTTGGTCCTGCTTCTGCTGCTGCTGATGCACTGTCGCTTTGTTGTTGAGGAGATTTTTTTTTCTCGCGTTTGACCTTGGCACAATGTGAACGCGCCAGGTTGTGTTTACATTGAGGTGGCGGAGTCATTACAGTGGCCACGAGAGGGCAGGCGCGCGTCTAAACGGGAGCAAAGCAAACAACATGATGATGGAATTAGGGAAAGTGCCAATGCAAATGTTTACTGTTTAGAGGGTGTTTATTTGAAGTGCTTGGACAGTGAACAATACGCATAAATTAGGCTACTTCATGGCCAGCTCTCTAAATATAAGCTAGCAATCCTTATAAAGCCTGTATACAAAAAATGCGGGTATTTATTAGGCCTACGTGTTTTCTAAACGAAGCTACGACGTTTTGGAGTTTTGGAGAATCTGAATAGGAAAAGTCAGTTGAAGTTGGTGCTTGTGATGCATGTAACTCTTGTTAATTTAAACAAAGACTTAAAAAATGCCATTACACGTTCAAAGTTTGCCCTTTTGAACTGACTGGGTTGTGTTCACGTGACATCATAACATCATAAAAGCCAATAATATTAAATAAACAGATTGAAATAAGATAATTATATCTTAAATGGAGTTTTGTGCTTGGAATGCATGAAGTGGGTTTAGTCACAAATAGAAATGTGTCAAATGTGACGTTTTACATATTTTTTGGCAAAGTGCAAAGGTATTAAAAAGAAAAATGTCTATTTTTACCAACTGGGCATCATCTTGACAAAGTATATTACCTTTTGCATTGTGAGGTTTGCAACAGGTTGGTCAGAAAATGTGATTTTTATAATTGTTTCAGTTGTCCAAAGTGAGTTCCTTCCTTCTTTAAACTACGTAATGTTGTGGTAGGTAAAGGAATTTTTATGGCTTCTTCTGTGGCTTCCCTGTTGCCCACTGGAGCAGCTTGTCCCTCGTGCTATAAAACGCACTTACAAAACGCTCTAACAAATCAATGGCTCCAGTAAAGTGCCTGCACAGAGAAAACCACCCTCTCTCTTGAGTACGTTTTACAAAATAATTACAAATATGATGACGTTTGAATGCTTCACACGTATATACTGTATGTGCATTAACGAGCAAATTCCAGTTTATGCTCGCTCTGCTTTTTGGTTTACGTCCATCAGAACTCTTCTCCGATGTCATCATTCCCATCTCCTCCTCCTACAGTCCGCGGATCGATGCTGTGAAGTGCTGAGCCATCACAAATCCACTCTGCCTTTAGGAAATAAAACCCATTTGACCTCTAACCTGACAGTGACGGGAAACACAGCTATTTTATCACATGTACAGGGCAAGAAGTGTTTAACTAACATTCACACACTGCTTAGTTACACTTGTGACTAAGACTGGGCTCCCAATGTGCTTTGATCTGTCTAATCTGTTCTATATTCATTGGATATAATCTGTAGAAAGAGAAATCTCGGTGTGCCAGGCTATATATGTGCCCTCAATTTGACCCTGCAAATCCCCTTTCCTCTCCAACTGCGTGAAATGCGCGTATAAAAGATTTCTCCCCGGGTGTCGCTCTGTATATGCCAGGTGCTGACTAACCTTTATCGTGGTGGTGAAAACGCAGACTTAGCTCCTCTCTCCGGCTGTGTCCGTACGAGCTCTCGAGTTCTGCCGCGGAGAAATCGTCCAACTTGACTTTCTTGACCAAGAAAGACCGAGGCATGGTGGGAGAGTGGGTGTAAACTCACGCACAACACAGGCACGCTGCTTTGACGTTGAGAAATGTTGGATTCTACTGTTAAAGTCCCATGAAACAGATGCAAACGAGGGAAGACATAACTAAAAAAGGTCCCAAATTGAAAAGGTATTGCTAGGGATAACTTGAACTGAGCGCTTTGCCCATGCACATCCAGAAACCCAGCGGAGATCTGATCTGAAGTGGACAGCTCCGCGTTTCAGCACTGGACAGCTCCCGAAAGAAATTCCGATAAAACCAGCTCAAATTCCGAAAGAGACCAAAGTAACGCTGTCACTTTTAAAGCAAACAAAGACAAAAGTGAAACTAAATACTGGATTTGTGAAGGTGAAAAGTCCCAAAGACGTGGATCAGAACAATACAGTAAGTGTCATCACAGTCCTGTAGATTATATTGCTCAGAGGAAGACGATATGACCGCGCGTCTTGTGCTTTCTCCGCGTGAGTCTCGCACCTCTCTGCGCTCCTCCGCGTGCCTCTGTGTCTGTCTGACGCTCGAGATCAGCTGTTGCGGTTTTATAGGCCACACACGCCGCGGAGAGAGAGGCGGGGAGGAGGAAGTGCCTCATTTTATTCATCAGAAAAGAGAGCATCGTCTTGCGGGACCAGCAGCAGCGACGCACGCCGATGGCCGGAGGAGAGGAAGATAATTGGTTTGGTTCAAGTGCGCGCGCGCACTTAGTTTACTGAGAAGGGGCTGCTCACAGACATGAGGTTGCTTATGTTTCTAAAATCAGCCATTACATTTATTAAATGAGGCAAACACTGGCAGAAAGGACAAGGTTTCAGTATTTCAAAGAAAAAGGAGCATTTTATGCACATTTAGGCTCAGTCATATTCTCTCATCAGAGTTGTGTTTCATTCCTGCATGTTTGAATGTTCTAAAATGTAAACAACAATCTGTTGCTTGTCATAGTGAAATGAGGTTTGTTGCTTGTCTATTCTGCTGTTCAAATAGCAAATTATAACAACTTTATATACCTCCTCTGAAGTCTCATGCTCTTGTTGTGCTAGCATTTCTAAATTTGTTTTTCAAAAAGGTTATGTAAACTTGTACAGCATTGGTTTATGACTTAAAACAGAAGAAACAGTCAGAATATGATGAGTTTATATGTACACTAAAGACTAATTTAACACAGGTAGTACTGTTCACAGATCTAAATCTGTTTGAGCACTTCTCTTTTGCTAAGATAATCCACCAACTTCACAGGTGTGGCTTAATAAGATGTTGATTAATCAGCACGAATATAACACAAGTATGCTTTGAGCTGTCCACAATAAAAGAACGCAAATGTTAGCACACAGCAACCTTTGAGGGAGTGTGATATGTCCACCAGACCGGTTTGTTGCTTGAGCATGCTTATTTCTCTATCATAAGCCATCTACAGAAGCATTTTAGAACAATTGGCAGTACTATATGTGTTATTATGTTTATATTTTAGCTCAGTCTAAAATGAAATAAATATAAACTGTAATTATTTTATTTTTACATTCAGTAATGCATATATTACATTTTTGTTATCTAACTTTTTTTCATTACAGGATTGTTTATTAGACTGATTTGCATAAAGTACATGACTAAAAAAACTTTAGTCATGTAATAGATTTTTTTTTGCAGCACCACACTTCCTCCTTGCAGCACCGTGAACCATGAAACCAACCACTCCAAAGCAACTTCTTGTGGCATTGAGCACAGGTCAATGCCTCCACAGTGCAGTCGGCCAATTGAGCAGCTTTTATGCAAATGAGCTTCGGTCCCAGGCCAATAGGACCCTGTGTGTGCGCCTCCGTCCATTGTGTTAGATGTCAAGATGCTTCTGCTCATTGTTTTGCTTAAGAGGGACTGACTCTAAGCCGGAGTACAGTCCATTCGAGTCGATGACAGATTGTCCATTCATAAGGACAGGGTTAGTGATGTAATGCCGTGACGCGTTTGTTTATGTAAGCTCTATTCACCAGGTCTTTGGACTATTTTTTGCTCTCGGTTGATAAATCTTTGAGTGTGTTTCTGTTTGCCTAAGTGCATTGGAGTCTTCTTCTGCTCTCGTAGTCGAAGTCACTGTTGCTCCGAGGCAGTGCTTTAACTTTGCTAAAATGATACTGCAGTATTGTCTATTTCTGGGCAGAGTTGGAGACTTGTAGATGCTCTTTGTTGGAGGATTTGTGGCCAGCAATGGAAAGAAAACTACTTTATGAACAGCCTTCAAATGTACGGTGTTATTGTGTTACATGATTCACTGTTTTCTGTTCCTTTAGTGCCAGATTTATCAACCCAAGTGCTCCATTGCAATCTGAAAATGCATGTGTTATTTGTAAGCGTTCTGCACCTATAATATATTACACAAAACAGAATGAATCCCCTAAAATTCTGCATCTGAAAATCGTCAGCTATATCAACTTTGTGCATCCTCTAACTTCTTTTGCACATGAGCTTGTTGTTAATAGCTTATTGCAAAAGTTGTGTTTTCTTTCTTACTAAAATTGTGTGGCTTGAAAATTTTATGATCAAATACTGCTATATTTATTGGAAAAAAAAGCTGCTCTTTTTGGTGCATTCAAGTAATTCCTAATAGTGTTTGTAGCAAGTTTCACCTGCTGTCAAACTAATCACACTGCTCCTTTCCACTCTCACCCCCTTTTTTCACCCCCACCTTGACTCTTCCAGCATTGCCCAGTTTACCAGCTCTGTTTGAAATATGGTGGGTGGAGTTTAGGAGCTTTAAATATCAACATATGTTGAGATGTTTTCTGTCTTTGCTTTTCTTCCCCAAACAAACATTGGCCTATATATAAACTGTAGCAGCTTGAATTTATTTTGGCAGCGTCATTTGATCTTCTCAACAGAACTCACTACATTTCTCATTATCAATTTATCTTTTTGTTGTTTGGTTATTTGAATAAAGCAAACATCATTGAATACACGATAAGGAATTCATGCTTAATTGCAGAGAAAAAGCAGTAAGCTGTTCCAGTGTTCTAAAATTAGACATGTTCTATGTTTTAGTATTCTTTTATACAATATACAATGTACTAATGTATTGCTGTGTTGTGTCAAACTCAAAGAAAAGATACTGATGCCTAGTTGTAGCACAAAGGCTAATTTACACCTGTAATCCCTGAGCAAGTTGATGTTATCAAAATAAATATTTGAAATATGAATATTAAATATGTGGGTAAATAGGCCAATCAAAGTTGCATGCGCTTGGCTCACATTCATTAAACGAAGCAAGCATATTCAGGCATTAAAGAGGCACTATGTAACTTTACACATTTGGTCTTGTGAGATCACCAAAGTTTATTCATAAAGAATGATTATTTAATGTCAAATGATGAGCTGTCCAGGCAAAGCATAGCCAGAGCAAGCCTTTTTTTCTGAAAAGTTACAAAATTGTATCATGAAAACATTATTAATTGTTAATTGTGGCATCTTAAAGTGCATGTGGCAAGTTTTTTATAATTTTATTATTATAATTGAAAGATTAATACCTGTTGTAAATGATATTTTTTATGACTCAAGTCCAGTTTGGGAAGAAAAGGTTGGTGACGAGTCATATTTGGGGGCGTAGCCTGCTGAGAGGGAAAGCCTTACCATGTTAAAGTATGGTAAGCTAAATTGTTTACCTCTTTTAAGATGTTTTCTGGTGAACCAAGTGTATTTTTAGCACAACTAATTTAAGTCGGGTCACAACCATGTGTTGTGTCAGAGAAGTAAACAGAAAGTTTTAAAAAAGATGATAAACACGCCAGGCAGCGTTGGCGTCACGTTAGCATTTAGCTCGTAGCTACCGTTAGTATTGTTGGACATATTCACATTTTTGGACCATTGGATCACTTTGTTCATCTCCATGTCTTCCTGTCTATTTTTGACACAGTATATTTCCACATTTGTTTGTTGTATTTGATGAGCAGTGAGTGATTAAACTGTTGTTCTGATTCTCTCTCAATATTAAGTCTCCCCACGGAAGTTCGTTAGTGGGCGTGGCTTTTGATGCCGACTGTATCTATGTTGATGGAAGCAGGAAGTAGAGCAGAGTTCTGCCTTGATGACATTAAGCTAGAAAGACAAGTACATTTTTAATTATCTTTTCAGAAACACATTTTGTGTACTGATGTACTATTATTTGTCAAACTAACACCTGTTGTATCAGAGAAGGTTAGGCTCAGTGTACAAAATGGTTTCTAGGCAACAACCTAGTTTGTGTCATCATTTATAATCAGGAAGTAAAACTGTAATTCTAAATAATAGCACATTTATGCATAGAAATGACTAGAAACAAATGTAACAGTCTTAACTATGTTTTAGCTAAAAGAACAGTCGACAATGTCATAAGAATTTAAGCCACATATTTTGACACTTTTACCCATTTCATTTTACATACGTCTCAGAAGCTCAACACAAGGTCACGACGGCGAGCTGACGATGAGCGGACAGTGGGAGATGATTGCTCGATCGATGACACACCAGGAAGTAGCCATTCATTCCGCCACCGCTGCCTCCGCTGCTCAAATTGTCCACTTTTCGGCACCTCGTCCCGCCAACCTGCCCCACTGCTGAGCTCAGCGAAATGAATCTGGACGCGGCCAATCTGTGGGGACATGTGGAGACGATGCATCATTACCATAATAATAGAACGGCCGCTGCATGTAGACAGGCAGACCAGGCCCTTGTTGACTTTCCATCCCTGTGTTTTTAAAGAGCTGTTTAAATGAGTGGGGTTTAAATAAAGACAATTCAAATAACAGGTTTTACATATAAAGAGATATGAGGATGAGGAGGTTTGTAAACAGAACGTGACAGGAGCAGGACGGGAGCAGACACAACTACAAATAGGAAATGTATTAAAGATAAGCAGAGGTCATCGGGGTTTGAGATCTAAGAGACAGAGTTTTGAGATAATGATTCAAATGCACGAGATATTTCCTTTCATCTCAACAACTGGGCTAAGCATGTTTTCTGTGCAATACCAGCTAATGAACTGTAAGCATTTCAGTAGATATGTGTAACTCTTTGACTGTAGTGACAACAAAGAAAAACACGGCCTTGCAAACGTATGTACATTATATAGTATTAACATAATTAAAGGGGTTCCTGCTTATTTGTAAATGAGAAGTATTTGTCATTTCCTCCAAAGAGTATGTATTAAAAGCTGCACTGCCTTGTGTACTGTCTGAAACAAATAAGTATTGTATTGTACGTAAGCATACAGTTAATCGCAAAAAACTTCCTTGAAAATGTAAGTCAGGAGCGTAAGACCTACATTTTAGTTTAAAATTTGTTTCTGCAGCTTTATAAACTATGAAGTTACTGAAACATTTAGCCAAAATTTAAGTTATAGATGTGCTTATAGACTAAATAATAATAATTTAAAAAAATGTTAGCACATAGCTGGCTACCCTGCCACATGACTTTAAACTCTTAATATTTGAATTTCCAAATCCTTATGGGAATTTATAAACCACTGTAGAGCTCCATGGAGTTCAACATCGGAAGATCGCCCTTATTCTAGAAGTAAATTGCCTCATTGTAAAAGTGCCATAGGGGTTTTGATAAATTCTATTTTGAAGAGTTTAAAGACATGTCTCCGGCTATAATTTAAAATTCTGCAAAATGGCTTAATAACTTCGTAGTTTGTAAAGCTGCAGAAACGGATATTAAACAAAAATGTAGGTCTTATGCTCTTGACTCACCACATAGCTGATTAGTCCGGAGGACTTTTTCAAACTTTTAATATATACATTTAAAAAAAAAAAAAACTATGGAGATTTAACATGGGAAGCTGTACTTGTTGAACCAGGAAGTGGGCGACCAGTGATGGGAATTACAATGTTGAGCTCCATTGTAGTGTTCCCATCACAAGTCAAAAGCAGTATTCTAATTGGCGGCTCCGTAG
This sequence comes from Mugilogobius chulae, assembly GCA_038363315.1. Taxonomy (NCBI): domain Eukaryota; kingdom Metazoa; phylum Chordata; class Actinopteri; order Gobiiformes; family Gobiidae; genus Mugilogobius; species Mugilogobius chulae. Next base: position 4,294,818 of record CM076408.1, read on the forward strand.
TGGTCCACCCCAGTTTCACTTTGTTGTTCTTGTCCACATGAAACCAAGCTGAGGTCTGAAAACAAACATTTCTGGAAGTTCTATAGATGAAAGAGTTTAAAAAATTGGTTTGAATCTTTTTTTTAAGTCGCCATCACTGCTCCTGTCTACTCTACAATAAACCTTTATTTTCACAAGTCATTTTGTCCTTGCAAATGTAATTATGCATGAACTTGTTTTACAGATGTATTACCTACTTTTTTGAAACTCAAGTACCAAAGCTTAAATCTGTGTACTTACCAGTAAAAATGACAAAACTGAATAAAGCTGTTTTGTATAGTATGTGTTCTGAATGGCGTTGCAGCTTTGATGAATGTGGGGTTTACAGAGCTGTGACATAAAAGGATAAACTTACCCTTTTACCATATTCACATCTGTTATCATAACAAATTGTTGAGCATTTACCCAACAGGCTTGAAAGAAGATGGAGCGCACAGCTTGGTAATTTTAAAATGCCCCAAAATGAAGATGTATAGGCAAAATATGTGAATGTACTGTTGCTGCCAGTGGATATCTAACTCAGCAGTCTTTGCAGTGGACAGCAATGTGTTTCAGCACCGGACAGCGTCTGGAAAAATGCAGTTTGTAACAAATTACAAACAAACTGCATAACAAAAACAACTTTGTCAAATGGTTTTACTACAAATCAAATATATTTTTACAAGAAAATCCAGTGTTTTTCAGTCGGTTGTGGAGGTACTAGACATTAATAGCAATTTTCTTATTTGAAACTTTAAGGTAAGACACAGGTTAACCTGGCCAGCCTGATGCGATATTTGTGAATTCACAAACTCAAGATAAACCATCTGGACTTCCAGCCGCCCGATTGGTTTGGGAGTCCAAATCGCAGTGTTTCCGTCAGAAACAGAATCATTTCATTTTGAAAGAAGAGTCGTGTGACACTTGTTCTATCCCACAAGGACATTGGATACGCCATTACGATTTGTTGATGTGTTTGGCTAAGCAACATAAGGTAGGCCGCTCACCCAGTCAGCTCGAAGTATTTCACTAAGCGCCCCACCTTTTTCCAAACGCTTTTATTGAGTCAAGTTCCAAATGGATGGAGTGGAAGAACTCAAATCGGAGTTTAACACATGCCAGGTGATCAGGTGAAAAAATCTTGAATGTATAAATAATGAAACTTTGTACTTCTTTTTTGTTATTATTACATTTTTCATCAAAAAACAGGCAAAGAAATCTGAAAATCTGATCAGATAAATGTTCTTGATGAATTTTAATGACACATTGGGGATTTTCTTTACATTTTGAGTGAAGTAGACAAGGGATCAGACCCTTTTCATATTAATTTATATTGTGAAGGCCCTTAATGAGGCTTTTTGTACCTGGACCCAAATTTTACGTCAGACCTGAAACTATAAGTCTGAAAATTAACTGGCAAACCAATCAAAAACAAACTAAATATATTTAGCTATAGTATAGTTTTTTTAGTTCCTCATCATAATTCTTACCAGCCCTTACTGTAAATATATTCCTAAAATTAGCATAGTTTAATCTGAGCATTAAACTAAAAGCCAGTACGTGGTCAGTCATACTAAAATCTGTCCAAAACAAAACAAAATTGATGTGAGGCCATAATGTACCCGTCATTAGGAGGCATATATGAGCTGCATGTGTGCTATGAATATGTATGTTGTATGTATAAGATGTGACCTGGGCATTAATATGTATTGTGCGGTAATGAAGCGAGTGGCTGCGTCAGATGGGACCGTTTTTTAACTAGTCACATGTGGCTCATTAGGCCCCGGACACACGCGGCACCTGGGCCCCTCAGGAAGACTTGTGCACCCCGAGAATGACTTCATACGGGACGTCCTGTTATGGAGGAGGCCAGAGGTAACGGCAGACAAGTGTAAGTGACTGATATGAGGCGACAGGGTTCGGGTGGAGTTCAAAGGTGTGTAATGACAATGTCCACAGGCAAGTCTTTAGTGTCACTGCACATTAAGAGAGACACTGGGCAGTCTTCAGTTTGGGTTTGGACTGCTTTTCCAGGCATCTGACTTCACAACGATGTACAGACAGTAAAATGACAGAGGGCAGCTGAATTATTTTTGTTTAAATCCTGTGATTTGTTGTAATACATTGGGTCTTGTCATTAACAGACCTCACCACCAGATTGAATGTGTGATTTTTTATTTATTTATTTTTTTCATGAAAAAGTGCAATGTTATTATAGGAAAAATGGCACTCTGCTCTAAGTCTCTTGTACATTAGTTCCCAAAGTGGGGTCTGGGGCCCCTGGGGGGCCCCTTTAGGCCAATAGTCACTCAAAGCTGACTAGCAAAAGCAGTCATGCCAAACTATGAACTGATCCTTCAACAACCAACATCATTCATTGACCAAATTCAAAATAAGTAAAGTGACTGAAGTGTCTTGCATATATGGGGAATGTTAGAGGAGGGTAAACTTGAAATATGCCAAAGTGACTTTGCTGCGTTATTACCCACACAGTGTTCTCTCATCATTAGTTTTCTCAGTTATATTTGGATTTATTCATGCATAATTGAGTAATCTATACTGTCTTGTGGCTGATGCTTGAATGTGCAGAAAATTCCTTTTTATATCTACCCCCCTATTGCCACCCATTCGTCTGTAAAATTACTTGCAATTACTAAAAATAATCTGATTCCAAGCTAAATGTTACATGAAGAGGCGGATCTTATCAGTTTTGAACAGGAAGTGAATGGATAGTTTCTTTTAACAAACAATGTTAGATCAAAACTGCGGTTCACAATGAGCATAGATTTAAATGTTAAATCATCTAGCTATTTTATTTTATTTATAGTTACATTAAGAAAATAAAAACACAGAAAAGGTTTTAAAAGGAACAGATCATGCAAAAATGACTTTTAGAATTTTTATCCGATTGTAAATTAAGCTTACGCCACATAAGATTTGTCTGCGAGATATCTTTTGTTTCCCCCAAAATCATCCAGACTTTGAGCGTATCCGCTGAAGCATATCAAGTAAGATTGGTTTGATTGCTTACCCTGTGTAATTTCCTTTGCAGTCAGTATATGGAGCCGTAACTAAATTTTTGATGTGGAAAACACTTGACTGTGTGATTTAAAACACTTTTTATTGATTCTGGTGCCAAGGATTCTAAAGCTGAGGAGTAGGTTCGAAATATAGGAACAACAAATGCATTGTATTTGTCCTTTAACATTTGTGAAATTCAATACTATGCTGTTATTTGACATCAACATTAGCCTAAATTGTTTATATATGAGTTAATTCAACGCACTGAGGTCGGAACTGAAGAAGGAAATATCTGATCTCGCGGCTGCCTAGCACAGCTTTTAAGATCAATCACAGTTTTAATATTAATTAAATATAATTTTCAGCTTTAAGAATTTAGTGTCTGAGTATTTTTTCCCATTTCCGCACAATTCCCCAAACAACAAGCCATTGAAATCTAAATTATTGTAAGAAATGAGTTGAGCAGAGCAACGTTCCTGATTAATTGTTGAATCCATAGATGCATTGCTGTAAAACAACATCTCCACTGACATATTATTTGTGGTATTTCGCTACAAGACAAACCACCAAACCAGACCATTACTGTCTGAGTTTTGCACTTGGAAAATTCTCGTTCAAAACCTTGCGACCCCAAAGTCAGCACACTGTCTCCTCCATTTCTGATTTTTGTCTCATTTGCATTTTTAAAACAGCCTTGGTTTGCCACAGCTCACTCTTGCAAATGCCTCCTTCCCATAATGCATCTCTTCTCCCAACGCAAAGCCATTTATCATTTTGTAACTACTCTGACTACATCGTAAACTTGTAGTTATTAACCTCAGAAGACACTGGTTTTAAATTACACCAAATGAGCTGATTAACTCATTAGCTGTTTATACTCTGCGATGGGACCTATATATTTTAATTATTAGCTTTCTGGATGTTCAAGTTAATTGCCTCCATTTACAACACCTAAAACAGAGAATAATTGACACACTGGAATCACTTTAAAATAGCTGAATCCTCTATGTAAGGCTGTGAGGTCTGTATTACATAACATTATTGTAGCATGATTGCATTTTAGGCCAATAATTTTCTCTACATATCTGATAAAGATTTTTTTTTTTTTTTTTTTTTATAACAGTGGAAAATATATCAAACCTCTAATGCTTGCCTTTCCCCAAAGAATTATATAATGCAATAACTGGGAGTAGTTTTAAGATTCCCCAAGCATATAGAAGAAAAGGCTTCAATAGTAGCCATCTTAACAAAGTCATTGCAATCAGACTGAAAATGGCTTTTGGATGAAAGAAACATTTTGGTCTTCAAACTTTGTCTTTTCTTTGTTGGATCCTGGACCATAAAAATAAAATTTTATAAAAATGTTTGTTTTTTTTTTAATCTCTAAACCTGCTTTGTATGTATGTATGTATGTATGTATATTTGTATGTATGTATGTATGTATGTATGTATGTATGTATATTTGTATGTATGTATGTATGTACTGTACGTCTGTTCTTGTTTTTGCATCTTTGTGAGAACCGTTTTGAGTTTTTAACCAACAGAATAAGGACATTTTTGGGAAGTGAGGACATTTTGGCCGGTCCTCACTTTGCGAAGGGCCTGTTTGAGGGTCAAGATGTGGTTTTAGAGTTAGGGTTAGAATTGGGTTAAGGTTAGGATTAGGGCTAGGGTTAGGGCTTGGGGGTTAGTTTGGATGGTTAAGGTTAGGGTAAGGGGCTGGATAATACATTATGCCTATGAAGGTCCTCACTAAGATAGAAAAACAAGTATGTATGTATATTTGTATGTATGTATGTATGTATGTATGTATGTATGAGACAGTTAAAATATCCAAGAAACTTAAGTGGTATTTAGTATTTTAAAAAAGGCATCAAAAAACTGAAAGAGCCAGAGTTTTTCAGGAGTGCTGGTGTCGGGTACAGAAACTGCAAAGATGCATTTTTCCAACGAAAGGCAATGGAGGGAGCCAACACATGCATCAAAGGCCACAAAAATACATATGTGACCGTTACAAAGATGTGCAAAGACATTTAACAGGTAAAGATTTGTAAAATATTTTATTTTTATATTTTTTTTTTACGTATGTTGCTTTCACTTTATTCTTACCTAAGAAAATCCAAGAATACTATTTTACTGAGTTATTTCTTCGACCACTACTATTGTAATGTGATGATATTTGCTCCTATATAAGCAAAATGTTAGTGATAGCTCATGCCAGTGTTTTATCTTTACACAACAATAATTCAATAAAACACATTCAATTTCACTGAAAATGATGCCAGTCTTTTGCATCATGTTTATATAATTTTACTCCAAAAAGAGTCTTGTATTTTGTGCTGTGTATTTTCCTGTAAACGTAGCGTCCTAATAAAGTCGTGTGTATTTTGTCATCCTATGAGCCACGAGCCTCAGACAGATATGAGCTTGCTTCATGAGTCATTAATTCACCCACAGAGGCTTATTAACCAGCCCGACCACACAGCTGCCCCACACCTGGTCCCTCCTCTTTCTCCGCCCCAGGACGCACACAAATGGACATAAGCGTGTCCCACTCCGGTCAGACCAAATGCTTTTACTGTCCCGAGTGTACTGTCCCATCTGAGGTGCTGTCAGCTGCCCCTCCATCAAAACACTCATTAAGCAGACAGATTAGCTTTGAAAGGGTGTGTCATAAATAGTGTCATCAATAGTGCTAAAATATCTACGAGATTTATAGAGACAGGATGGACAGATTAATTATTATTTCACAAAAGACAAAGAGAAAAGGCCACAAGGGAAGTGGGGTTTAGTCTAGAGCAGAAGTGACTTGGAATGATTTCAGATACAGTCATCTCCAGTCTTCTTGATGAGGTTAAATTTTCAGTCTATTAAAAAATAACACAATGAAAGATCAAAGAGATTAAAAATTATAGTATTTATCAATTCATCTGTATTGTTTTCTCCACTGTTATGGGAGGCACTCAACACAGTCTCTGAAGAAAATGTAGATGTACAACGAAATGTCAAAAAAGTACGATAAGCACATTTTCACGTCTTTTTTACGTAGATATGCTATGAAAAGTTAAAACCTAAAATCAAATTTGGTTGAAGTTACGTAGCGACATTTTTGTTTTTCTTTAATGGGTGAGTTTAGGCTTCAAGTTACTAAAATGGGTAAGTTTAGGACTAGGACTTGGTAGGTTAAGATTTACCCGTTAAAACCCAAAGAAAATATCGCCACATGACTTCAACCAAAATTTGTGGTTATTTTACATTTTGGCTTTTCGTAACTATTGACATACAACAGCTGTGAAAACGTGCTTATTGTACGTTTTCGTATATCTGTTTTCATCGGAGACTGGGCTGCACAAAACAGAAGGCAGACTAATATCAAAAATAACCAATGCAACTTGCAACCAACTTTGTCAGTGAATTTGCTTATGTTCCTAACCTTACCACAAGAAAAGTTACATTGTGCTTCTTTACATTACATGAATGTAAAAAAAATATATAAAAAATGTCCCTGGACATGGAAGCTGTGTATTTCTAAATTGATACGCTTTATCGTTAGCATCGACAGACAGAACACATCCCTTTATGAACACACATTGGTTCTTTGGTAAAGTACCAGTATTCTCCTGATTTGATCTTGTAGGCTTTGTATTCATTTTAGACTTAGGTCATTAAAACCCCATAGAAATTAACTGAACAGGAAGAGAATGTGTCGATAAAATGTTAGTTTCCTTAAAAATTAACAAACCAAGTTCTGTGCTCAGAGTGAATTTGCTTTGTGAATGAATAGCTGACTTCTGTACTTATGAGCATTTCCTGTTCAACTTATTTCTCTGGGGGTTTCACTACGTCAGTCTAAAATGAAAAAAATATTTGGTGACTTTTGGTGGATGTCTTTAAAAACATGTTGAAGACTTTACACACCGAAAGTCCAAAGTGTGTTTTTAAAGCGATGTGTTTATATCTCAATGCTAGCTCTAACAGGAAATGCTCATAAGTACAAAAGCTAATTTGAATATAAAAAAGCAAGCTGACATGTGCACAGCGGCTTTTAGATTGAGAGTTAGATTGAAGGACAACTCTGCCAACTCTGCAGGAAAGGTCAGCTACTTAAATTTAACTTTTGTACAGCTGGACACAAATACATTTTGTAAATATACCTTTGTCGAGAAAACAAGACTTAGACTGACTTTGTGAAAGAAACTGAGCAGAAAGTGATCATGTTGTTAAAAAGTCAGCTTTTTTTTATATGATCAAGCTGACTGACTCTTGTACACCGAGTTGTGTGTTCAGCCTTCAATCCAGGCCACTTTTGTCTTCTTCAGTCTATGAGAAATCATCATATCATTAAGAAAACACTCCAAAGACTTGAGATTTTCCTGGACTTCAAATCACAAATGCTTCAAACCTATTTTTCTCTCAAATGATCACTCAGGCTATTTTGCACAGATCAGTTGTTTATTTTATTTATTCAAGCAGCTTGAATCTTGCGGAGATAATCTTTGAGCTCTGTTTGTGGAACTGTTCATAATAAAACAGCGGCGATAATAATAACTGAAGAGTTGAAAGCGTTACACTTGCCCTCCTCTCTCTGCGTTTCTAAGCCTTGTCGAAGCAGGTTGGATTTTTGCACATCAAACATAAGCAGCGTTTCAGATCTATTACCGATCAGTCCCAGCCGTCTCACTGACCTTCACAAACGCAGATCTCTCTCCGTTTCTCCTCCGCCTCCTGCCACTCCAGACAATTTACCCTGCAATTTGCAAACATGAAAATGGTGTGTCGCGAGGTAGTTATTTGAACAGGTCCCTCATTTTGTGCAACAACTCGGCGGCGCGGGGAAAAGGCGACAATCCGGGGGTTAATTGGGTCCTGGGACACACCGCCGCTCCAAATCCTCTTAGCACTTTAATGAAGTGTACAGGCCAATAGGTGGAGACTGGTACACAGAAAAACAACATGCAGGCTATCATTATGAGAAGGAGAGGGAGAAGTGAACAGGTGAAGATAAAAGACGCTTTGAAAGACAGTGAAACATGGCAAAAGTTTAGAGTTGTTGAGAATTTTCAGCAAGCTACAAATTTAAAGAATTCACATTTGATTGGCATTTCCAATTTCTAAGCTTGTATTAAGTAGGATTTATAGGGATTGATGGATTAACAATGAGCGTACAATGGTAAAGTATTTCATAAAATTGTCCACTTACCATTAAAATGATTTTATGATGAAGCTGAAGAGACATCCAGGGGCAAATATACATCCCAGAGTTATCAGATTGTAACTGTCGCATGAAGGCAAGGCAAGTTTATTATCATAGCACAAAAAAATTGGTTAGAGCTCTTGCCTCTCAGTAAGGAGATTGTGTACTCGAATCCCAAGTTGGATCAAATCAACATCTCAATATCTCTGTGGAGTTTGCATGTTCTTCCTGTGTTATCGTGGGTTCTGTCAAAGTACTCAGACTTCCTCCCACCTCAAAAAGCATGCTCATTGTAAATTCCTTTAGTGCAGTGCTTCTCAAACTTTTTCTGCCGTGCCCCCCTTGGAATAGAAAAAATGACCCGCGCCCCTACCCCGTCTGCAAAAGTACAAAAATGTCTGTCTGTGGTATTTAGATTTAGATGCACAATTTTAACACCAAATTATATGTTTAAAAATGGCTAATTTGTAGTTCAATAAATAAACTCAGTTTGATAATATTACCAGTGTTCATCAGTTTAAATATTTTGTAGGATCAGAATGTTATTTCATTTTGTTTTAGGCTGAACATAAATTTATAAAACCAAGCTAATGGTTTTAGCTTTAGCTACTCATAGAACTATAGTTACATAGGTAACTAACATTTTCAGTCCTGTCTAGTCCAGTTCTGGGATAGTCCTGGTTAAAACCAGCTCAGTGCTCACTAAATACACTGTGGGAAGTGAAACAAGGCCGTTTTTAACGTTTTCAAAGTAAACATCACAAACACGTGTGTAAAAGTTCGCGCATCGCCGCTGACCTAGCGCTGAATCTCCGTGCGCATATTTAATGAAGTGTTGTCGGTTTGAAGTCTTTAACGGGTCATATCTTCGTCATTTCTGGGTCTTTTTGGACGATTTAAACACTCACACGGAGCTCAGACTTGTCTCTGTCCCGCTGTCAGTACAACAGACCTTTCTTCCTCGTGTCCACTGCGATAACTACAGCGGAAGAGATCATCTGTGTGTGTGGACTTTATGAAAGCGAGGGAGAGAAAAAGGCGCCGCAGAGCTGAGCGGGGCACTTTCATTCATGCATCGCGTGCATCGAGTTGCGTTAATGCTGACAAAATAATGAATCACAGCCTACGTGGTGCGTTCGTCTCCTGTTTTATCTGCATCAGTAGCCTTTCTTTTGACAGGATCCTGTCCATATTGCAGCTCCACTTGCTGCTGCAGCTGTTGTCGCTGTGGAGGCGTTCGCCGTATTTTTTCTGCTTCCACTCGTATTTAAGTGCATTTATCTGCACGGCTTCTCGCGCCCCCCCTGAAGACATTCGGCGCCCCCCTAAACGGGCGCGCCCCACACTTTGAGAAGTGCTGCTTTAGTGAATGAATGAGAGAGTGACCAATTGTTTGAGTGTGTCTGTGTCTGTTTTACCTCTGCGACAAGTTGGCAATTGTCCAGCGAGTTCCCCACCAACGTCACTGGAATAGGCTCCAGTTTCTTGTGATTTCTAACAAAAAAAAAAATAGTTCGAAAATGAATACATGAATTTTTATGTTAAAGGTACGCTCTGTAACTTAAAAGTCTGCTACACATTTCTGTCCAAATATAAAGTTAAAAACATACTTTGGGACCACTCTGGTCCCAAAAGTATATTACAGCAAAAGGAACAGCTTCTCTATGGAAACATACAAGAGAAGGGCCAAAGAACAGTTCATTTTGTGGTCATGTAAACTCGCTCAAAGCAAAAACACAGATTTCTAATATTGTTTTAATGCAAGACATTTCTCATGGCTAAAGATCCATAAGAATTCTTTGGAAACTGCTACTTTCTCGCTCTTTTGAGGCATTTCCTGGTCATTTAAGTGTATTTTGAGCAGACCTATTTCAAGTCAAGTCACAATTAAGTCTTAATGTAGGTAACGTAACATAACGCCACATCAGTAACCTCCATTTAAACCTGGTTGTAACTCGACTTGAATTAAATGTGCTAAAAAAACACTTAATTCGCCATAAAACGTCTTAAAAGTCGTAAACAGATTAGCTTCCCATACCTTTAAATAGTAAGGCATGAGACACGTTCTCCCTCAGCAAGCCACGCCCCCAAATATGATGTGTTGCCATGCCAACTGTATCTATCTCAGAAAAGTAAATAGATTGTGCTGTAGATGCTAAATATGCTAGGTAGCGCTAGCATCACATTAGCATCTGGCGAGCATTTAGCTCGTAGCTAGCTACTGTTAACATTGTTGGACATATTTACAAACTTGGGCCTTTGGGTCACTTTATTCTTTTCCATGTCTTTGTATGTATAGTTGGCACAATAAGTCCACACTTTTTGTAGTAGTTGTTGAGCAGTTACTGACCAAGTGTTTCAATCCCCCACAATGCCGACCGTAAAACTATACAATGAGAAACAAAGTGTGATTTTGTGTTGCTAACAAATATTCCAGGTTGTGTTTTGACAATGGGAGAAACTTTGGGGAGTCATATTGTCTCCTATATTAATGGGAAACACTGGAGACCCAGACAAAAAGTTGAGGAGGGAGATGACTTTAATAAAGGTGTACTGTACAATAACAATGCCCTGTCGCTATGGAGACGGACTTTTTTTTTATACGGAGGCCACGAGGCGAAGGAAGAAGTAACCTGCTTGTTAAATCTCCTGTGCTATCTTGTTAAGCTGCTGTTGTGAGCAAAACAGTAGGATACTTTTATTTATTTATATTATTATTTTTGTGTGTTTCTTGGTGTTGTGGCGTCTTTGCTGCACTAATGATAGACTCCGTGTGGCTTTGTTCTGGTTTGTTTTGATGGCGATGGAGGGATTTGAGATTAATTACGCTCTCAAACGGATGTGTGCGTATGATTGATAGTCTCGCCGCTGCACAAGATACAAATAATAAATCTGTTTACTCTTGTTGTGGTCACAGTGGATTTAAAGGGAAACTCGGTCCATTTTTACTTTTAATTGCTTCTTAAGGATGTGCAACAGTTTTTCATTAAAAACAATGGCGGCAATTATAGCCACAAGTGATAGCATCGGTCTCCGCCATTAAACGTGTTTAGAGACTTGTTTGTTTAAGATGCCTGTTGAGTTATAAACTGCAAACTTGCATAAAAACTGTGAAAATTACTTTAGGCAGTCGCTTGAGAGAAGCCTGGTCAAAATCAGTAAGAAGTTTAACGAGAAGAATTTAGGCTGGATCATTTTTAAGAGCTTTTAATGATATAATGATTTTCCCACACAGAAAAATACACACTAATTATGCATTTTTCTGCATTTTGCGCTGAGTGAAGAAGAATGAAGAAGAATTCTAAATTGGAAATGTCATGCCACGAGACTTGAGGAATAAAAGTTGTAAGAAAAAATGTTTTCTTTCAACAAAAAAATTTACCTAAAGGGGAAGTGCACGGGTGTTTAATACTGCTTGCATCTTAGGGTACTTACACCACTTACTAATAACTAATGTATTGAGCACTAGCTTATTAACAGTAACAGTGGGTTGGTAGTTGTGAACAAAAAAGCAACACTTAACTCCAGTCATATTGTAAAGTGGAAAGTATGATGCTGCACAGGTAGTTATTAAAATAATTAACACTATCACTAAAGGTACCAATATAACTATTACAAAAGGTACCATCATAAACACTAGTAGGTATCAATAGGTGTACCCATATACAGTGCATACCTTTAATTATTAGTACAAGTACCATCAAAAGTACCAATAATGATCACTGTAAGTACTAGAAAACTTAAATACTAGACATACAGGTAACTATTTCTTTAGAGCTCAGTTTTTGTACCACAATTAGTTCAACTAAGTGCCACCATAGTAAACACCTATTACTGCAGTCTAAGGCTAAAGTGTATCAGAGAGAACATCAGTTTTAGCTGTTAGCTGAGGCAAACTCAGCATGCTAGCAGCGTTTGTTACTAAATGAAAATAAATTAAAGTACAGTTTGAGGTGTGCTGCTGTTTTAACATACAGTACATTGTCTTGGACGCAGCAACATGAGGTCTCATTCTGTGAACAAAAACTTAAATATCCGGCAAGTCTGACATCGCAGTTCATCTTTGGTCTTACAACAGTTTTAACTTTTGCTCCAGACTCACTACGAGCCACAGTTTTAAGCCACAACTCAACATTTTCCTCACAATCATACATTTTTGATCACATACAGCATAAATCGTGTAGTTAACAACGGCTTTAGGTGTGAGTGCTTGTGTTTTTCTGTTTTCATGCACTGTCTTTGTCTAAAACTACAAACATGACAATCAAATTAATTAAATGCCACAATTAAATGAAGAGTCAGAAACAGCAGTAGAGTAAAGGTAATCTGTTTTAGCTTAATAATTAGAACCGCCTATAAAAATGTATGAGAGTGATTGTTCATTAGGCCAATAAAAATGAATGTCTTCTGTAACTCAGCTAAAATGTGCTGTGCTGCCCACTAACCACATTACCCTCTTCCCACCTCCTAATCTGTTTATATTTTACATTGCATTGCATCATATCCTTACATGCAGCATTATATTCTGCTCAGCCCTGTCGCTGTTGGTGTAAAATCATACAAAACTCTGAGATTTTCATTACATAACAATGAGATTTGTTTTCATTTGTCAAACGTCAATCTTCCACATAATTAATGATTAGCAACACTGTCTATTATTGTAATGATTATTTGCCACTTTCTATTGTTATGACATTGGCAGCTTGCAAACATCAATTTTGCCTCCCCTCCAGCAAACTGAATGGCAGCTGTCAGAACAATCACAGATTATTATTAAGGTCAAGACACTTGTCAATCACGTTTTTCCAAACAACAATAGAGAAAAATCATATCCTTGGATAAATTATTTCATGGTCTCTGATGTGTGATCACCTTTTTCATTGGATTTAGCTTTATATTAGTGATTTAAAAACATATAAATGAACAATATATATATATATATATTTTTATCATTCACAGACATAATGGCGTGATGCAACAATAAACAATAAAAACAAATAAAACATTGTGACTGTGTAGTGTTTATTTTTGTTGAACTACTGTTTTTATATGTTGTTTTATGAAGCTTAGCAGTGACCGCCCTCTCCTTAGTTCTGCAGCATAGGGAAAAGTAATACAAGGATGTACTGATCCAGCTTTTTCAGTCCCAATGCCGATTTTGATTCTGTGACGTTAAGAATCTGCTTGAAAATAGCTTTTTTTATTTCAAAACTTGTTAACATGTTGGAAATCGGTCTTATAGTGTTATGTCACTGTAATTTATTGCACAAATAACAATTTAACAACCAATCCAGCAAAATTTCATGGATCTACACCGATATTTGATCCCAGTATCGAATCAGTGAATCGCTACTAAGAAGCTAATCAGCTACTAATCATCAAATGAGTAAACTCTGCCGTATACTGAGAGCGTGTTCGGTGCAAGGCGGGACTTGCGGATAACTTAAGCGGAAGGCTTAAAACCAATGTCCCCTTGTACACAGACGTCGGAGCAGTGCGAGTGTGCAGAAAGAATCCGTACAGAGTCTATTTTTGTCGGAGGTCGCAGCGATCTGATGCGACTTTGAACTCTCGTGGGATTCTACGTGAATCCGCGTGGCTTTGGGCAAACACGGACCGCAATGGGCTGTAGCTAGTGTACAAGGCACTTCACAAAAACTTGCACGTGTCACACACCGAACTCGCCTTGCAGTCTGACAAAAAAATGTATTTCAAATGCAATTCTAAAAAGTTTTAATAACCACAAAGTTATTAACGTCTTGCAAGATTTAAGTTTTGAAGTTTTAAGGATACAGGTTAGCACATAGCTAGTAGTTAGCCTGTCATGTGTCTTTCAACTCTTAATAATTGAATTTTTAAAACATCTATAGGGGAATTTAAACTGGAAATCTGAACTTTCATAACCAGGTCGATCTCCCACTTAGTTGTTTTTAAAATGTACTAAAAATGGCTCGGCTTGTTTTGGTCATTGGTCGTTGCATTCTGTAGGGGCTTCTAAAAAAACTTCAAATTGCACTTGTGTGCTTTGATATTTTGTTAATGCCAATAAAGAATAACACTCCCTCTTTCCCAATGTGCTTGGACTCTAACAAGGTAATAGTCCGAATGTATCAACAGGTAAATGCTACAGCTTTATTTTAACAATGCCTGTGTATCCAGGTCCCAAAGCTATTTCCTCTTTATCATCCTGACAATATGCCGTTGTTGTTTATGTGCATGTAAATACGGGAGCAGCAGCACTGCATTGTTAACTCTGATTTTTTCACAAACTGCAGACAGTCGATTCAAAAACATGTCTCCTTCCTTCACCGGGCCTCGGGGGATCGCTCACAAGTACAAATCAGGTCAGCTCATATCACACACCTCCTCAACATTGTAATTTGGTGCATGTTTTTTCACGCAACCACAAAGCAGCAGCGTCAACAGAGAAATCAGATCTTAGTGCTGAACCGGAGATGTGAAAGACGGCTGACAGGTTTGTTTGAAGAGCCACGGGAGGCGGACATTTCCTGAGACTGGTATCAGGCCCGGCAAAAAATATACAGGCTACTGTCAGATCAAGAAGCGAGAGGGAGTTCATAAACAGGGAGGAGGGAGGCGTTTGTGAAGGAGAAATCATCTTTATTATAGCAAGTATTGTGTTTGAGATGCCACTTTTAGTTTAATTTAAAATCTTAGGTGGGAAAAACTTATATTCAACTTATTCTGCCCTGCCCACTTTTCTTGGCAGCACATTTCGGATTTAGTTGTGGTAGAATTCAGTCACTGGGTTTATTTTAACAGTTAAATCTATCAGAGTTGCCAACTACGCTTCTTAGCGACTTTGGGTTTGGTTCTTTTTTTTGGAAAGTCGTTTGTGAATACAAGTTGCTGTTTGTTGGGCTTGCTCCTGAACGACACTTTGACGTCATATACAAGGTGATTTTTTTGCATTTTTTCAAGTTTGATTCACAAAAATGTACCCACTAATGACATAAATATGGACTTTTAGCATACCTTTTTGTGGTAAAGTCTTTATTAATGACCAAATACTATTTAAAACATGCCAAAATCATTAACCATCGCTTTGCTGAGACGCATAATGTTTAATTAATTGATTATTTAATTACTCCGTGTCTTACTATCCCAGTGTACTATGTACAGTGTGACTCCATTTTGGCAGAGAAGATGGCATTAACAGTGGCAGTCGCAATTATCAAACTTTTTCAGAGTTTTAAGGAATGTGGATTATTTTTGCTGACTGGGATTACCAAAAAAAAAAATGAAACCCAGAGCATTTCAAAGAGTTGTCAAAGCTCCATTATGAAGACAGAAGCAGATTTCGGCAACTAAGAGAACTAAGTGAGTAAAGAAACTTGTATTAATGAAGCTACAAATGTACTTCGGTACACAAATACACCTGAGAGAATTACATAATCACATCCTTCACTTTACACTGCAAACAACCAATTGTTTATTAAGAATATTCCACAGTATGGCATTACACAACTGTCTATATCGCCAGCTGCAGTGAGAAGCAAATTCACAGTAAGAATGCATCTATTTCAAGTTATTTTGAGCAATACAAGTTTTAATAATGCAAGATAGTTAAGTTTAGCCATACAGTGGAAATATCCAAGCCAAGTAATAGGCAGGTGGTGCGCCATAAAAGTTTCATTGCGTATCTTTAGGGTGCGTTTACACATGGGTTTGGTTGACTTTAAGTGACCTCAGTTGTCCTATTGGTCCTGTTCAGAAGTCATGCAATTAGCATTTGTTCAATCTCACCAGAGTAGACTAAATAAAGTGGATTTTATGTGTGATGTTATGTTATTTTGAGGTTAAGATGTTGCAGGTGTTTGTTACAGAGATGAGGAAGCTCTTAACACACATGATAACTTGTATTTAGTCTAACTTTTTGTCGACTGTTTGTTGTCATGGGCAATTCTGCAAAAAATGTTAGCCAGTTTTTAAAAATCTAATTTTATGCTATTCCAGTTGTCCTCAAGAGATTTTCTGAAGTCTAACTTGTAAAATCAAACTAGAATACCCACACAGTTTGGAATTCCTACTCGGAAAACATTGCAGATCTCAAGTTGATCCAAGTAAAACAATCCAACATGGCTGCCCCCTTTGGTGAATGTTTATCCAGCAGTTAAAACATTGATGGTTATTTTCCATTTAGTTGCTCTCTACTGTCCACCACTGTTTGTGAACCACCTGCTCCTGCGCAGTTGTTGAGTCTCTGCCGTTATAAATGCCTTGTAAGTTTGGAAGGTTAATGTGAAAACAGCATGGATTCACTTTCAAGTATTGATTTATAACTAGCAAATGTATAAAAACTGTCTGGGTTAATACATTTATTCGCATTTTGGCTGACTAGACCACTTTCCTATAACTTGATTTGTCATTAGGCTACATAAACAGGTTTGTGTTGCCTATACATTTTCAGACTTAACCAACATAACACAGATATTCAGGAGAAAATGTGTATTTGATAATAATTGGAATGGAGCATTAAAAATATCGGATATAGTCTTCAAGCATTATAACTAATTTGTAAGAGTTTTCATGGAAAAGTTCTGCATAGTAAATACATAAAATGATCAATAATTTAGAAGGTGCAAGAAGCCATTTTTTGCAGACCACATAGTTCTCCTGTGTGCCTGATCTCACAATACTGGCGATACAGTTTTTCTAGTTATTGTCAATGCCAATTTACTTACATGGATTTTTAATGCAATGGGTGATGCGCAGTGGGACAGTTATTGCACAAGAATCTCCTGGTCAGCTAAGACGTTAAATAGATCAGAGGCAGATATTGTCCAAAATAAAGGTTTGGCAGAAATACAGCGAGCAGCCAATCGTAACCTGTGTGTGTTATTGTAGAGAATCTCTCCGTCTCGGCTTAATACTGCTGATGCTTCACAGAACTGCAGAGCCATGCATTTATTACATCGAGTTACTGTTGGAGTAAGACAGAAAGATGGGTCAGATTCAGGGGTTTTTCCAGTTTGAAATTTGATTCTTCCAGTTTGAAATTTGAGGTAAAGTTTTCACCAATCTTGCAGGTCTGTTGCTTATGAATAATGTGTGAGTTGCCATTGAAGATAAACAATATTGCAATGTCGAACTATAACAATCAATGTTGCAATGGTAAATGTATTCTTGTGCCATATTTTGTTGCTGCATGTTTAGCCTGATTGCACAGAAAATCTATATCCAGACACTTGACACTTGAGCAATGTTTGGATAAATGTGTACTCCTATAATAGCTCTAAAACCTCCAGCAATACCTTTAATACTAAGTCAAAAAGTAATCAACCAATTTTAGTTAATCTCAATTAGTGCTGGGCAATATTGACAAAAACAAATATCTCAGTGATTTTTCAGCGTATATCTCAATGATGATATTTGGACAATATTCTGTCCGTCCAACATAAACCTGTTAAAACTGGTCTTCAAATTTGTTACTACACTAGAAAAAAGCAACCTGAACTATGCCAAGAAATTATTAAATTACTTTTCATATGACTTATTTATTGTGATTTAGTTAGTTTAGTTTAGTCTTTATTTGAAGGGACAATGTAAAAAAAAAAAACAGAGATGTTCTGCACCAGATTAGATAGCTAGTTTCCATCTGCAGTCCCTGAGTTACAGAAATAAATAAAGCAGTGCAATTATTCTCATTCAACAAAAAGAGCAATTCAACCAGTCAGACTCACTCACAAACACAGCATCAATCATACGCTAGCATCTGATTTAGACAGATGTTTCCTGACATTTTCTGACACATTCACTTGCTATTTGACTTTCTTAAATACAATTTGCTTGCTCCAATGGCAATCTAAGTCCAAATTGATAAAAAAAATTTACTGAAAGGAAGTAAAAACTTATTACAGGCGTATTCCATTGTTCTACAAGATGGTCATTTTTCTCCTGACAGACAAATATTTGTCAAATTAATTACAAAAGTGCAGCAATCTCCTATTTTCCTGTTTTGTGAAGCATCCATTTATTAAACAAACTCTGATACAAATAAACTTGTTTTGTTTGCTAGAAAATTTACAGCATCACTTATGTAATTTTGGTTGTAAAATACCTCTTTTGATGCATGTTTTTACAGCACAATATACTTGATATTAAAGGGACTATACTCGATTTTTTTGCAACAATATAACTTAAAATCAATTTCCCCCTAGCACTGATATCTGGTTAATGTGTCTAATCAGGTGGAAATTAGTCCGTAATGTCCTGTCTATGTCTAATAATATCTCGTTTGTGGCCAACTTTTTCTGTTTTTGTTTTTAGCATTGTGGCTAACTGTTGCTAGCATGGAGAGTCACCTCGCCGCTAAAAGCTGTGAAAAAACTTTAAAACTCATCATGATGAACAATTCTGAAGCTCAGAATGCATTAGTTACGTAAGGAAATCATGTAGACTGAAGGAAAAAGATTAAAATTAATTATTTCTGTTTGTTTACATTTTTAGGATGCAAAACTCAGGTACAGTCCCTTTAAATTGTTGCGTATCTTAAGAAGAACATTCACAATATTATCTAAATTTTAAAATATTGCCCCGCTCAAATCTCAATAGACAAAAAAAAGACTGCACCTGAGTTGTAAAAAAACAAAACAAAACAAAAGTCGCTAGTATTAAACTTTTTACAGAAGTAATGAAAGTGAATTCATATTTTTCTTTTATTACTTTACAAGCACAAAAAGATATACGTTTGTAGTTATAAGTCTGAATCGCTCCTCCTTAGATCACATGTGTTAAATTAAATGGTTGCCTTGTTTATTGCTAATTACGCTGCAGTTTGGTGGCTATGCCCATGCTCAGTTATGTCCCTGCTGTCATTGGCGAACAATAGCCCCTCGCTGTTAGATAGATGTAGCGGCTGCTGAGAAAGACCCACTCACTCCATCTGTGTTTTTGTGACTGTGTGCTGTGGGCCACCGGGCGAACAAAGGACCTCCATGACACCAGGGGCCCGGGACAGGAGCACGAGGGGGAAGGGTGAAGGAGGGAGTGTACTGACGACTATAGAGGAGCTGCAGAAGAGGATCAGGGAAATGAGAACGGAAGACATGGTTTAATGGTTTTATGTTAGAGTTCTTTATTGTTCCCCAAAGCTCTTGTGAAGTCTGAACTTTGTAGGTCACAAGTCAATGCAGAAGAGTCGGTAAGTCCAAGTATAGCGCAGACCAAAGTAAACAAGAAAGTAGAGACATGTTTAAGTTATCCATATTGAAAATGTTTAGGTGCTATATTTAGGGAGGCACTCATCCAGCTTTTACAGTTTCATTACTGATTTAGATAGTTTGGCCCTAAGAATCTGTCGACACTCAATAACAACCAAACCCATTTTCAACTTGTTTTGAAAATGGGTCCTGTAATGTAACGTATATTTATTGAGCAGATAACAACTTAATCTAATTTAATTTGTACTGTTTTTGTGTCCTGTGTATGGACTGTGTCTTTGTGCTTGTTGCATGTTCTATTGACATTAGGGCTGGGCGATATGACAAAAAATTTATATCATGAGTTTTTTTTTTTATCATCTGCTTTTCAGAAAGTTTCAACTTCACGGTTAACGACTCGATCCAGTTGTCAAAGACTGAAAAGTGTCGCCCGATTTGAAAAACAAGCGACCAAGTCTTTGAAGAAAATACCAAAACAAAGTACCTCAACCTTTCAACAAATTATTATTAAAATATGCTCAAATTCACCTCATTTATGACCTGAAAGTGTGGCTTAAAACAGTGGTTCCCAACCTTTTTTCCTCGAAGCCCCCCCTGACTGAACGGGAGGCTTGTCGAGCCCCCCCTGTTTAAACCAGTGGCCTCTAAATTGTTATTGTATGATGAAAATTAGGATTAAAAACATTTATTTCAGCCAAACAAACAACTATTGTGGTGTTTTGGTGGTTAGAGTTGTGTTTTTTACTAATAAAGTTTCACTTATAACTACTTTTAGAACTTGACCCTCTGACCAGACAAAGCTCTGGGGACCCCCTGGAATCTCAGGCGCCCCCCCCTGGGGGTCCCCGCCCCCCAGGTTGGGAACCACTGGCTTAAAAAACCACAACCTTCAAAATTCGTAAGAGACTGAAAAAAGAAGCCCAAAGTTGCCATAAGGAAGATGAGAAATCACGATATGACGGTTTTCATTGAAAAAGCAGATTGATGAGCTATTTTTGTCACAATATTGCTCAGACCTAATTGACATCAATCTGTCAATAGTAAAAAAATGAACCTACATGGCCTACTCTAGCACACATAAAAAACATATGTGACGTAACGACTATGTTTGTGACACTCTCTGGATTTATTTCCAAATACTTTAGAGTTTGACTATGGCAGCCATCTTTAACTCCAGAACACGCTGCATGTGTCAGCTGGAAGTACAAGTTCTCTGTGCCCGAGAACAGCTGCCTCTTGGTTGTCTGCATGCTAACCCCGGGCTCAACTCTCTCAACTTCTCTCACAGAAGATAGCTCACATGTGGGTTACATGAGGCCTCAAAAGCATACAAGTATTAAGGAAACTAGCCTATGAGCTGTCGCATTTCATCATTTATCACAGCAAAGTAGTGTCGCAAGAAATTTGGAAGAGGATTATTAAAAATAACAAAACATCCAGGACCAGACTGGCACTGCTGCTGTGACTAAATTCCCGACAACCCTCTTTTGAGCGATGTGAATAGAATAGTTTGGGGCCTGGACTACCAGCAGAACTACTAGTATTTTGTTCATTGTCAACTTTGATTGTATGCTGGGCAAATGTTGCACAGACAAAGCGTCCAACAGCCTGGAAATCAAATCTTGTTGTGAGCTTCCACCGTGCGACCGTGACCTTGGGTGTCAGAGTGATTTGGTGGCGCTCGCTGAAGGAGAACCTCTACAGGAAAAAGACACTACAGTATAATTGTACACAAACACTGTCTATTATTTCAGTCAACAGCTTCTTATTATATTAAAAACACATTCAAAAGTCTCTGGGGTTGAGTTTATCCTTGTACATTCTACTCCTTTCCATTTTGTCCTGTACTCAACAAACAGATGTACTGTCGTGTTCATCCATAGTTCATTTTGTGTAAATCTGATGTTTGATTATCAGGTCTCCCCCAGACGTCTGTTACGACTTCAACAATAGACTACCGCAGGTCCCTCTGTCAGTGTGCGTCTGTGTGTGTATATATGTGTGTGCATGGTAATCACAGAGCTCTTATCAGGCCCCGTCAGACCAGCAGAGACCTGACATGCTCCCCGCTGATAACTGCCAACACGGTCGTCTCCTCCCTCTGTGGCGCTTCCAATGGAGAACTAATACAGCTCCAAATAAAAGAGAGAGATCATTACAGGACAAGCGCTACAGTGGAGACAAGTGGCCTTTTGCATAGAGTGTGGTTTAAAAAGGCTTTGGGACAGTCAAAGCAGAACAATACAAAGTGACCCACAGTGTGATTTGCAAGCGTCAGCAGAATCGTGTATGCCATGGGTAATAATAATAATAGGCCGTTTTTGGAAACTCATTAAAAAAGAGAAAAGACAGAACAAAGAAGTTACCTTGGTTGTGATGCAAAAGCTCCTCGCTCAACTCTTTACTGCTCATGCAATGTTTAATTTAGCTCACACAATCACAATAATATCTTTGCTTGAGATGCTACACACCATTTCCACTGTTCTCTTAAAGGGGCTGTACCCATATTTTATTTTATTATTAAAATTTGTATCTTCTAAAGTTACATTTGTTTAGGCCAAGTACCAATACAGTATATATATACATATATATAGAGAGAGAGGGATTATCGGTCAATGTTACTTTCCGCTCTACTGTGCATGCCCCATACAGAAAGAAACGCTTTCAGTCTAGTTAGCTTGGGAATCTTCTTTGATTTAAACAACAAAACGGGACGAGAACGAGCTGTTTCAGGTACGAACCTACAGTATGTGTTGGACGTCTGGCTCCTGAAGCTTGACACAGTGTTTTTCTTGCCATTTTTTTCACTCACCCAGGTCGAATTTCATTAACAAATGTTGAATTAACGGCATAACCTTTATTGTTGCACAGTAATAAACTCTTGTTAGCGTTGGCTAGTGTTGTTACTCCAGCTTAGTCAATCAGGAAGTACAATCGACCAATCAGCAAACAGAGCTGAAGCTGTGTGTTGGCCAGAACCAACCCAAGTTGAGATAGTAGACTTTATACTCTTTTGTCCTTGTGTTAAGTATTGACTTAGAGTATATTATTGTCTTTCCATTTGTAAGTTTACCTCACGGCAACAATCACTTACACACATTTCTAAACAACAAACCTTCTACTAATCGTTTCTGTGTTCGAGCAGCGATGAATGAAAGTTAAAAAGTCCCTGCCTACTGTGAAGCAAACAAGGCCCGTGCAATGTGAGGCCGATGCACACTAATATAATGCAAAAGCAGCTCTTGAGGTAGAAATGAGACTATGTCCAGTCTCCATCAACTTGTTGTTCCTACACAGTTCTGCCAAAATTGGATTACCAAAGCTTTCCAAAAATTCTAATCTTGGCCAAATGAACTATTTCAAATCCAAGTCTAACCCTTAACCCAACCTACGGCTGCTCGATTATTATGAAAATAATAATGCCAAAGATTAAATCATAATTTAAACCACGATTATTCAAATGATAGTTTGTTTAGAAAGACTGCAGAGCGTTAGTGTCCCTTAAATGCAGGACAGAGATAAAATGCAATATGTGACATCTCAGATAAAAAAACTTACATTTATTTTACGATTGTACAGAAACCACTGTTTTTCCATATCAAGAAAATAAAGAGCACTTATGAACAGGTTTATAGGTTACGGTCAATAATCACAATTACTCGGTTACACAATTTTTCTACACGATTACAGCAAGAATCATAGCCTAATTGAAATGAAAATTCGATTAATTGCACAGCCCTATCCTAACCTTAACCATAACGTGAAAATTGCAACCATTGCAAAGTGGCCGCAGCCTAGGATCATTTCTTTGGGTTGGATCTTCCGCAAAACAGGAAGTGCACTTTTAAACTGCATGCTACTTGTTTGTCATTGCATTTTTCTTTTTCCAACAAAGCTATGCCACACAAAATCACTTTGAATAGGTGACAATGCAAGCAAATGTTTATATTTTATTATATTTACTTCAAACATTTGGGAAAGGTTTGGGTTCAGGTTTAGATTTTTAGATTTAGGCTTAAGTTTAGAGTTTAGGCAAGGTATGCAATCTGTGTGTAACTTCAAATATGAAAATAATGATTTGAGCAAAACTTTGCTCTGTGTTTTTAAGGTTGTAAAAGGTGCTTATACACTCACTGCTTTGGATAATTAAGATGCTAAAAGTGTATGCAAAAAATAAGAAATACCTCAACAAACTGTTTAAAATGTAATAACAGATTTTTGCATTTTGAAGAATGCAAAAATCTGACGTTAAAGATGTTGTACCTGCTTTTCAAATAAGCAGGTACAACATTTTTAGCTTTGGCTGTTTTAGCGCCGTGACCAAAGATTGAAACCTAAAGGCATTTCTCTCATAAATTATCCACTTACATTCAAAGCTAATGCATAAACCATCAAAGCAGTGTATTATTTAGCAAGCATTTTCTGCCCCAGCTCCCCAACCTGAGGCGTGCGTACAGGTTGGCCCGACTTGTTTGCTCTGCGCCCCACGAGCTCTGATTTGGGCTTTCGTGGAGGAGAGAATGAAGAGGATAAGATCAATCATTAGGGCATATTCAGCGAAAGACTCTTAACCCGGGAACACATACACACTTACAGAAGACAGAGACAGCCGCGTAATGAACAGTCAGGGGAGTCCATCGCCCCTTCTGCTCACATTTAGACTCTCGATTGCTCATAACCTTTGAACTTTGGGGGTCAAGAGGTCAACGTCGCAACCCTGAGGCCCCCTCTGAAGCTAACCCCAATAAAGCTCCTTTATAAAAATGTATCTTCTCAAATACAAGCCTCGCTTACACAATTAGACGAGGCAAAGCTGGGAGGAACAAGGTCTTCTGAGGTAAGCTTCAGAACATTTAAAAATGTATTTAAGAATTAAACAATTGTTTTTATAATGTGATTTTATAAACAAGTCGACTCTTTATTTCTAAAATCAAGTTCATTATACTCACTCATATTTTAAAAGGACTTTGTTAATGCTCTTACAGACATTTGTGCATTTTTTGTTAATACGTATTAACATTTGTAAGATAAAATTCCATTTTCTGTTTAATTCAATTCAATTTATTTTTGTAGAGGCCAAAATCACAACAAAAAGAGGACTCTGAGGACACAATTGTTAATTTAGCAAACAGAAATGTTAGAAAATCACTGGTCAAAATTACTGTTACGAAGGACCCTTAAAGGGGATCTATGTAAAATTTACTTTTCTGGGTTTTAGCCATGTTACAAGTGTTCTTCCATCATTTGTTTACCCAAAGTTGTATTTAGATTGATTCCTGCAGGTTTGAGTTATCTTGTTTTGTCCTGCAGTTGATGCTCCAGTGTTCAGAAAATCCCTGTTTTCACCTACCCTGCTAAATTGTCTGTAATTACATGTGATTACTCAAAAATTCAGATTCCGAGTTAAACAAGTAGGGTTAAAAATGTCAGGTATTTATGTGATTTCCTCATTTATAATACACATTTTTACTGCTAAGTTTATAGTTCAATTTGAAATCTATCCATTGAATGTGAATGTCTTAAAAACACACTGAAATAACGCTTTTTTGGTTAGTTGAATTTTGCTATTAAGATTTGAAACCTGATTTATCATCCTACTCTACTGTAAATCGTAGTTCAAAATTACCTCAATTCAGTCATCCATTGTTGTTTGTTGAAATCGTTGTTATTCTCGTTTTTAGATCATAAGCAAATCCACCAATGCAGATGAAAATAACCTCTCAGGAGATGCAACAAGGCGGATCTAAGTCAGACCAAGGATTTTAATTCGAGGTACAAGGTTTTAATATTCAAGGACAAAAGCGGTAAACAACTACAACTCAATTGCATATGGCTAATTAGCATAAATCAGCATATACCGGGTGTTAGCCGTGCACAATTAAGGTTGTGCTGACATGTCCACATACTGTTGTACACTACATGAATACCTGACAAGTGTAAAGCCAACAGTGGTGTCTCGGCTATTACAAGCTTCATTTGCTCGCAATAATAGTCGGGTCAGAATCCAGTGATAAAACAGAGATAATTATAATGTTTTCTTAACGTTATAGGAAGAGGTATAATAAATATTGGTCACTTTATTCTAGGTTAAATCATGTTATCTAATTGGTAATACCTAGTTTAAATGCCTTGATTAAACAAAAAGATGCTAATTTGACAATTTCATTCTTAAAGGAGACCTATTATGTAAAATCTACTATTCTGAGTTTTTAACCTCGTTACAACACAGTTCTCTCATCATTAATTTCCCCAAAGTTGTATGTGGATTTGCATGTCTGAGTTCTCTTGTGTTGTTCTGCAGCTGATGCTCCAGTGCTCACAAAAGCCCTGTCCTCACCTACCACCTATTCCCACCCACTTGTCTGTGTCTACTATCAATTACTTAAAAATTAGGATGGTGTGCAAAACACGTAAAGTTCAAAATGTTTGTGTAGACAATTTTCAACAACAAAAATTTTATTTTTTAAATCTGCTTTTTAAAATACATTTTTACAATGAAGAGTCCGAGTTTATCAGTTCTGCAGTTTTTAACATAAAGTCAATGGAGCTGTTTCTATTTCTAAGCCGTTTTCAGACATTTTGGTGTTTTGCAAGCAACAAAATGTGAAATATTTATTTGCACATGCCATTGTCTTTTCCTAAAGTCAAAATCAGTAATTAATTTTCTAAATCTTTGGTTGACTAAACTATTTGTTCATATAAATGAAGATGTGGTTTCTGCTTTAGTAAAGTAAAATAGCTGTTAAAGGTGCACTTTGTACATTTAGGGGATAAATAGAAAATTAAAACTATACTTTAGATCTAGAACATCCTTAATGGTGATAATGTGGAGGGGGAAAAAGAGTTTTACATGGAAACATACAGGAGAAGACTACATTTCAGGCCAAATAATTGTTCCTTTTGTGGTCATTCAAGTCTGATTGTAGAAAAGACAAAGATTTATATTATTTATTAAATGTATCAATTACATCTAAATTACAAAAACAGCTTTTACTGAAGTTTATTTTTGCTCAAAAAGTTACACAGTGAACATTTATTCTTAACAAAATGCAATTACATCAAGTTTTTCAGATTTTAGATTTAGACGTTAAGCATCCATTAACTTGAGTTTTATCGTTTAACGGTAGAACTTAACGTTTAGTGTAAAAACTTGCTCTATCGTATTTTATCAGTTGCAATTATAAGTCAGATCTCAAAATAAGCTTTGTTACAGTTGAATATTGTGCATTAAAATATCACAATTGCCTCCTCAGATTACAATATTATTCACTTGAAGAAAGCTTTACAACATTTTCTGTAAAAGTGGAGAAGAAAAATACCCGTCTCTCTGTGGAGTCTCGTCCGACAATGAAAAAAGCAGAGAATTGTGGTTTGATTGAGAACTCGTTGAAATCTCGTCTTAAATTACAGGAATCAACACATTATGGGGAAGCGGCGCCGGGTCAAGAGGCGCTGAACTCTGGGCCGGGCGCGTGTGGGAACTCCAGTGTGCACATGACAGCTCGTTAACGGGACGGAATCTGACCGACAACCCCAATCACTCCCCCACTCTCACCCCTCAGGCTGCACGGCAACAAGGTCAGACTGAACACAAAACAGAGGAGAGAAGAGAGGGGGAGAGAGAGGGGGGGGGGGGGTAGAAGGAGAGAGAAAGAGAGAGAGAGAGAGAGAGAGAGAGAAGGAGAGAGAGGCAGAGAGAGAGGGAGGGAAAGAGAGAGAGACGAAGAGGTTGTTGATAAAGAGCAGGGAAGAGAGAGAAAGAGAGAGGGAGAAATGGAGAGAGAGGATGAGAGCCAGAGAAGGAGAAAGAAAGAAACAGAGAGAAAAGGAAACAGACAATGAGAAAGACAGAGAGAGAGAGAAAGGAGGTTGGTGATAAGGTGTAGGGTAGAGAGAGAGAGAGAAAGAGGGGAGAGGGAACGATATGGAGAGAAAAGAAAAGACAGAGAGAGAGTATGGATGGGTGAAGGAGAAAGACAGATATATGTAAGTATGATGCAGGGAGAGTATGAGAGAGAGAGGGGGAGAGAGAGACAGAGAGAAAGAGGGAGAGACAAAGAGAGAGGGAGGGAAAGAGAGAGACGAAGAGGTGTTGATAAAGAGCAGGGAAGAGAGAGAAAGAGAGAGGAAGAAATGGAGAGTGAGGGAGAGAGAGAGTAAGAAAGAGAGAGAAACAGAGAGAAAAGGAAACTGACAATGAGAAAGACACAGAGAGAGAGAAAGGAGGTTGGTGATAAAAAGCAGGGAAGAGAGAGAAAGAGAGGGAGAAATAGAGAGTGAGGGAGAGAGCAAAAGAAAGAAAGAAAGAAAGAAAGAAACAGAGAAAAGGAAACAGACATTGAGAAAGACAGAGAAAGAGAGAAACTAGGTTAGTGGTGAGAAGGGTAGAGAAATATAGAGAGACAGACAGAGACAGAGAGAGAGAGAGAGAGAGAGAGAGAGAGAGAGAGAGAAAGGAGGTTGGTGATGCAGGGTAGAGAGAGAGAAAGAGGGGAGAGAGAACGATATGGAGAGAAAAGAAAAAGAGAAGGAAAGAGGGTAGAGTATGGATGAGTGAATGAGAAAGACAGAGATATGTAAGTATGAAATAAAAGGAAAGGGACAAACACAGATAGGAGAGAAAGAGAGAGAGATGAGGAGAGGGAAAGAGAGGAGAAAAGAGAGAAAAGACAGATTAAGTGAAAGAAGAAAGATAACTAGAAAAGAGAGAAAGACAGAGAGAGAAAGGCAGAGAGAAATAGAGGCAAAGACAAGGAGAAAGTAAAGGGGGTTAGAAAAAAGAGGATAAAAGGCAGAATGAAAGAGGTGAAAGAGGTGACAGAGAAGGGAGAAAATACGTGAAAAGAGCAAAGAGAGAAAGAAAGCAAAAATAGAGAAACTGAGTGATGGAGTCAGAGAGAAGACATATACAAAAAAGAGTGAAATTGAGACAGAGACGATCAGAGAGAGAGAGAGAAAGAGAGAGAGAGAAAGAGAGAAGAGAATAGCAGAAGGAGGAAAAAAGTGGGAGGAGGAAAAAAGAGAAAGGGCTAGAAAAGAGGTGGATGTTTAAAGATGAAATGAGAGAAAGACAGAAGAAGAATTGATGTGAGAGAGAGAGAGAGAGAGAGAGAGAGAGAGAGAGAGACAGAGAGAGAGAGAGAGAGAGAGAGAGAGAGAGAGAGAGAGAAAAGTAATAGAGAGGGGGGAGGGGTGGAGTAGCCTGCAAGGTGTCAATTCGTATAATTTACTTGGAAACAACAATAATAAAATAATGACAAGCCTGACACGACAAAACTTTATTTCCTCTCCTTTTCATCAGCATTTTCTGAAAACCCCGCAGAGACAGACAGCGCAGACACACAAATAATTAGGTGAGCATAAATCTACAGAGAGACAGGCAGGTTCGTTACAATGGAAAGTGAAGGCAATTAGTGACAGTAAACAGAGCTGCAGTACACCCGCTTGACCACATGGGGCTGGCTTCAGGGGTGAGCGAGTGCAGCTAATTTAGTATGGGCTAATTTGTTAATGAATCGATTTGGTTGTCTCGTTGAGTTAGTTGGAAAATGTGAAAGTAAAAGAGATAATTATGCCATGTTTGGTGTTTTGTTCACATGATCACTCGCCAAGAATATATTAGTATTAGTATTAGTATTATTAGTTCAGGTTATTAGTTGGTTGGTTGGTTTGTTAGCAACCGCAAAGACATATTGTGACTTAAGTTCACAATAAAATCCAAAGTTAAAGGCGCTGTATCTGAATTTTAGTGCCCTAAAAACAGTCCTTGTGCCAGAGGAGACAGGGCGTTCTCTGTAGCTGGTCCTAAGCTCTGGAACGCTCTGCCCCTCCATGTTAGATCCGCTCCCACCGTAGAGTGTTTTAAGTCTCGTCTTAAGACCCACTTTTACTCTCTGGCTTTTAACACCGCGTGAGTTGTGTGGTCCCCTGTGCCTTTTATTTATTTTATTTATTTATTTTTTATTTATTTTATCTTTGTATTTTATTATTGTTTTTAGTTTTTATTTATAGTTTTAGAGTAATTATTTATATTTTAGTGTCCTACTGGTTTTATTTTATTTTATTTATGTTTTTATCTTTTTATTTATTTAATTCTAATTATTATTTTGTGGTGCTATAGTTGTTTGTTTTTATTTTTCATGAGCACTAATGTGGTGTGTTTGTGTTTAGTTTTTTCTGTGCATCACTTTGGAAACGTTTTTAGTTTGTAAAATGTGCTATATAAATAAAGTGGATTGGATTGGATTGGATTTTACTTATGCATTCTGAGTCTTTGAATGAGATTACAAGTACAACTTCCAGGAGTCAGAGCAAATATTGCCCTAACAAAACATTCAAAACATTGTGCCATTCTTGGCGATTCATGTAATTTAAGACGGGATTTCAACGAGTTCTCGATCAAACCACAATTCTCTGTTTTTTCACTGTTGGATGATACTTGACTGAGAAACATTTTATTTTTATTTTCCACTCTTACAGAAAATGTTGTAAAGCTTTTTCTCAAATGAAAGGATACGTTTTATTTGTCCCACAATGAGGAAATTCCAGTGTTGCAATGCAGTTTAACCCTGGGTGTACACTGACACACAGGTGTGTTTGGTTAGGGACACATGTTTCTTGCAAAGTGCCTGTTACACCAGATGTGGTCAACTGCGATCCGGTTTTGTCCAAAACCACTCGGATTTATGTAAATTCCTGTGAGAATGCTTGTATAATGAATTAGAATCAACACCAGACCACTGCGGTCTTTGGGAAATGTTTACTTCATCCGGGTTCTTTCCGCAGACCTGCACTCGCATTCTCATAGACGCACAGGTTTTAAGCTTTTTCTGTTCTGCAGGACCTGACCTCGCCCTCAGTGCACATCTAGGGTAAGAACAGCAGAAAGATAGAAACGTGCCAAAAATATAAAATACATTTTAAAATCTAGACTCAGGCCACATTTAACACGCTCAATTTAAACACTTTGAATATTAAATGTAGAACAATAAACTGCTTGGTCACTATATATCATTATGTCAGAATATGTCTTAATGTTAATTTCAATATTTACAACCTAAAAGATTCAATTGGTTTAACATTAGGCAAACTTGTGTCTCTACAAGGGGTTAAGTTGTCAAACAAGTTGTTGTTTTTAGTTCACTGTAGACTGTGGAGTTTAGGAGTATGGTGAACTGTTTATACTTTGGTTATTTGTTTTTATCAACTTAAGCTGTACAAAAGTCTAATGGTTAAAAACACAAAGTTCATAACCTTGTTTAGCCAATAACATGTTACAAAATGTGCTAACAAGTGTGTAGAAACTTTAAATTACCACTTGTTAGCTCCTGAAAAACTGAAGAGGAAACCGGGAAAGACTTGGGAACAATTATGCCGGCGCCCTCCACCTGACCTCATTATTACCGCTGCAACTTTCACAATCACAAACCAATTGACTTGCTAATCGCATCTTATTTGTGAAAACTAACAATTAATTTCCAAAAGCCTGTCATTTTGTCTTTTTAAATTTCATATCGAGCAACAACATTTCAATTAATCCAGGATTCACTCCACAGATGTCACTGAAATTGGTGCAAACAACCAATTTTCTCAACCCAAACCTTCTCTGAGCTCAATTTGAGGCAACTAGTTGTTTATGCTCGGTGCCGCTTCGCATGTTCTTTGCTTGTTTGCTAAAAAATAGATGTTGATTTATGAGCCAAAGTTTTCTCTCGGGTGCAAATCAGGGTCAAAGTGAATGAATTCTGCACTTCCTGATAAAAAACCCAAGTGGAAGATGAAGTTATTATTAGACAAATATGAAGACACAGCTCTTAAAAAAGATCTCAACCTAATTGCTTATCATTGGAGCTTTCTATGTGTAATTTTTGGCAAAGGGTGACAGTAATTATGGGGTGCACAGGCAGATGTCAGCAGCAAGACCACTACCTGCGGAGTTAGGGGACGGAAATGACAAATAAAGTGCAAAGAAAATCTGGTATGTGAACATTTGGGAAGATCATGAGTCTTATTTATAACATGGCTTCTGTCATCACATTGGATGTTCACAATATCCAAGATGCATTGAGGAGAGCGGAGATTTGGAAAATAGAAATGGGCCAAGCCTGGATCAACCTCACACCAAGATGATAGAGAGATCACAAAGAAAAAGAGACGATTTTAAAAGCAATGTCCTTGTCATGCAGCACACATAAATGTAATGATTGTAAAAGTTAAATGCTAATGCTATTGATGAGCATCTCAGTTAGTGAACTGCGGAGTGACCCACTGTATTTTTATTCTATAGGTGCTAGTATGAGCCTGCAAAAAACAGAAATTATAAATAATCCAAAGGGTGACAACTAGGGATGGGTATCGAGAGCCGGTTCTACTTGGGAACCGGTTCTATTTTTAGCAATCCACTGGAATCGTTAGTCTCCTCTCTTATCGATTCTTCTTATTGATGCCGCTTTGGGCCGCTGTGCCTTTAAATACTGCGTAAACTTCAACCTCACGCTGGGCTGTTACATTCCCAGAGGAAAGAGTAAGCAAGAATGAGATCTCAACAAGGTCTCAGGTATTGCTCCTAGACAATGTTGAGCCTTCTGAGACCAATCTGAGATTTTAGTTTATGTCTCCTGTTTCTCATCTTTTGCTCCATGAGATCAAAGCAGGCCACAGCTCAGTTTCAGCTCCATTTGAGATATGACTGAGATGTCACTATGGTATCAAGTATTTCTCAAATGTTTCTCTAGTCTCATTTGTTGCTCCTAAGAGGTTTTAGGAGCAACAACTGAGAATCTCATCTTTGTCTCGTGAGATGAAAAAGAGATTACATTGAGCAACAAAATTTTCCTCTGGGTTCGGTTTCATTACAAGTACAAGTTTTAGCTTTGGCAAAGCCTAAGTCTCTCACTAATTCGCGTGGATACAGCGCGTTTACGTACAGCGCGCACAGGAAGAGAGAAGAAACGGAGACAATATGTACATGTGGCGCACACGCGGCTCACACACCAGCGCCGTGACAGGCAAGCTTCCCCCATTAATATGAATGTTTGAAGGATAGGCGCGTGCATCTACCGTCAGCTGGGGGGGTATAAACTCTTTCTTTCCGTGCTCCTAATGTACACTCTGTGTGCGTTTTCTTCGAGCCTGGGCGACCTCTCTCTCACTTTCTCTCCTTCGTCTCCAGACGAGTCCCACAACTGTCAGCAGTGTCAGGCCCGAAGTAAATTGTGTCCGCGCCTCGGAGCGCACGAATTATCCGTCTCTAAGCGAGCTGTGTCCCCTTTGTAGTGTATACGGACAGTCCGTTGTGCTGTGCCGTGCGTCCTGACCAGCCGTGCGTCCTGACCAGCGCACACACAGCCGGTCCGGGAGACACGTGCGTTCGCCTCGGACTGAAGCGCGCTGTTCCGCCTTCTCCAAGCGCAGACCGTCACCTGGAGCGGACTTTCTGGATCAAAAAGCTACAGTAGCATAGTTTGTGGAATACGGAGAAAGGCCTGGTGAGCGCAGGGAGAGAGTGATGTGGGTAGAACCAGGACTTCACGTGGCCAAAGTTACACCCTTACATAGCGTTATTAGTGTGATCAATATCAAAATAGTTTATGCCTCTAGCTCTGAAATATTATTTCTGCTCTTCATTTAGTCTATATTTAATTAGTAATCATCATAATATAGTCCACATCATTGTCTAAATGTATTAAAATTAGTTAAAATACATTTTTTAATCTAGATACATAAAACACATAATTTTAAGAATCGATAAGAGAATTGATAAGGAATCGGATCAATAAGAGGAATCGATAATGGCATCGATATCGATAAAATCTTATCGATACCCATCCCTAGTGACAACGATAGGTCTATACAAAACTATCAACCAGATTTTTTAGTTTATTGATTTTAGATAATAATAAGCATGTTCCTTGAATTATTTTCTACTTTTTGATCTTGTATGGGGTCGCAGGTAAGCCTATCTCAGTGACTTTAGGCCTTAGACAGGGGAACACCTTGGATAGTAGCCCACCTTATTTCAGGGTAAACACATTTCTTCTCAAATAATCTTGTAATAGTATATTGCTTTGCTCGTCAATTCTACAGAAATTTGTTTTGTTTTTCAGGCCTCGGTGTATATGAAGCCACCACATTCGTTTTGTAATTGGTTAATTTGCCTATAAGTCATGTCCATTTGAAGTTGTAGAGGAGTATTTATATTGCCAAAGTGTGATCTTGGCTGCGTGACATGGTTTTCATAATATCTTGAATAGTATAAGATGCTATGATAATGAAAAGGTGTTGAGAGTTGAAAAAGCCCAAATTGCAAGCTTAGATCAGTTTTATACTATAGTGACTCAAATCAGATTGCCCATGTCTGCTGCTACAGTTAGTGTCTCGATACAATGACACTGCAGAAGAAAAGGAGAAGAGCTACAAAGACAACCCAGTCAAAGGAAAATGGCAAGTGATTCAAGAGAAATGCAGATGGCTATTTCATGGTTTGGTCGATGAAGGAGAAAGGCGCTGGATTTAGGATTTGTTGTCTATATTGTTAGAGACCAGAGCACTTGAGGTCAGAATGGAGCTGCAGTCAATGGGAAGATCAATGGTATATTTAATTTATTTAAAACAGGAAGTAAAACCTGTTGTTAAGCACGAGCTCGTTTCCTCCAATTCTGTTTGCAACTTTGTTTCGCAAAATGATATCATTTACGTAGTGGAGATGCTTCAAAGTTGTGTGTATGTGGGGTAATAATCAATCTATGAAAATATAGGCTTGGTATAGAATGTACCAGTTGAGGAGGTACCATCAGAGGAACCGTCTGCACAAAGACAGCCACTGAAATATACAGCCACAAGACTCCAACGCAGAACCAAAAGGAGAGTTGGTGCTGAGATCTCCAGAATTATGTAGAGAATTATGCTTTTAATTATTTAGTGACTCCTTATCATCACAAATATATATAATCTGAAAAAACTACTGTCAGTGTAAATGAAAACTTCTTTGACTGAAGAAATTGCAGTTTATTCTCTCTTGTTGACAAGAATCAAAGTGGTCAAAAATTGGAACAACTTCCAAAACTGAGTAAATACATACATACTTTTGGTTACTCATTTGAAAGTTCCCACGAGTTCTGCCATTCATTGTATCCCTCCTTTTGCGTGTATTATTTTGCATATTACTGATATTAACAGAGAAAATGTTCTTTACAACAAACTACAAAGGGGTTTTCAAGCTACAGACTTGAGGGTGTAAAATGATGAATATGAAACTTTTCACAAAAATCAACTCACGTATAAAATATTTTATCCAAGAAGATTTTTAGCTCAGTGTCAATGTCAAAGAAATACAATTTTTATTTCACCAGAAATACAGAAACAACAGTACAGCCAAGCAAAAAGAATGGAATACATGGAAACTATTTCAGTCTGTAAAAATGCTAACTTGTCTAAAAGGTTGTCCAGTAATGCGTGAAATTACTTGTCATGTTCAGGTGAGGCAATGATTGTTTTGATTTTGTTGCTTTCTTTCTTTATCAAACAGGTGGCACGGCGTTTGAAAAGTTAGCATCTGTGAAAAAAAGAAGAATATGTGTGCAACTGGTGCAGATTGTGCTCCCTTTATAAGCAGCGCTGAATTAGCCCTGGGTTCACGTTGGTACTCACGGGGACTGTTGGTGTTGCCATAAAACAAGTGGATGATTAAAAGACTTGACAACCATTAAATTCAAGACAAAAGATCATTAAACAGCATCTTTATTGTGGCTTCGAATCTGGAGGGAAGCATGCGCGGCGTTAACCTTAATGACTGTGCTAACGTGGGCCTGTGATTGGACGGATTGTGCCGAGGAGAGCCGTGGAGAGGGGATCACAATGTGCTAAAACTAACACGCAGGAAGGGAGCAAATAAGCAGGCTAATCATCCCCAATCAAGATGTTATTGATTTGATGCTTGATTTCTCCTCTGCCTCTCTCTCTCTCTCTCGTCTCGACACCTGGCTCTTGTCACAGCAGGACAGCGCTGCTCACTTTCACGCCATTATCCACCGAGAGCGCTCATTCACACGGACCATCTCCTTTTAAGAAAACACACAAGTGGACCCTGGTGAGAAGGAGGGAGGCCTTTTATGGTCAATATGCATAGTGTGGCAGATTCCAATATTATATGATTTATTGACTGTTTCTCAAATGAGTAAGAATGTTATAAAATAGGAAGATGAAAAAGAAAATAGCATTAGTCTTGTGTGCAATTTCAGGTTTTGGTCTTCACTTTTGTCATAGTTTTGATCTTGATGTTTTATTAAAAGAACTGTCAAATGTTTAATGCACTAAAGGAATATCTGAGTTGCTGTTGTAGGCTTCATACGTATAAAATAAAAAGCAGCTAATTAGGTAAAAATGAGACAGCAGTGTGTTATCTGCATCTAATTACAGCATTGTTCTCTTAGAATGCTAATTGCTGTTACTTTTACAGTTACGGCAACACTCACACTAGTTTCTCAAGAATCAGAATTATGGTAAAGTAAATGTGCTTTGCTTGGAAATTTCTTTTTGTGTCACAATACAGGTGTTTTGCTGGTGTCTTTTTAGCTCAAAAACTAGTGCTACAGAGAGATTATCTGTTTATCAACACGGGAGATGCGCGCACCTGGAATACAGATTGATTGACACAAACTGTAGCAGCAACACAATCCAGCGCTGTTGTTAGCTAACTACAAGAGTTTATCATGAAAACAAAAATTTATGCTGCTAAATCAACATTTGTGAATGAAATTCGACCATATGACCCATACACGTTACATCAGGTGAGTGAAAAAACGCAGAGAAAAACACTGTCTCAAGCTTCAGGAGCCAGACGTCCATCATACTGGTTCATACCTGGAACAAAACAGCTAGCTCTTGTCCCGTTGTTTGCTTTACAGCTACAGCAAAAGTCACACTGGTCGCTCTGAATGAAAAGCCCCATAAACTCCACCAAGAATGATAGAAAGTATTTATTTTTAAACAGTAAAATAGCATGTTCATGAGATATCACAACTTTCAATTGGCTAATATATTTCATAGCTTCATACTAATGGAGGGCCGCTAAGAGTAATATTGTTTGTTCTAATACTAAAGGTTAGTGGGTCAAGCCAATAATGAAAATCAATTCAGTTGTATTTTCAACAGTTGTAGATTTAGCAAACAAAAATCAAACTATGAAACAGTAATCCAAAAGTAAACTGCCCAATATACAGAGCAAAGGGTCAAATGGATACTTGTTCCAGTGTGCATAAACTCTCCTTCTCTGCAAGGAAAAACTTCAAAAAATACCTTAAGGAGAACAACAGTGACATCATGGACAGACAGGCGATAGATTATACTATCAGATGGACATGTGTACCCTTTACTACAACAAAGGCTTGCATTTAGATTTTACGAGTAAGTTTCTCTGATGTTCCAAGCTTGGGACTGTCACAAAAACACCTGCCCATAACCTGTAAACTGTTACCTTGACTCTAGTCTTTGCTTTCTGTATAAAAATTAAATTGTCTCCCCGCACATGACCAACAAACTGGTCTTTACAGAAAGCGGCTGCTCCTCGTCGTCACCCATAAAACTCAGCATTGAGGTGTCATTTACAGCCCTCACCGGGGATTCCTCCATTTGTGTCTGCCGATGGCCTCATGTTAATTACTGCCGTTAATGTAGCAATGAATTAGTAGTTTAGATGTCACGGGACGCTTAACACAGCTGATCTTTTTTACCAGACAACCCCGAAACGCCCCACGTACACACCCAGAGGAGCGGGGCACCCCTGGGGATCTCAGGCGGACATTGTATAGGCGCCTAATTATCCCAAATTGCTAAAGTAGTATCGCAGGGTGGGGCGGGTACTGCGTTCCTTCCCAGCTGCTCCCGGTGTCAGAGCTTTGATAGATGAGAGATAGAGGGACTGTTCATTTACTGCTCCAGGACACACACCTGACTGCCCCTTTATTGGACTAACAGATTGGTCTTTTGTTGCGCGGTCGCCACTCCGCAGCAGAGCAAGCATGGAAGTTTAGGCAGTATGATGCACCAGGGGCAGATGAAGACTCTACGCCAGCCTGAAACGCTGCTGCTGCAGTGAGAAAATAGAAAGTGTGGATGTAATTAGAGGCTGAGGTAAACAGACAGAAGAATCAGAAATCTGGTGGAGAAGTGAATGTGTTGTGCTTTGCTTAGATTTTTAATTCTGTGTCTCAATAAGAGCAAGTTTTGCCCAAATCTAGTGCTATATTTGTGTCTTTTTCAGCAGCATGATCTTAGCCTTAGAAAATTATGAAACTTCCTTTGATATTTGAAATTATGAACCAACTTAAAATCTGTTTTGCACCAGTACAAATACACAGTATTATCAAAGCATGAATAAACAGGAGGTGCTCTTGTTTAAGTTTTTAGTATTAACTAGCTGTTGTTAGCTTCTAAAATTTTTGATAGGAATGCACCGATCCGATACTGGGATCGGTTATCGGTGCCAATCCAGGAAATTTTGCTAGAGCGGGTATCGGCTCTATGATATCGGTTCAGCCGATACCATTGTTGTGCATTTACTTGGACAGAATGAGACAAATCTACAGGCTGGTGTTGCTCCAGAACGTCTCATAATGTTTGACATTTTATTCAGAATAAGTTAAATTGTGACTTGGACTACAAATAATAGCAACATAACACTATATGAGCAAATGTCTTTTGTTTTGATAAGAAAAAAAAGGTATTTTAGTCCTCATACTGGTATTGGTTGATATCGGGTATCGGCAGATGCTCAAAGCCAAAGTATCAGAATCAGTATTGGAACTGTAAAAGCTGTATCGGTGCATCCTTAATTTCTGAAATGCAATTCTAAACAAACTTTGGTCAAATATTAGGAGCTAAGTGAGTACATGTGAAAGTGTTAAATTAAATCGTTATTTTTTGCTTTTAATTATGGTAAAAATTGGACACAGTACAATGAATACAATTTGATCTTAATAAGTGAATGTTGTTGAATGTAGAATGTGTTTTCCTACTTAGCTCTCAAAAGTGACACTTTAGTCCAGTGTTTTAAACTGTACTTGGAAATAGTCCAGGTTTTCTAAATTATGTAATTGAAAAGTGAATTAAATGTTTGTTCTGTGCAAAAGCAAAAAAGGTAATAGTTAAACATCTCTGGGGAAATGTGAACGATAATATTATTAAAACTAGATAGAAAAATTGCAAAAATCTACTTATTTAAAAAACAGAGTTAGGGTTTGTTTAGCTTTATGTGAAAAAAAGCAAAACAAAAGCTGCTGCTGGTTAAACATTGGAGATATGATGATTAAATGAACTAGTTTTAATCAAATTGTTTACCATTTGAACATATACGTTGCTACAACTCTGACACAAATAATTTAATTTAGAAAGAAATTCATTTATGCTTGTGTCCTTTGATTTGCATAATTTAGTCTGTCAGGTTAGCAATGGCTTTTGAAAGTAAAGATTTGCATGTGTTTTATTATGAGATACTTAGGTCTATGTATTCTCTAAAAATACTCTTTATTTCTTGTCAAAAATAACAAAAGCATTTATTCGCACTCCTCTAAGGATAATGAGGTATTTCTTGTAGCAAAAAGAGTTTATTTGATTGTGTTTTAAGAGAAGTAATTTACTGTTTATATCAAAAGAACACCACTAGATTATGTATTTAGACAATGGTGTTTTTGTAAGACTATGTCCCTCCTCTGTCCGCTCCATATGTCCCCCATGTGTCCCGTCATTCCTCCACCCATTGTCTGCCCGATATTGATGAAGTGTCTCGGGGCGCAGGCTGAACGGGACCACCTCATCTGCTTTAAATTACCTTCATATCGGACAAACAGCTGCCCCATTGCCACCTCTGATGACTGTGGGTGGGACAGCAACTGCGGAGGGGGGGCTGCTTATTCGGGATAGGGGTAACGCCCATGACCCCGGCCCATAGACAACAACGGGGAAAGCAGCACCACGGGGAGGCAGCAACAGAGCGGGTGGGCTGTGAAATGAGCTATAAGGCGGAGGGGTATTAAGCTGCCACATGTGCACTGTTTACTATTCACTAATTAACCCCCAGGCTGTGGCTCATATCTGCACTAAATTGGCTCCTGTGTCATGCAAACTGAACATCATCAAGGCTAATGCACTGGAGGCTGTCTTCACAACTGGTCAAAACACTGAAATTAGGCGTTTAGTGGTATCTGTCGACTCAAAAGTGGTTTTAAAGCCACTTGGTAAATGTGTAAGTGATATTACAGTGGGTTACAACAGCAGCAACACTGTGGATTTGGTATGTTTAAAAAGTAGTCTACTGACAGGTACAGGTCAAGAGGGTCTTCATATTAACCATTATGTTAATACTGCCATTTCATTAAACAAATTTAAATCTGAAACTACTATAAGAGAAGTACTTCAGACAATGACGATAATCTATACAATGTGCTTAAACTAAAAAAATTGCATTTTGAGGTATATTTACAATGATGGAAAAAGACTAAAAAATGTTTTTGAATAAAATGAAGAACATTTAGAACTTGTTATGTAATATAAACTCTGAATTCTGAAAGTCTGGCACAACATCGACCCAGTTTTAAAGACACATCCCTTCAGTCAAAGAAAAGAAGACAAAGGAGAAGTACATTTCATTCCACCTTCAATCCCATATTCAGAAATATCTTGATATTTTAGAACTTCCACTGTCAAAACTATGCCAGGCTTATTCATAGAAGCATTGCTTTAAAGTGACACCGTGTAACTTTCTGGAGGTGAAAACTCAACTTTAATTCAATTGAAATATGAAGTTAAAGCCATGCTATAGAAACATTCTTAACAGGCTCAATACATTTTATGCCATAATGCAAAATATATATAAATAAAAGAGCAGCTTTTCTATGGAAACCTAGGATAGGCCCTCAACTTGGTCAAAAAGTTGTCTGTTTTGAGGCCATACAAGCTCATTCAAAGTAAAGACACATATTTTTATTATACGTTTAGTGCAATAAAGACATCTAAATTACAAAAACAGGATTTTATTTAAAGGTGGAGTAAGTGATTTTCACATTTAAAACACGATTTAGGTTTTAAATCTGACAACTTCCTTTCATAAATACTTTGGTTAATATCAACATATATTCATTTTGGTTGCAATTACAGCTTATAACCGTCTTTTTACAAACAACAAAGTGAAACTGGAGAGGACCATCCAAGCTCAGCCAATCAGACAGCTGCATTCGGCTCCTGATGAGAACTAATATTACTTATTATTGAGTTCAGACAGTACTCTTTGGTCTCTTTTTTCAGAAAGTGCTGCATTTATCATGTACTTTTTAGTGGAAGTTTACTCATTTACAACTAAAAAGTTAGCTATCCCATCTTTACAACTGTAGCACCTGAGGTTAGCGGTCTCCCATCCAAGTACTGCCCAGGCCCAAGGATCAGGCCCTGACAGGCTGGTATAACCACATTTTTTATTGACAAATATGGTATGGAAACTACAGTGACTCCACACTTTTGTACTCAATTATATTTGATCTTCTCTGAATGATGACAAATAATCATTTATATCTGGCTTCTTGAGCACAATGGGAGAGTGGGTGCATGAAAGCCATTGTGTGAAGTGGGAGAAATCCTTTGTGTTAGTTTTGTTTCGAGCGATAACATTTGCCGAGTGACTCCGCGATGATATCAGCAGTCTAATGTAATCATCTGTCAACACTGATGCTCTCATCTCTCTAACCGTGAGTCAGAGCCACCTGCTGCGTCCACACCGGGGAAAAGACGACTCAAATTAATCCAAATTCTCCAGGTGCGTTTGATATTAGTGTCTTAAACATGTGGTGAAGCAGCGTGCGACAAAGACACAGGATACACCAAAGAAGCTCAGAGGAAGTCTGTGAAAGGAGCTGAGACAGAAATGTAATAGCTGATATTTTGGTGAGACGGGGCAGAGGTGGAAGGTGAAAGAAAAAGGCCCAAATAGACGTCAACAACCAGTGTGTATCGGGAACTGGATCATTAAGATAATTTATTTTTTTGGAAAAGCAAAGCGTTTCAAAATATGCCTCGATTATCAGTCAAAATAGTACTTGGGATCAAAGAGGGGGACAAAAGAGCTCAAAAAGTTAATGTAAAATAAGTGTTTGCAGCATGGCTTGGGAAAGAAATTGTCAAACGTGCTCTTAAGATAGATATACTTTATTGATCCTGTGGGAAATTCAGTTTTTCGGCATCTCATAGTACTTCAGACACATTTGAAGGCACACAGAGATGCAAATAAGTCTATATAGTAAAAACAAGGTAAGAATAATCAGTTGCAGTTAATGTCTGAGTGTCAGTGATAAATAAAATAGAAAAAACAGTTCATTTCTATCAGTAAGGGACTTAAGATCAGTTGATGTAAACTTATATTTTTGCAATCATGTACATTCTGATCCAGTGCAGTCAGTGTAGTTTCTTTTTAAATTAAGTAAAAAGAAACTACACTCTACATCAGAAATGTATTATCAACACAGTCTCCGAAGAAAACGTAGCTATACATTGAAATGTCAAAAACGTTCAATAAGCACATTCTCTCGCCGTTTTTATGTCATTCTGATTCAGATGACTTCTGCAAGAGGACATTTGTTCAAGCTGTTAATAAAGAAGCACAACCATACTACAAGAAACACATACAACACATAGTAGAGCAATTCTGAACAAAGAGGAGCTTTGAGGTCGTTACGGCAACCAAAACAATTAAATTAAAAAAAACTTACAGCTTACATTTAAAAGAGGAATAGAAGTAGGAATAAAAAGATTTAAGATACCTATTTGTTTTTGCATAAGGGACGGTAAAACGACACCCATGTCAGCCCGGTTGAAGCCACACATTTTCTTTGGGTTTAACGGGTAAGTTTAGGCTTCAAGCTACTAAAATGGGTAAGTTTAGGACTAGAGCTTGGGGTAAGTTAAGATTTACTCGTTAAACCCAAAGAAAATGTCGCCACCTGGCTTCAATCTAAATTTGTGGTTATTTTACATTTGTATATTTACTTTTTCTTTGGTGACTGGGCTGAGAGACATCAAGGCAATGCTAACACCATAACATAAAACATCAGCACTGACAAGCTGCAAAAGGAGCCTTTTAAAATGACAATGGACTGTTCAAAAATCAACCTAGCAGTTATTTATTAAAAGAACCTCACTAAAAAGGGAGTTCAGATCCGTGAGATGTCACTATATTACAAATACCGACAGTTAAATCTAAAGAGTAATGAAATGCAAGACAAACTGTATATAAAGCCATACTGTGGAACATGCTGCCAGACGCCCTGACCTCAAAAGTTACATACTGTGCTTTTAATGTACAGCGCTTCAAAGTAAAAAGAGAGGAAAAGTTGCATTTTGGAGTGAGTGTAGAGTGCCCTCTTGGGCTGCAGAGAGAGCTATATTCGTTTCAGTCGTTTTGTTTTCAGGTAGTGCCACAGAGACCACCGCTCCCACTTCAACATAATGAAGGTTAATGGAACTTCAGACGTGTTTCAAAACAAAAGACTACAGCAAACACAGGCAGCAACATGTGAGGCCAATTTATCCAGATGGTTTCTTTTCCATTACCGCAATCCATCCACTGTATAAGGTTTTATTTTGTATAAGGCCCAGGAAATTTCCATTGTTTAGTCAATGAATGTTTGAATTAAAAATGGCATTTCCGCTACTTCTATTTTTCAGCTTATTGCAATGCATTTGTTTCAGTAAGCCTTTGTGCCTTATATAATCACAACACAGCCAATGTTGCACCATTAAAAAAAGGTCTCAAAACACCTGTTTATCTCAGTCTTCTCAGTATTTACCAGTCAAGCACACATTCACACTTAACTAGACAAAGGAGTATTTTTCATTAACGCCCATATGATTATTACATTCTTTAAAGTTTGACTTTATTTCTTGTGAGAGTCCTTGTGATAAATGATTCTCGTTGTTCTACAGCTGTAAAGTTACAACTTTATGAAGAAATTGACAGATAGATATTGAAAATTACTTCTAGTTCTAAAACAGAATCCCTCCACATAAAAAAGTGTCTAAATTTAAAGACACACACTTTCCTGTGAGTTCAAACAATCATTTTAACAAATTTTAAATGTTAAAAGATTTTATAATTTGTCAAATTGTAACGTTTGTGTCATTTATGTGGATTTTGGCCTATATTTACATTATGGTTGCTAGGGAACAGTTGTGGTTTCACTTCTACATATGTCATAGATACAGTCACAACATATTGAGGGCATGGCTTGCTGTTTTAAGGTCCATAAGAATTCATTGGGAACTGCAACTTTCTTGCTCTTTTTCCTGATGATTTAAGTGTATTTTGAGCACAACTATATCTCAAGTCGAGTCATAACTACTGTAAGTCCTAATAGATGATAGCAGCGTTGGATCACTTTGGATGACTCTTTTCCATGTCTTTGTAT
Source organism: Mugilogobius chulae (assembly GCA_038363315.1). Classification (NCBI taxonomy): domain Eukaryota; kingdom Metazoa; phylum Chordata; class Actinopteri; order Gobiiformes; family Gobiidae; genus Mugilogobius; species Mugilogobius chulae. The sequence goes on from CM076408.1 coordinate 4,338,680, forward strand.
CTATAGTTGGCACAAAATATCTCTTTAAGTCCACCTTTGTTGTTGTTATTGCTGTTGAGCAGTGAGTGAGAATGCTGATGTTCCCCACTAGTGTGTATGCACTGTTCCCTCAAATGCCGACTATATATTTACTGGACGAATAACAAATTATAAACATCAGCAAAACAGCCAAACTGGATGAAAACAAGCAACATGTTTAATGAAATCTGTTTTACTGAACCTGCCAAACCCACTTGAACTGCATTTTCACAAGCCTTGCAGACCAAAAGCCAACGGAAACCCACCTCAGTCAAGATCATTTATAGGCTTTGGATTACTGAGGAAAGCTAAAGTGTTTGTTTTCACCAATGACTCTTAAGGCTTTTTCACACCAACACAACTCCCAGTCGTTGTCGGTAGGGAGGAGCGACGCACCGTCTGTTCTAGTCTCTTTGGGGCGCATCGATGTAAAAAAGCCTTCGCACAAACACGATCCAAGCAGCCAACAGTCGGCGAACAAATGCCGAGTGAGCATGCGCGTGACGTAACGCTTGACGAAAAAGACAAAACAGAAGTTGTGCGCGAGTAGTTGTCAAACTCTGTGGCGAACAGATTTTTATTTTACCTCACGGATTAGGCTAAACTTCTATTTCCCGCTACAGTCCAGCCTTCGTACTACAGCTGTACTCCTCCATCTTTGTGTTCCTCGGACCAAGTAGTAGCCATTCTTCTCCGTACTTACGTCTCGTTTGAACCCGGCAAATAACAACAATCCATGCTCAGGTAAATACTATTTTTCCATAAGCGGCATTTTCGGTTTTCCGCACCATTTTCTTGCACACTGATTCGCTAGCCACGGGCCAATCAAACAGCTGCATATGCGGCAACTACCGCCCGCTGACGATGCCGACTTTACGAGCAAGTCTTCAAAACCTCGCCTCCACGACGTGCTCCGCGCTCCTCTGACCCCCCGACAGTGCCATTCACACCAAACACACGTGAGCCGCCTGTCGGCAGAAGTTGCCAAACCGGTTCAGACGGGCGACCCTCGGCTTGGTGTGAAAGACCCTTTAAAGCACAAAGTTATCAGTTGATTAAACCCTTTTCCCGCAGCACAAGATCTCCATTTCAAAACCCCTTTCAGCCCGTTTCTGCACATAGCTCCTTTATTATCTCTCTACTCAGAAAGGCATGAAGTTTGAAGCATGCTCTAATGAGTGAATATGCACAGTGGAGATAGACTGCATATATAAAAACCCCAAATAACAAAAGGCTTCGGACCAGTGGACACCAAACACGCACACACTCCACAGTCTTTGTCTCGTTTCCACCGTCTTAACTCTCACATGTAATTAGCTTCAGTCTCTCTGTCCGGCGCAGATACCGATTGCGCGCAGGAGGGGGTCAGGCTGAGACGGGACTGGGGGGGGTCTCTGCCGTCATCCCACGGGACAGGTTATGACAAATAAGATTAATGTGTTCCCCATTTCCAGACTGGTGCACTGACTGGCCTCTCGCTCTCCTCTGCCGCGCGTCATAAAAAGCCACACGTACAGGCGCTGATAGCTGTTTGTCTCAGGAGAGCAGACATATGGGCAGTGGAGGTGGTGCTACGTCACCTCTCACCAAGGGTTCCTTTGTTGTGAAGAAGGAGCCAACGTGAAGGGCAAGCACTTGTTTTGGAAAGCAATTATTGTCAATATTAGCAAGTAGAGCAGATAATAATACTAGTAATATATATTCATTCATTGTCTTTAATTATTATTTTACAGATTGTTTTATAGTTACAATTAAGAGTGGTAAAAATATATATCACGATATTCTTAGAAAGCATGATTTAAATTTTATTTTTAGTCAATTCAGGTTGACTCTGTATTTTGCTGTCTTTAAGGTAAATAACATGATTTGCTTCTTCGAAAAGTTCATGCTTCACTCTCTGCGCTTACATGAGAGCTGTTTTATATTTACCCGTAAGTGCGCTACAGGAGCTATAAGAGTGGATGCCCTTATATTTGATTTTTTATATCTTACATATTTTTATTATAGTTGATATTTTTTATTCTTTATATTTTTTATTCTTTATTAGTATTTTCTGTGCTATAAGTTGCACACTACTGTAGCATCGTAGCAAATTCCTAGTTTGTGAATTTAGCTTTGTTCACTGACAATGGCAATAAAATCTTTTCTGATTTTGATTAAAATGATCAACGGAACGATTTCAAAAAATGTTAGTATCATGTTTGCGTCCGTGGCATTACAACAATCCCAGGTGATAAAAAAGCCAGTATCCAGCTGATGTGTGTTTTTCCGATAGACGTAATGACGTAATGATGTATGTGCACTCCCTGTCTAGTCAGAACTCTTCCTAACCCCCAGACGTCAAGTGAACCTAAATAAAGCCAATTTAGAGTGTTTTACATCTAATAATCTAATAATTAATTCATGTAAGGGTGGCCAATGTGATTGGTTAAATCCAATTCAAAATCACTACAAAGGCTGACCAATCAGAGAAACAGGTAGGAAAAATAAGTCTGTATTTGAACAAACAGTTCCAATTAATTAAAAAAATGTAAAGCATGAAGCATATTGTCACAGAGATGAGCTCAAAGTTCAATTTTTATCCTGATTTTGCCCAGCCCTACAATAAAACCCTGCGTATGCTGTTGGATTTGATTTCCATGCGGCAAGACAGGAAGTCATGGTAATCCCTCATAGCCAATCAGAACACTGCTTCCAGTTATTTATGAGAAATATATTACTTGATTATTTGATTCAGATGAAACACAGCAGTTTTGTCAACCAATGCTGCATTTACACTATACTTTTTAATAAAAAGACAATATTTATTAACTTACAACAGAAAAAAGTCAGGTACTCTAGCTTTAAGGGAACAGAGCATTCATTTAGTTAGTTATGAAGTAAGCATTAGTTCATTCTTTATTAAGGCCTAATACCAAAATCCCTATAATAAAAATGGGCAGGGGGATTGCTTCTCTCCAGACATTCTTTTTTCTATAATTACTAGACTGACCAAGACTAAGACAAAACACAGTGAGGGATTACGATTATATTTTTCTTTTTAAGAGTTCAGCGTGGCAACCTACGCTCAATCTGTTCCTTTCTCAAGGTCGCTTCTTGGTGAATTCAATACAATCAACCACAGAAGTTGGCGTAAAAAGGGCTACATTAGCGCCTCTTCCGCAGCACCAAATTAGACGACACACAGTCTGTCATTGTAATCCAATCACACTGCCATGTTGTTGACAAATGGAGAAATTGTCACAGATCATTAAACCTAAAACAAGCCACTAACAATCACCATTTCCAAAGCATTGATTGAGCCACAGCTGGAAGAATTTCTACCCAAGAGACGCCCAAAGGAATCAGTTTACCAGTTAATATGAGCTTGATTCTGCATTGTCTTGGTTTTTCATTTTTCGACCTTACATTTCTTTCTTTTTTTATATATACTTTTATTACATGTGCTTTCCTTGCATATCTTTGTTCTGTTTTGGTAATTTTCTCAATTTGCCATAACACAAGGTTGCAAAATAGTCTAGTTATATCTATCTCTATCTATTAATATATCTGCAAAGGTTAGTAGGCATTGCTGTCTGTAAACTCCATCACATCCGACCGTTTCTCACTGCTCTTTAGTAATACCTTCCCTATTGCAACACATTTAAACCCAGGAAGTCTCTACACCGCTGGTTATCTCTAGAGCAACATTAAAAGGCAAAGGACTCTGAATCTGTCGGGGAAAGTACAGAGACGGAGCCCACATCCGGAGTCTCATCTCGCCCAGACATCATCGCATCCCTCTCACTTCATCCGAATCCGACCTCAGCGTTACACATCTCCACATTTCCACATTCTGCTTCTGACATGTTGCTCTCAATGCTGTCCTGTGCTCCTCTCATTTCAGTCTAATAAATACTTATACTTTTCATGTAAGACAGACTTTTAGATAAAGGTTATTTCATTCATTCATTTTTTGTTCCTTTCAGGAACAAAAAGGAGCCTACCAATGACTTTGGGCCTTAGGCAGGGGAACATCCTGGACAGCCCTGGTCAACTCGTCACAGGGGAAACACATAAAGACAGACACAGACAGACAATCAATTACTCTCTCATTCATTAAGGAAATTTACAGTCAATACTAATTGACTAATTTTTGGAGGTGGTAGGAAGCCTGAGTACCCAGAGAAAACCAACTCAGTGCATTTACATGATCAGGCAAAAAAAAGCTAGGCTAAAAAAGCTGACTCTATTTGATTTTCCCCTCAAACCAGTTGTACTAGTTTTGTTCAAGTTTACTTGCAAGAGAGTAAACCGATTACCCTGCATTATGTCGATTTACTTAAATTTACTAAATATATTTACTGTAAAATTACACACTGAACATTCTGGGACATGTTTTAAATATTTAGAATTGAGCTAAACATGTAGGACTGTTTTAAGCTAAATATGTTGCTATGTGTGCTTCTTTGTCTAGGGCACTTTATTGTTAGATTGTGCAGTGGCCAGAGGTTGTGAGCATGCTCAGTTACTTTTGTCTAGTTGCAGACGGATTATCTGTTTACATAAAATCTAAGTAGTCTGAAATCGGACTACAATCGGTCAGGACCGATTGGTTTTCCAAAAACCGGTTTACAAGCGCTTTGGAGAGCTGGTTTAAATCAGACTAGCCTAGTTATCCAGTTTTCCTGGCCTCTATGTAAAAGCCCCAACAGGAAAAACACGCAAACTCCACCCAGAGAGATACAAAATAACCATGCATCGATCCTGGAGTTCTGGGATCATTCAAGTGATCATTATAAAAACATTGAAAACACTATTTTATTATGTCTATATCTAAGTGGCTTACTGTATTATTTGAGCTGAATTCTCAAAAATATAGTTTTTGTTGGATAGTTGGACAATGATGATTTAATAAATTTTCCAATCAATTTTGTGACCCCCAAATCCTGCCCTGTGACCCTTTGAGAGTCCCTTTTCCCACTTTGTAAACTATTACAATAGATTTGGGCCGTGATCCTGAAGTCAAGAATCACTGCAATAGACAAAAGAGCTAAACTTCCAAATCGTATCTTTCTGTCCCGACAATTCACTCAAAACTGTTTATCCACTGATGATAGCTTTATCCACTTTTTCTTCTTGACTTGTTCTACTCTGTTATCATACATTTTCCACACTTGCTTGTACATACTGCATTGACTGAGTCGTTTCATAAAGATCTTTTTTATACAAATAACTTCCTGTGCATGCTTTTCCACCTGTTTTTCCTCCTCTTGTATATTCTCTTATGGCTGTGTGCATTCATTTCGTGGTGAGTACAGCGCCCCAGAGGTCTAATCTCTGCCTGACGTCCCGCTGAGCCTCTCCATGTCTCTGATCGCAGCCGCGCCCCCGACCGCGACAATAACAGTGAGTTTGTGCCCCAGCGTGAGCGTGGATCTCACAGCCAGAAGACGCAGGCTCGGGCTGGGAGCAGGAAACACAAGCAGCATGAGACAGAGGGAACAGAAGGCTGGTTCCACTCAAGGCTGTGGGATGGGTCAGTGTTGTGGATAATACAATTTGGGACGATCACATGAGACAGCAGAATAAGAAGATGAACAGTGAGGAAAGACATTCGGCAAATCATAGGCAGAAACTGAGCAACAGCCAAACCACTTGACTGTTCTTCATTGATAGGAAAAGCCACTTATATAAGCATTTAATTATCCTGAACATTTATTACTTTACATACGGCACATTACAGTGATTGGTACCAGGACTTCTGCTTGATTTGGTTATAAAAGGTAATCTGATCTTCATCTAAGTCAAAATAATTGACCAACATACTGCTGCAAAAGAAAAGAAATTCACCTATTAACTATGTAAACATTGTGAAAGTTGTAAATCAGGGGTGCCCAAACCTGTTTCTCAGAGGGTTACTTTTTGAAAAATATATGGAACAGGGGGTCACATAATAGAAAGAAATGATGCTAATCCTTAAAAATGTTGCATTTGACTTAGTTTTGATAAGCCACCAGACTTTAATTTTAAGTTTCCTTATTGCACACAAAAAGTTTTAGTTACAGTAATACATTTCTAATAACATATATAATTGATAATATTAGTCAAAACATATGTCCTAAATGGTCTATTTGCCCAGAAAAACTTAAGAGAAATCAATATGTTTTTGAAAAGCTTAATATTTGACCAATTAAGGAAGTGTAGCAGAAGTAAACAGACCTGTCTCATTATTTTGGCTGAACTCTTTGACTGACCCAAATCGTACCAGACTGTGCCAAACAGAGCAGCGCTATAGTCATTTGGCTCGTGGTTTTGTAAATGTATTCCTAATTTAAAACCAGGAAATGAGGACATGAAAAATAAGCGGGTGAGACGAAAGTGTTAGTTGGAACTAATTGGATTAATTTGGGGCTAAATCAATGCTGGATCATCTGCGGTGCGTTTGTGTGCGAGAGCAACAAGATGGAGGGAGGAAATTGAGGGACAGGCTGCGCGAAGAACAGGCCTTGATTTTCTTTGTGGTGGGCAGAAACTAATTGGTCCCGGATTAGCGGAGATTATATATTAAGAAGAAAAAAAAACTCAAATTAGACCGGGCCCCTTCCACAGGTCCGGTTTCCATGGTGACGAGGAGAGAGGAAACCAGTTGCTCGACTCGATTAGGGACGACTCAGGGAGATTCTGTTACTATTTTACACTTTTCCCCACAGTCCCCGGGAAGTACGTAGATAGTGTTTCTAGACGGAAATTGCATTACAAGTGTACATCATCAAATAGTACATGACAAAGGAGCCTGCTTTGTTTCAGGGTTTGATAATGGTCCTGATTTTATAGAAAACACCGCAGAGTGGATTAGAAACTGTACTCAACCTAAACAATGCTTATAAATTGGTTGAAAACAAATCTGCTGTATGTGTTTGTATGTGTTTATTTTATTATATTTTTAAAGGAGACTTATTGTGGAAAATCTATTTTTTACGTTTGTAACCTTGTTATAACTGCCTTTTCTCATTTTATTTACTCAAATATTTTTAAGAATGATTGTTGCCTGGGATCCAGAGCTCATGCTTCAGCAAATAGCGAAGAGTGGGTCTGGTCACCACGCCCCCCGCCTGCGTTTCAGACAAATTTTACACCATATCGGGCAGTCAGATTAGTTTATTTGCATGACACACATGAAACAAAGGATCTAATTGGTTGTCTGTCATTTAGAGTCCAGTGTTTCCCAACCAGGGGTACGTGGACCCAGGGCAGGGGGTACTTGGGATGATTGCAGGATTAAAAGAATGGTAGAATAGAAGTATTGTAATGTAAAACAATTATTTGTAGCAAATTTTCCAAGTTAAGGGGCAATTTTTTTTACATAGAAAAAATAAAATGCAATGTTTGTATTTGAAAATATATGAGTGAATAGAAAATAATTCTAAAATAAAACACAACATAAGGGGTACTCTGTATTTAAGATCTTGATTAGGGGGTACCAAGACAAAAAAGGTAGGAAACCACAGATTTAGACCAAAATCTAACTTCATTCATCGCACAATTAAAATTGTTTTTTGCTTCACTCATTGATTCTGCAGAAATACAGTATGTGATATTATTAATTTCCACGTGATGTTTTCCCATATTTTTCCATGTATTTATTTCATTGTAAGCAATGATGCGTGTCTCTGATTGGGTAAATAAATGGTCATTCACTTCCACTGAAATTTGAAAAAGGGACACATTGGCCAAACACAATATTTTCTATATATCGTCTGGATTTTCCAGGCAACTGCAGCGGATGCTAAAGTGCTCAGAAAAGACCTGTTCTCACCTACCACCTATCCCCGCCCACTTTTCTGTATTTAATTCCAATTATTTAAAATTATGTGGTTTCTTAGTAAAGAATGGGTTGTTCAAAAAAGTCACATATCCATTTTACAAGAATAAAAATTACAACTTCAAGGGCTTCTCAGTTCTGCAGTTTTACAATGGAAGTAAGTGTTGTGTGTTCCAGTGGTCAAGTCAGAGTACTTTCATAGTAATGAGCCGATAATGACTAGCTCTAATCAGCCAAAATACAGATCTCTTTATGTCAATTCATCAACTCAGACATTGCTGTTAGTTTAGAAAACATCGCAAAAGAGTGAATTTGTGCTTTTGTTTACATTAGCTTCATGTAGTCATCAGCAACATTAGCACGGCAGCAGGTTTGAATACGCTGCATAAGAGGAGGTTTACAGAGGCGAGTGAACTGTGAACACAAACTAAAGAGAAACACAGACACAAAGTTGTTGGGGGTTTTTCTCTCACAAAAGGCTTTGAAAAAGATTTTCAACTTCGGACTTTTAAATATTGTTCGTGTGTCCGAGTAGGAATTCAAAGTTGAAGGGCTGTTCCAGTGGGAATTTATAAGTCGGAACTTAAAAGATTCAAGCTCCAAGAACCACCGGAACACACTACAAGTTATCTTGAGGCATTTTGTTTTACATTCTTACAGTTCCAATATTTAATCTTTTGTTTTTGGGTAGTTAGGTGGTGAGTTAGCTTAAGCCAGAGAAAAGAAGACTTCAATTGTTAAAAAGACGACTTTTACCAAACATTTAAGCAAAGGTAATGTTAAAATTGAGTAGGAGGAAGAACTTATTAAATTCTACTGCGATTTCATCATCATCCATCATTCTAAGAACTTGTCTAAAATGGGTTATTTCTTTACAATCTTATACATGGAGCAACAATAAAAGTTAAGAGTTCAGCAAACAGCAATTTTGAACAATCTGATTTAACTTTCTCATCTTTCTTCCTCTCCCTTCAATGACACTACTGCGCATTGTTCACGTCCTAATTTATGTGAACAATATAGCTGGTTTTAGAGGTAAAATCTCATTTCCCATCTCCCATTCGAGCACCACTAAAGCGCGGACATAAACAATACTTTTCTTATTTACAGAAATGTTACATCGATGCATTAAATTGAGTAAACAGCGAGACAATTGGCAGTTTATAGTGAATCATTGCAGGCAATTTAGACGGCCATTACAGAAGTGCACAGGTAGCAAACCTGTAGCTACCGACACAAATTGTTAAAAATGCCTGGGATTGTAAGGCGCAGGGAGTACATTGTTTACCCTTCTGCAAAGTAATCAAATATGGGCTTCATGTTGGATAACGACGCTTCTCCGCACACACTTTTACTGTACCATATTCTAAATCAAGTCGAGCGCGGTGAAAGCAGAGATATTGGACAAGATGAAGAAACTGCCATGCCATTTTTCAGAGCAAGTGCCGCCATAAAATCAGGTCTAATTGGACGCATAAATCATAAAAACTCGCAGAAGACTGTCATTTCATCTTTTCCTCCGCTCTCCACAAAGCAACAGAGCCTTATAATGGAGTATCAATGATATTTAAAGTGACTGCGAGGGGGAATTTATACTCAAAGCAGCTCCATCCACACAACTGTCAACAATATTCCACTTTTTTTTGTAATTAATTGCTGAGACGACGACTTGTTCTTTGTGGGGAAACAGTAAAAACATCTGGTGTTAATTAAAAACAGGCCTGTACCTCTCAGAAAGCAGCTGATCCTCCGGTTTGATTAAGAGAGAGATGAAAACACGCGCTTCGGGCTTCAAACTCAAAGAAGTCGCACTAATTTACACTGTGTCAGCTGCGACTGTGGGTCTGGTGTCATGCTGCCACTTCACTTATAATCTTTGAAATGCTGTCATGCAAATATTGGTTTGTACGCGTCTGATTCTGAAATATTTTACATAAGGGACGTGGAAATGAACACTGGGAAGACACGTGTCGCCTTGTCAACCCCTGCACTTCTAAACCATTAAGATCAGCATTGGGACAGATGTAGAGTTTTATATAGGCTGTGTGTGCTGTATGTGTACGGTTGAAATGTTTGCATTTTTACCTTAATGATGTGGTTAGTTCAGGGAAAGTAACATTTGCTTTTGACATAGGTAAAGAACATATTGAAAAGCATTTGATTTTGATTAAAGTAGGAAAGTCCTGCGGAGTTCATTTTCAATCACAGACAATTGTCAATTTTAAGGGAAAAAAATCTGACTTTTTTATTTGTCCATTTTACATTATTAAGGCTTTATGAATCAATAAGTAATTGATATGGCTTTTAAGGTGCATCTTGTAACTCCCTGGAGGTGAAAAGTCAACTTCACAATTTAATACTAGTAGGAAAATAAAAATCCCTCTTTAGAATATTGTTATTGAGGAAAAATAAGCTTTCTGACATATTGTGAAAAAATAAAGCTAAATGAGCTGCTTTTCCATAGACACAAATAGACCGAGGCCCTCCTCTTGGCCAAATAATAGGTCATTTGTGGCCCGCTCACAGTAAAATCACACATTTTAATGTCACAAAAACATCTAAACTAGAAAAACATGCTTCTATTTTTTCTTTAGTTAAAAAGTAACACTGTGTATCTTAAGAAAATTGTGATACAAAATCAAATTTAAAGCAGACTGTCAGACTCACAATTTGATTTTAGTTACAATTTTACCCAGTAATATTTAAAGATGATAAAGATACATAGAAACAAAAATACCATGCTAAGATCATAAAATTACACAAATATAAAAACCGTTTCATTTTAGGTTGATAAAGAGAAGAACACTCACCAAAGGGGTTCACCACAAGTGACGCAGCATTGACGAAGCAGCCTCAGAGCCAGAAGGTCCTGGGTTCACTTCCCTGGTATTACGGCTATGTAGTTCTCTCCAAAACATTCTCCTACTGAAGTGTTCAGTAGGAGTGTAAGAAGTGTTCAACAGGCCCTTCCACTCTCCAGGTTTCTGAAAAGAAAACGTGAATCTCAGCAGCACATTCTTGGATAAATAAATAAAGGTCAATGAAACATGCAGCAGAACCATGACTGAGAGATGTATTTCATTCTAGTTGTCGTTAAAGACTTTCCCTGACAGAATAATCATTAATGGGGAGATATTATGCAAAATCTGCTTTAATGGGCTTTAAACGTTGTTACAAAAGTGTTTCCTCATAATTTGCTTTCTCAAAGGTCTATTTTGATTGAGTCTTGCCTCGTTTGGGGAAACCGTATCGCTCTGCATTTGAGGGTTAAGAGTTCAGAAAATTCCTGTTTTCACCAACCACCTATACCTTCCCACTGTGGTGACATGAGGAGAATATGCAACTCCTTCCAGAGAGATCATGAGATGTTCTAACCTGGGATTCGAACAAACTATTCTTTATTAACCCCTTTTCTGCTGTGCACTTTTCCCACAACACAATATATTTGTGTTATACCAAAAAGCACATCTCATCTTCTTTAAGGCCTTGTCCACATGAAGACAAAATGATAAGTTTAATAAAAAATTGCATAAACTTAGAGCTGTCTTAGGATTCGTGAGCGTCCACACAAATCAGTAAACCAGCCTGAAGCCAGTGTAATGCCCGTAACTGACCAGAGTTTGGCGCTGTGACACTGACACAGAAAGTCACAAAACTAGAAAAGAACTTGACACTAAGCATGTGCAGAAAAGTTGCTGAATGTAAACAGAAACTTAGCAGAGAATTATTTTAAACTTAACATTCTGAAGGAACAAGAGGAAGAGACACAAAAGTAGATCTTCAAATTCTTTGGAATATTTTGACAAAGCTTCAAAACGAATTTAATGGAGATTGTGGTGAATGTATTTAATTTTTCCTCATCTTCTGTGTTTATGCTGCAATGAGATCACATCACATAAAGCTCAGTACATTCGGCAGATGAGACATGATTCTGGGGCAGTGATGTCATACTGAGAAAAAAATATTTGTTTACAGTGTCCTGAAACTCCTGTTTTGTGTGCTTTAGGTCAAATATTTGTCTGAAACCCCTGAGCTTGGCTACGTGTGGACAATGCCTAATAGCAGAGGACATTGTAGTGGACTTTGCCAAATTCGACAAAGGTGACCGTTCACTTCATTCAGACTCAACAGCGTTTTGTCGCATCTCTCTTCATCCACCTTGATTTTCCCGGGTCTTTCCTCTCGTCACGTTGCCAGATGTTGCGCTGAAAACCCATGTAAAATCAAGTGAGAGGGATGTTGTTTAATTATCTGGCCACCTGGACAGGCTTGTAGCGCACACATATGCTCTTGCACACATTTATTTGGATCAAAATTGCATAGAGTGTGCATTTTCACCCACTCAGCTTCCTTAAACCTGTGTTGTACTATTTAAATATGCATTTTAATTATGAGCCTTGTGTCAATGCAAATGTGCAGACTGGAGCAAGCTGTATTTAAGCGAACAGATGTTGATTAACGTAAACAAATTGAGATCTTACAGTATTTATAATGAGACAGAAACATGTTGTGGAATTGTTGCTGTGAATATCCTTTGGGAACAACATCAACAGTTCAACTCGAGCTGCAGGGCAACTCTGAAAGTCAATATAATTCTTAGATCGTTTCCAGCAATTAGACGTCTAAATTGTCACACTTTAGTTAGTCATTCACTGCATCTGCTCTGGTTTTATCTTTCATCTCTTAATTTTGTTATTAGCCGATCTTTCAACTTTACAAAAATAAAACGCAACATTTACGCCAGAATATGTAAACAAGACTTACAGCAAAGAAATAAACAATCATTGCATACTTACTTACAGTGAACATAATACTCAACTTCAAACGTCAAACTTGCCAAAATCTGTGTCATTATGCTGCGCTAAAACTGAACAAGTGTCCTTTTACTGTGGCCAGTCTAAGACACAACTACTGTATGCAATATTCGTGGGATTTCCTTAAGACACATAGAACAAAAGCATAAACACATCACATTAGGTCTAGTTAAATTCACTGCCTAATTCTCAGAAACATTTATGGAGACGGCTGCACTCTCCCTGAAAACAACTGAAATCTAAATTTGATTCTTTGTCACTGTGCATGCAAAAGTAAAATCTCAGGGTGTCCTTTTATTGTGGCAATTGTGCAATATATTTTGGTGTTTCAGCATCTTGATAAGCCACATTTGTGAGGTGGGATGGATTGCCAAAGTAAAGAAGCGCTTCCTAAAACAGATTTAGGCTCTAGTCTGTTTGTAAATGTAGAACGCACGACCAAAATAATCAAAATTTCAAACTGAAATTGTGTCTGAACCCTTTGGAGCTCAAACAATTGGCTGGAATTTTTGTGAAGCTGAGGCTCAGTACTTTTACGCTCTGATGACTGTTCTGATGATGAGTGTCTCTAATCATAAGTGAGAACAAGCTCTGCACAAAAGAGAAACAAATTGAATTCTGCCTAATTTTTCTAAAGCTGGCATTTGCAGTTAGGTCCTGAAAATCCTTTTCAAAAACTGAAGATAATTTAATCAAAAACGTAACTTTTAGTGACTTGTGATGACTAAAAAAAAGAGGTTTATTGATCCCAAGAATGGCTAAAGAATAGGGTAACAGTTTTTTTCCTCTCTTCGTTTAACATTTCCACAAGCTTCATAGTTTGTTTTCCTAAATGGAGAACAAAAGTGAAATGTTCAATAAATAAAATGTGAAGACTTGTAGAATATCTTTGAGTTAATCTCATCAAAAAAGGGACAAAAACAAAAGTATTTATATTGTTTATGTATGATCGAAATAATTTCTTTTACACATGCATGGTTTATTTTGGCAAATACATATTTTCAAACCAACACAGTGAATTACATCAAGAAGATTTTTAATTGGCATTTTCATATTTACACATTTTGCAAATTACTCAACCTATCCATCAAATTGTGGCTATTTCATGAAACTTCAAAAACGTTCCCACGCTGAGATTTAAGTGCATTATAATGGCTAATCAGAGTCTAGACAAACACAATTTCTCTCCTCTTCCATTAACAACCAACTGTTACTTGTTGATAAACTCACCGGGATGTTAATGACCACTCGAGGGCAGCCGCAGCAGAGCGTAAAACTGATTAAATCCTTCTTGGGGACATTTGTTGTGTTGGGTTTGGAGTTTTACTGAAGCCGTTTGAAATGCTTCTGTCATTGAGTGGACAGGATTTGTGTTTGAAGTTCAGTGAGCCACAGACAAGTGTCACGTCTGTCAAAATGATGCATCACAGCTCTGCCCTTTGTGTGCGCTCCAGGAAAAACATCTCTATTGTAATGTGCTGAAGTAAAGCAATCATTAGCTAATGCTTTCGAAATACTGCAGGCTGTTGGATCTCAAACTATGAAATATGAGAGGGGATTGTATTGGAAGGGCATCTGGCATAAAGTCTATGATAATATTGAAAGAAAAATAACAATAACAAAGGACAATGTTATTTGCAGTGCCCATCGAGAAAGGTACTGAGGGAGAAAGTGATTTTCATGGAAATGGATAGAAACAACGATCTGTGTTAAAAGTAAACCAGTTTGGCAGACTATCCTTTTTTTTTTTCATTCATTCATTTTCTACTGCTTATTCCCGGTAGGGGTCGCGATTGACTGGAGCCTATCCCAGTGACTTTGGGCCTTAGGTGGGGAAACACCCTGAACATTGGCCAACTTGTCGCAGGATTAGACAGACAACCTTTCACTCTCTCATTCACTCATTAGGGGAAATTTACAGTGATGCCCAATTAACCTAAACATGTATGTTTTTGGAGGTTTGAGGAAACCGGAGTACCCGGAGAAAACCCACGGTGACACGGAGAGAACATGCAAACTCCACCCAGAGAGATCGTGAGATGTTGATATGATCTGACCCGGGAGTCAAACCAACGACCTTATTGGGAAGCCAGAGCTCTAACCAGTCTGCTACCATGCACCCCATCTTTTATTTTAATTTCTGGAAATGAAATAAAAAAATATAAATACATATTATTTTAGTTATTACGGTATTTCGAGGAAGATTTCACTAACCAAAACAAGTTTCCACTTTGAAATTTGTCACTTGAATTATCCTTTTATATACTGTATTCTGCTGTTCTTTTTTGACAATATAGGAACTCAAAGTGTGCGATTTACTTTATCAGCAATAACATCACTGTAAAAACTGACAGATAAGCAAACTCAGTTTAGCCTTAGTATGCTTTTTTTTCATGGTTAGCATAGTTTTGACTAGAAATCCAGCTTTTGTATTTCTGATACTGGTTTTGATACTTTGACTCTAAGTATCTGCCGATACTTGATATCAACCCATGCTACAGTCTTCTCTTTAAAACTCAAGAAATTTGGTCATATAGTGTTATGTACCTGTTATTTCTTGTGCAGGTAACAAAACTGAATTAAAGTAAAAATCAAAACTCGGTCAGTAAATTAGTTTTATTACGTCTGATTAAAGACACAGAATATTGGTTGAAGTGATCTCATGGAGCCGATACTCGATCCAAAGATCAGCACCGATATCTGATTCCAGTATCAGATCGATGCATCCATTTTTTTTTAGTTTTTACTTTTTGAATTTAAAGTTAAACAATTGAAAATTTACAGGAGATTGAACAAAAGAAAAACTTTGTTGCTATATTGTCACAGGCTGGAAAATACAGGCACATTTTTTTTAATGCGCCCGTAATTTTATTGTTATTGACTATGTTTTTATTAAACAGCAAATTGAAGTCATTATGTTTTTGTTTTTTACAGTGTAGTTGAAGACTTTCGTTCAGGGATAATATTCTTACTGCAATAAAATAAATATTATGAAAATGGTCAAAATGTAAATCGCAACCTTTCGACATATTTTCAAATGGCAAGTATTAAAAGTGTTATTTTGGAAGTTATATTTGTTGTGCTAGTTTCAGCAGCACTGGACCCAAATGCCCTCTCCAACTATTGAATAATATTGTTGTGTCCTTAGGCAAGACACTCCAGTATCTCGAGGATAAACAGAAGCAGTATGATACAGTGAATGAGTGACTGAAGTAAATCGACTTATTTTATAAAACACACTCATAATTTGACCTTTGAAGAAAGTCAGAAGTGGGAAAGTTTATTTTTTATAGTTGCACTTCTTCTTGGTAAAGTGTTTTAACAATAATATTAAGTTGTACAGAAGCAGGGCTACGTCTGCAGTAATTATATAAGGCCCAGATCGTTTCCAGATGCACAGAGCGATTTTTAATTTCCACTCCAATGTAAACTGCGGCAGATCTGCAACACAACATCTCCTCATGCTGTGTTTTAAAAGTGCCTCCACAGCGATTTTATGATGAAATTTGAACTTTGTAAAATGAGTCAGCCTGCATCTGCTGTCAGCACTGACACTGGTTTTACGTCAATAAACACTCAATCAGAAGCAGAAGTCCCCTCCGGTTCCACTATGTTTTATATTATAGTGAATTTATATTGAGATGACTGTGTAGCTTTTAAAAGTAAGTTTGTTCAAAGGTTGTTTGAGGATCTGCAGCAGTTTCCGTCAGAGGTTTATGACAAAAGTCGAGCAACTGACAGAGTGGTCAAGCTGAGTTTTACCTGTTTTCATGTAAAGCCAGATGGTGAAAGGACAATAGTGCACTTAGGCATAAAAAAGGCCTATAAAAAGGTGTTTCACAATTTTGGTTTGATTAGCGACTAAACTCATTTTGATGTGATGTCAGGTAAATGCAACTTAATAGCATGAGCTTGGAGTAGAGCCGCTGTTCCTCCTCATCAAAAAGAGCTGGAGAAAAAAAAACTAAAAGAAGAAAACTATGTGCTAACTGCCTTTGTGGTTAAATAGTGTTTGATATTTTAAATTGGTTAAATAAATGTGTGACAGTTGCATATGATCTTGGATGAATAGGACATGACTCTGAATCAGCATTGAAAAATCCGATTCCCAATCTTCACCCCAAATTTACACTGAAGTCAGTTAAGTTCAGTAAAAGGAGTCTCTAGGTCTCACCTCACTGCCCACTATTTGTCATTTTAAACATTTTTTAAAAACAAATTTAGTAGAACATTGCTAGTGTTTTTAAATATGCTCTGATATACTTTATTGTGCATGTTTGTATGTTGTCTGTATCTT
Source organism: Mugilogobius chulae (assembly GCA_038363315.1). Classification (NCBI taxonomy): domain Eukaryota; kingdom Metazoa; phylum Chordata; class Actinopteri; order Gobiiformes; family Gobiidae; genus Mugilogobius; species Mugilogobius chulae. The sequence continues at coordinate 4,355,613 of CM076408.1, forward strand.
ATTTCTGTATTGACCCGCTGCTTTTCTTGACCAGGACTCCTTGGATGAAGAGATATTGTAACTCAATGGGACCTTCCTAGCTAAATAACGGATAACTAAAAATAAAAATAAAAAACATGAGCCTGACAAATCTTTTAAAGATTTGTGAGTTCATGAAGTCATGATAGAAGATGATCTACTATCTATCTACTGAAGTTGGTACAAATGTTTTAGACTGCACTGTTAAGTATTTTGTCTAGCATCAGTTGCGGTGCAGACTTTCTCTTTCATATCTTGATACATATTTTAGGCCCTATTGTGCTTGTTGTCTGACCAGCCTTTACTTTACAACTTTTACTTTACAAAGATGTGAGGGTTTAGAATTAGATCTCAATTTCCAATCGTTCCAGTTTTGAATGACAAAGCTCTGTCTTTGGTTTCATACCATTCTGCATTGGAACAGAATGTAGGAGGGTCTGGCTGGTCAGGCTACTGCCAGTGTGTGAATAGAGCCTTAGTCCAATACGCCATGAGCTTTGGGGTTGTCAGATGAAATATGACTCAAAAGCAGCCACAAACGTCTCATTGGACCATCTGTGTAATGACTTGTAATAATTTCTCTCTTTAAATTGGAACCTCTACATCAGGCACTTAAATGTGCATTGTGCAACTTTTTGGAGGTGAAAAGCCAACTACACAATTGAATACAAATTAAGCTACACTATTGGACATTATGTGGATGTTTTATGTGGATAAATACATAAAACGTATAGCAAAAGGAACAGCTTTTCAGTGAAACCACAGTAGACCCTCCTCCCAGACAAATAATGGTCTATTTTTGGCCAGGCAAATCCACTCATAGTAAAAAACACAGATTTTAATTTTTTTTGTGGTGCAACAAAGACATTTAAATGACAAAAACATGCTTTTATTCAAGTTTATATTTTAGTCAAAAAGCAGCGCCCCATAAATTAGAACAGCTATTGTATTTATGGCAGCAAACTCAAACACAGTGTTTAACTTGACCGGGATGCACCAATACTCAGATCCACCACTTGTGAAAATGCCCATTGTGAGTACAGGCATTATTTTGCACTGCTTATAGTTAGGTGGGACCGAACCCTAACCATAAAAACTAATATTTTGAGACAAGAATAAACTGCATAGCTATCCACCAGAGGGCAGCAGACACAAACACAAACTATTTAACAATAAAACAAAAATTTCCTTGATGCATCTCATCCTTTCCTTCTGTCCTTGCTCCTCACCCCTCCCTCCTCCTGCGTCCTTCTCATTTCTCAGTCCAGTGACTTAAATACGACTAAACCAAACCAATCAGACCACGACATGCTTATTATTTTTAAGTGCCGCATTTCCACATAACTCTTTCCCATTTCTATTCCTCTACTATGTCCATATCCAAGGTTGAAAAGAGCCGTAAGATTAAAACCAGTGAATTAATAAATCGTTTAATTTTCCCCAACCTTTGTCAGAAATAGGCCGCTTAACGTTAAATGAGAAAATACATCTATATGCGCACGCACTTTGCACCTGCTCCATGTATTATGCTAATGCAGATGTAGCCTTCACTGACCCCGGACACAGACTGGAGCATTTATGTAAGGGCTCTGTGCAGTTTGGAGAAATATCAAAAGAAAAGGCTTTATTGTGTAATACAACAGATACGGTGCAATTATATAATACGCAATGATAATGGCAGGATGACTGGTGCTGTATTAGTCACGCAAAAACAGACAAAATATGAAAAGAGCCAATTATAGGTGATAATGCGGTGAGCCCAGAACTGAATGGACTTCGCTTCAATGGCTGCAAAGGATAATTTGTTTTGATTTATTGGTAACGGTGCAAATTTGTGTGGTCTTGTGTGTTCACGGTCTTGGGCGAATTATCAGGATCAGTTGTTGAAGGAGAAACTGGAGAAGCAGAAGTCTTTAAACTAGGCATTGGTCGATATGGATTTTTACCAATACTAATATCTGACATTTGACCTCCTGCTGTGAATAATAAATACCTTATTGCCGATCCCAAACTTTGCACAAAAAATTGTACCACTTTATAATAACTACACCTTGATTAGCACTAGTAAAGCCTTAATAAAGCATGACTAAAGTGTTAATAATTCATGAGCAAATAATCAATTAATGGATGAAAAAGTTTATTAAGGCTTAGTAAATTCTTACTTAAAGAGATAAGTTTAGGATTTAGGGTTGAGGAAAAGGGCGTGTGGTAATGAAGTTGTTATAAAGCCTTAATAAACATTTTTGTTCATTATTTTCCCATTTGTTCATGATGAGTTAACCCATTATTCATGCTTTGTTTTGTGCTTACTAAGGGTAATCAAGATGTAGTTATTATAAAGTGTTACCAAAAAAAATGTTTTAAATTTTTCTAACTAAATGTATTTATTTGGAATACAAAATATTATGTGACATTATGTTGTAAATATGCAGCCATATTTTTTAGCTCAATTGTTTTTATATTTTCATTTTTTTAGTCTGTTCAAAATACCCAATTTGATGCTTTAGGGGGTAAGACTAAATAAATAAATAAATGACCTTTAGTTGGATATCTCCCAATACTGATAATGTCTTAAAAAAATATCATGGATCAGGTGTCAGCTATATGATATCGGTTCAGTCGATATTTTGGTTGTGCTTTTAAATGTGCATAATGAAACTTCTTTACTGGCTGATGTTGATCCAGAACGTCTCATAATGTTTGACATTTTATTCATATTAAGTTGTTTAGTTGTGACTTGTACTATAAATAAGTTGCATACCACAGAATGATCAAATTTCTTATGTTTGAAAAGAAAAGAAAAGAAAAGAAAGCTATTTCAGTCCTTAGACTAGTATCAGTTGATATCAGATGTCGACAGATACTTAATTCCAAAGAATCGGGATCGGAATTGAAAAAGATGGATCGGCGCATCCCTAATCTTAATCCTGTGTACAGTACATAGGCCATCTCTACTTGAGTCTGAATGTTGTTATTGACAAATAACAATGTTTTGACCGGAATCAGAATAACGATGTTTTGACCGGAATCAGATTTTTTTTAGGTAATCATAGGTAAATACAGACATGAGGGTGGACATAGGCAAAAAAAGAGATCTTCTGAGCATTCGAGCATCAGTAGCAGGACAAACTTGGGACTTTTCTGGTTTAAAAAAAAGGTTAATTAAGGAAAAAAAAAAGATTACTGAAGCATCCATGACTGAATCCAAATACAGCTTTGAGTAAACTACTGATAGCAAGAAGGTCCTGGGGCCTTTCTATGTGGAGTTTGCATGTTCTCCCCGTGTCTGCGTAAGTTTCCTCCGGGTACTCCGGTTTCCTCCTACAACTAAAAACATGTCCATTAATGCCTCCCCTGACCCTTCCCCCAGGGCTCCCCTGCAAAAGAGATTCTGAATCTCAGTGGGACTTCCCTGGTTAAATAAAGGTCAAAAAAAAAAAAAAAAAAAACTGATAAGAGAACAAATACTGAGTCAGAAAAGCAAGTTTTACCTAACAGGTTTATTTTAAGACTTTTGTCCAGTTAGCAGTATTCAATTGGTTTGCTTCATTAATAAATAGGAAATCATGTCAAAGAGGCAAAGAAACTAGAAAACAAATAAAAAAGATTTACTTATGTAGTGGAAAGCAATAACAAATTCAAGAGACCAGAAGATGGCCATTCACCAGAAGTATTTAACAAACTGCAGTCTTCCTTTATAGAAAATGAACCAGCCCTGTTTTTGAGACTTGAAAATCTCTCAGCCTGTGTTTTATATGTTCACCCTCAACTCAAGGCTTCCTCCTTCATCCTCTTTGTACCTCGGGTCTTCTGCTGTTTGAGACGTCCAATGTTTAAGTGGATTAAGCTTCATGGTTTTATTTCTGGATGGAGAAATCAGGCTCAAAGAGAAAGTGTGGAGTTAAGTCCAGCGTCAAGAAGAGCAAGACACTGACACAAAAAAAAAACTGTGGGAACATGTCCGTCCTCAAGCCTCTTTTTCAAAAACAATCACATAAAGTAGACAGTGGAGGAGAGTTTGATGTATTATTGAAACCACATTTGTTTGCAGGTCAGTGCACGTGAAGGGTTACGATTTGCTGTTGACAATAGGCAAGTTGTCAAGTTAAACTGCCTGAATTTATTTAGTATTTAGTATATATTAATGAACAATTATGAATCTATTGTTCTTTGAAACAGGCGGTGTGATTATGTTGATATCTAGGCAATAAACAAAACAAAAAAGTACAAATATTATGTTGCCACATCTGGAACTGAGTTAAAGCTCCATCTACTGGCTGCAAATGAAACTACACAGGGGAAATAATCAAATCAATATTGCCTGATGTGCTAATGCTGCAAAAACACTCAAAACGATGAGTTTAGATGGTTTGTGTACCTCTTAATAAGACTGATACATTCATAGGCAGGAAATGCTCCATCTCTTGCTGAACTGATCCTCTACAGATAAATAAAGCTGCATGTACAACTTTTTTTGGGTGATGTTTATGCAATTTTGACAGATCAAGAGGGTAAAAATAGTAACTCACAGACAAAAATTCAGCTGTGTTTTTGATGATAAAGCAATGGTAGAAGAGGATAAAACTAAATAAATAAATAACTAAACAGAATTGATAGAAATGTGGTTGCATATGGCCTCTCATAAGTATTGCGCTTAAAGCTGTGTTACCTGATTTTCACGCTACAAAACACATGTATAAAAACTACTTCTTTGCGCTTACAAATTCTTCAGCACACACTTAATATCCCTATTCAATTTTGGTTATACAATTATGATCTAGAAACATCTTTTTTTACAGACCTCAAAGTGAAACTGGAATGGACCATCCAAGCACAGCCAATCAGAGAGCTGCCTTTGGCTATCGACAAACAAAATACTTTCCAATTTGATTTAGAGAGTGTAAAGTCGTCTGTTTTTTTGTTTTGTTTTTTCAGCAAAGAGCTGCATTTACAATATACTTCTTGGTTGAAAAGACCACTTTTACTAATTTGCAACTAAAAAGCATAAGTACTCCACCTTTAAACCTATTTTAATGTATATTTTACATACCTTATTTGATCAGCGCTGATTTTCATTGTATCATTATTATTATTAATCATTCAGAGTTTTATGATGCACATTAGCACCAAAGCAAGATCCTGTGAATTTTGTTCACTGACAATAAACTGACATTAAAAGTTTTTTTTTTTATTATTATTATAGATAGCCATCACTCACACACTATTTTCATACTCGGGCAAAGTGGGTAAAATGTTTTGCTCATGCTTTTGTATATGAACCTATAAAATTGCTACAACACTATAATTTACTACAGAAATTTGCAAAACAAGACAATTAGACTATAGGTTTGTGCTTATATTGCAGCTGCTAACAGTCAGAACATGTGCAGGATAAAGACCACAATATGTTGCCATGTTTTGGCAAACAGAATCATATGTTGCTCTGTGTTTTTGAGTAAACACGACGAGTGCTGAGAACATCCACAGGTTTGTTTGACAGATTGTTAATTCGTTGTGACTGAGGAAGGGTGAAAGCAGGTCAATGGGCAGTGGGTGTTTTGCCTTATCCACAAACGGGTCACCTCCAGACAGAGCACCGTGTGAGGGGCGAAAGGAGACCAGATGTCCAGGGTCCCATGTAAGGCCGGTCATGTGGAAGCATCAGACGAGATTGGCCAATCAACTTGATAATGTTCCCTTTCAATGACTTTGACATAGACACTAAGGTTTTTACACACTGCGCTGCCTCTTTCTATGTCCCAAGAGTAGACGACACTGGGTTTCTAGAGGTGACTTTAAAGATACACATTGGAACAGGGGTTTTGTCACTATGAAGCTGTAAAGACTTTGACTGAGATGTTCCACGGTATGATATCAAACATTTAAAGGGGACCTTTTAAGTCAAATTCACTTTCTAAGCTCTTAACCTTGTTATAATGGCCTTCCATCATCATTAGTTTACTCAAAGTTATATTTGAGTTGATTCATGCATGTTTGAGTAATCTTGTATTGTTCTTCAGCTGCAGCTCAAGTGCTCAGAAATCCCCGTTCTCACCTACCACCTATCCTCTCCCACTTGTCAGTATTTACATGTTATATTTCAAAAGATTAATACTCAAAGTGAAGCATATTTGGGTCAAAACTGTCCCAGAGAACCCTCCAACAATAAAAAAATGTTTTTAAAAATCTGTTGCTTTTTACAGTTACATTTTAAAATGAAGAGGCGGGGCTTATCAGATCTGCAGTTTTGAACAGGAAGTCAATAGAGCTGTTTCTATTTTTAGGTTTTAGATCAACTTTGTGTTTTACAATGAACAAAAGGTAAATTACTGATCTGCATATGTTCTAGTTTCTTACTAAATATTAAAAAAAAACACAATAGGACCCCTTTAACAAGCATTTGTTCAATTCCAGGTGATACTGGGAATGGATATCGATGTCAATTGATGACATTTTGCTGGACTGGGTATCTGTCCCATCCTATCAGTTCATTCGATTTTGTGGTTGTGAATTTAATTGGACCCACTGTCTCACAATGTTTGAAAATGTATTATTTGGACAATAAATTACAGTAACATAACACTATTTGACCCATGTTCCAGTGGGTTAACTGAGTTTGAAGAATAAGTGATTTTCAGTCGCTACACTGGTATAAGACGATTACTGGTTACATATCAGCAGATACTAAAGCCAAGTTGCCAAAAAGAGTATGCCTACAGGAGCTAAAAAAGAATGGTGGATTGTTTTTTCCCTAAAAATGCCTTGGGAAAAAAAATCTATAGTGTCGCCTCTCCACAGATCTTACCTGTATCTCGGGTTTACTGTGTGAAATGCTTCACTTCATACAGATTGAGAATATTCCAACCACGGCAATCCAAGAAGCAATCAACGGGCTCCACCAGAAACGTTATAAAAACCACCTTTAAAAAGATGAACAATCCAATTCTAACTTCCTGGACAAGCACTTTAAGTGAACAGAAAACAAACAAATATCGGTGAGGACTGGTCTCCGATAACTGCAGGTGTTGAACAGCTACATGTTGCTGTGGCAGTTTTACAGTAAAAACTGACGAGTTCATGTTCACAGCACAACTCCGTCCTCTAGTGGTCAAATAAAATCATTGCAAACTTGAATATCGATCGCTAATAATCTGGTTTTATTCCTTCAATTTGTTGCCTATTCATTTAGCCTAATGATAGAAATAATCTTATATCCAAATTGACCTCCACACTTTATCGCTGAATGAATCGCTGAAATTGAGGAACTGTTTTTACTTGATGTTAGATTAGTCCAACAATTCTCATGTTCCCATTTTCACAAAAATACATTTAAAGCGAAAATATGGTCGAAATGGTGCATCAGGTTTAAATTATATGCTTAAGTCTGATTGAAAAAATAAAAAAAATAGCATTTGTAGATATCTTCAGAAAAATAAATAATAAATTAAAAAATATATCTATTTCATTTTTTGTTGTTACTGAGACTTTAGGGTTTAACTTTTGAGGGAGAAAATGTGGGGAAAAGAAAAAAGCCTTCACAAATTATTATGTCTCATGGATGAAACATAAAATAATGCATTTTTAGATTGGACTTTCTGTTGTTTCTAACTGATAAGAGAGTAAACCAAAAACAAACTAACAAACAAATATTACTTTTTGACCAAAATGTCACTTGCATAAGAGCCTTTTTTATTGTCATTTAGATGACTTTGTGGTGACGAATAATCTGCATCTTTATCTTGAGCAGGCCTTCCATGGCTATAAAATGATAATTGGTCTTTATTAGGCCTTTTAGTAAGTTTTCAAGAAAAAGCGGTTCTTGTAACTGTATTTTTTCACATTCTTGCACAAAGGAACTTATCACTATTCAGAATGTCCCAAGGTATGGCTTTAACTTTGACTTCTAGAATTGTGTAACTGACGTTTCACCTATAGAAAGCTACAGTACACCTATAAAGATAAGTTCAAATAGGCTGTTCTTGGAAGGCTATTCTTAGGTGGTACCTTCAAAGTCTGAGAATCACTGGGCTACATAAATAGATAAAGTTTTGCCCGTTGCGATTTGCCATAAATAATGAGTATTACATATAACTTTAAAAATTAGTCATGCTGAAGTTAAGTCAGACTGTCCCGGTGCTTTTATCAGTGACACAGGTCCATCAGTTCTCACTGTCAGTCCAGAGATTGTCGAGGCACAGATCTGTGCTGTTTGTAACACTCATCTTGTGACTCATCTTCATCAAGTCTTCTGCAAAAAGAAATTGTAAAGCTTTGGCCTACAAAAATGTTTTGTACTGAAGAGATGACTGTGCACTTCAGGTGTGCTGCGCGCGCCTCCTCTCAGCCAATCACGATCCAGAGTCCAGCGCAGCTCGAGCAGGTTTTAAACTCGTATAAAAGTGAGAGCAGGGTTGTGCATCTCCACCTGTCACCCGGGGCATCGACAAACAATATCAACAGGTTTTGTCTTTAGTAGGCTCAGAGGCTTTTCTTCAACATGTATTCCTCTTTAGTCCGCGTCTTCTTCTTGTTCGTCGGCTGTGCCTTTGCTTCGGCGTCGCTGGAGGAGGTTTACCTGGACGTGGTGCGCACAGTGACCCCGGGAGCGCAGGAACTGACCCGGACAGCGGCGCGCACCGTCTTTAATACCCTTGAGAACCGTGTGCAATGCGGCAAAGTGCCGTGTGGAAAGGTAAGGTTTTATTGGGCTCGTGCGCTGCAACAGGTGAGAGTCTTCTGCAGGTGAAGACTGAATCAAGAGGTCGAGGTTCACCGGCTGTTCGCTACAGTAAAGATCTTAAGTCTGCTGATAAATATGTCTGTTTCAAAAAGTTAAAGTTACTGAAGTTTAGTAAAAGAACAACCAGCAAGTTCTTATTAACTGTTCAACTGAGAAAAAGAATCCAATAATTAAAAAACTGTATCTTAAATAGGCAACAGAGTCAAAAAGTCGTCAATATATTTTTAACTTTGGCTAAACATTTTGTGTAAAATATTGCAAACCGTTGTTATTTAGGTATAAATAGACTACATAATATATTGGCAACATAAGATTAGTACACAGTACACACATTAGTACATATACAAGTATTAAATAATAATATTTGACTAAAAGAAATTACTGAATCTTTACAAACACAACTAATGAAATCATTACAATTGAATTTAATGCTATAGATTGTGGGGTCACATCCTGTCTACAGACTAAATGTTGTTCTTACATTTCCTTGGACACAATCAAAACTTCTTCTAATCAACTTAAGGATTTTATCAGACCAAAGGAGATAAAACAACTGAACTTATTTAACCTAAATGTAAACTGACCATTTGTTTATGTCTTTATGAACTTGTTTTAGTGATAATAAAATGTTATATTATCTTGATAATATAGTAATGCATAATATAAACGATTTATTTAATTTTCTCAAAGTGCCTTAACAGTATAACATTACTACAATCTTCGAGCTTCACGGATCAAAACTACTTGTTGATGTTTTAATTATACATTTTCTTTAAGAATATAAACCAATGACATATTGTAATAATGTTTCTTTGTATTTGTTTGTTTGTTTGTTTGTTTGTTTTTGTACAGTGCCGTCCAGCAGATGCCATTCACCAGCTCATAACCACAAACCAGGAGAATAACAACAATAGTTTATACATAAGTGTATCAGACTTTAGTTTTTTGGCGGCGGGGGGTGTTTTGTACCTCCGCTCTCCTGAACTAGCTTGTGCGGCGATAAATCGAGGAGCATGGAAAGAAGAGACTGAACGTTTCCTCCACGAGTTGGCACACGGTGGACACCAGCACGATAAGGCACACCAACATGACAGTGTTAATGTGAAAACAGTGGAGCTGCTGCTGCAAAGTCTCCAGTACAGGCCTTTGGAAGCTCAGGTAAAGTCAACAGACATGCTACAAGTGTTATTATTAGAGATAGACTGATTTCTTTTGTACATCGGCTATCGGCCTCAATTTTGTCCGATATCTGATCAGGCAGTTTTTTGGGCTTTTCCTCTATGTGAAAAACTGCATTCACAGTGATCAGCTGAGCTCTTAGTTGTTTTGTAAAGAAACAATAACACTTCTTTTATCACTCTCCATTCCTGGCTGCAAATTTGATTTTATAATTAACATTTCTAAGTTTTATTCTTATCTATGACTTTGGCTGCAGTACAAGCTTTACTAAGTGCTTGTTTGTTTGTCAAAAAGAACAATATAAATCTCTCATGACGCAATGAAATGATTGTTTCTTAGGCCAAAATACAGTCAAGCATCATTACATTGTGTGAAAGAAACGCACATGTACCATGGTGAATAATAGTTTAGGTTGCTTTTAAAACTAAAATAAGAAAATCAGCCTTGAAAATTGAGCATTGATACCAGCATCGGCCAAAGAAAAACCCATATCGGTCAATCTCTAGTTATTGTGGGAGTATATCATTAGGTTAGTCATATAATTGTCATTAATAGTTTCCTAATGAGCCTATACAACAGAGCTATTCAAATGGCAGCCCACTTAGCAATATGTTTTGGCCCACCATGAAAAAACTGCCCATGTTCCGGAGCATTTGACTTGACGCAGTGTGGTCTTTAGTGCACTATGTTTGCTTATATTTTAGTAGCTTGCTGGATCATGCATCATATGACCCAATTTAAAGACATTTAAGATCTTAGAGTCCTGGTTTTGTCCCAGCTCGGATTTTGTGATTCAGTCAAAGTTTAGCCCTGGTTTACAAACTTGGTCTGGTCCCACTGCTGCTCTGATTCCAGTCTGGTTGTTGATTATTTGTTATGTTTTTGTATTTATTTCAGTGAAAATAGTCGCTTTTTACTAAATGGAATCATTGCGATTGCAAAGTGGATGTTAGAAGTTCAGTTTTGTAGTCCAGCTCTCAGACTAAAGCTAAATATGGCAGTGGTAATTATAATTGAATAGTCCAGCTATACAAAAATGCTTTTAAAGAGCAAAGATACTCGAAATGGTAGATTTTTTTTTATTTATTTATGTATCTAGCTTGATTCTTTTTTAAATATATATTTAAAAAATGGTTAGGGTTAAATCTTTGATGGAGAAAATGTGGGCACATTTTGGGGAAGAAAAAAAACATTCTTCACACTGTTATAATGTTTCATTGTAAATATGGATGAAAGCTAAAAAAAATAATAATAATAAACTAAATAAAAATATATTATGGCAGGAGTGGACATTACTGTAGCCCAAAGGTTGAAAGGATAGACAAACCTTGCACACTAAAAATAAAGTGACTGAAACAGAGCACGTGAGTTCATCTGAGGTAATCTACAGTAGACAAAAATAATTACAGGTACAGCAGACAGGTCAAGGACAATTATGGGCAAAATGACGTGAGACTGGCAATATACGTATATAAAACTTGGCAGCACAACACCTGTGCAAATACGTGCAAGGATACACTCATGTCAGAGACACTGGAAAATAAAGTTACTTTGAAATAACATTAATCAAGAAAAAGCAAAAAGTGATTGTCAAAGAAATTGCTCAAATGAGAGAAAAAGGTAAGATTCATAATTTGAAGTTTATTTAACTGGAAAGACTAAACTACTCTTCTCTACTCTTGTAAAAAAAAAATGTAAAACACAAAATGCCTTCTGATGGAGAGGTGCAAACATGTTCTTTTAATATTGTCGACATACAGTGACGCTTTTGTCACATGTAGATTTACTCAAAGTGGGAAAAGTAACCAACACTTTTACTCCAGTAAGAGTAAAAAAAAAGAAATAAAAATGTCACTCAATTAAAAATAAGTGACTACATGTAGCTGAAGATAAACCATCTCTGCAGTGAAAACATCTTACTTTACTAATGTCTTGCTAATCATTAGTTGCAAATGTCCATTAAAAACCTTTACTACATTTCTTGTAGCTTGAGGCGGTTTGGCTCAATAATTAATTGAAATGTCAAGTTCAAATTAAAGTCAGTGTTTTGCCTAGTTCATTGTCCAACTCTGTAATCAGTGTAAATACAACGTTTGGAGACCTAATTACAGAAGGAGGTTTTGTGTTGTTAGTGAGGCAGTCCAGATTAAAAGAGCAAAGAGGAGACATTTGGATTTTGTGAACATGGAAACTAAAAATTATGATTATAACGATTGAGAGGTTTTCTGTATATGTATACGTCTGTGTACGCCAAGATTTTCAGTCTAATCTTACATTTGATCCTTTCTCACAGTATGGCATACAGCTTGAGTGCTTTGGATGAATGTAATCTTATCAAGAGTAGATTCTTCTCTCGTGTTTGATTTTGTTTAATCTCTGTCTTAAGATGGTTTAGGTCTAGAGTAGACTGTTCAATTTATTTTATTTATTTATTTTTTTTAAACAAAAGTGAAGCACATATGCAGCCACAAAACCATAGCTCATTTAAAAAGTGTCTTTCAGTTTGATTGGAAGTTCAGTTTGTAATTTTGCTTCAGAACACTGAAATTAGGATGATTTTCGCACCAAAATCTGACGGTTGTTTTAGAATGTTTTAAAATTGCATAAAGCATAAGGCATAAATATTGTGGGCCTATTCCTAAGGATCATTTAGTGGTTAATTAAAATTGATTAAGACCCCTCAGGCCATAGTTTTTTGGAGATTGGGAGTACACTTAAACCTAAAATAGACCGGTTACAGACTTGGTTAAGATCTTGCAGTTCCCAAATGGACCATGATATTTTCTCAGTGGCGTGAAGAACCAAAGCAGTGCAATGATTATTGTGTGTAACATGTGACCTCTAACCTGTCTCCATGGTGACAGAGCTGTGTTGGAGCGGGTGACCTCACAGACGGACTGGAGGATGGGGACTTGGGGACTGTTCTTGGACGTGTCTTGTTCCACACGTTGAAGGGGAACTGCTTTATGACCCTCGCGCTGCCGGACCAGAGCTTCTTCTTGAACGACATCCTGCACCGGCTCGGCTCAGACAACTTCACTGTGGAAGGTAAAACACTCTAATAATAAGTACTTTTATTAAATATAATAACAAGAAACAAATGTCATTAGGAATATGATGCACTGTGATTGCAAAACACTACTTTTCCTATTGCTGCTTAGCTAATATTTAATTACTACCTCCAAATGATTAAAAAAAAATGTCATACTTTCAGATTTCCTTATTGCCTACACTGTACTTTACCTTGAGTAACCAAAAACTACATTCTCAGTGTTTTCTGAGAAGCAGGTTTTCAGGTTGAGACGCATCAGGGAGTCTCATAATTTTACCTTATTAAATGGAGAATTGAGGAATTAATTGAGAAAGACCTCGGTATGTTCACAGTCCTAGTGTCTAGAGTCAAAATTCCATCTTAGCAGCTTCATATATAGAAATATTATTTGTATTAGAATGTTGTCATAGTGCTGGATCATATTTAATACTTTCGTAGTTTATCTAAGACTGCTTTTTAAAAACACCAAAAGCGAGGCAAAACAAGGATAAGAAGACGACATCATCATGACTTTAACTTGGGCTTAACCGAACCTGAACTATAAATACAATGTGAATACAACTCTTAATTCTCAAAGTTAAAAAAACGTCTTCTTTATTTTCAGAGCTAAAACGTCTGATGAGTAGTTTAAATTTGGGATCAGAGGATGACCATGACCATGACCATGACCACAGTGAGGAACATGAGGGACACAACCACCTGAGGGTCAAGAGAAGCGCACAGGAGGCCAACAGCACATGGGGCGGGGTAAGAAACATGTGATTCATTCGATCTTTCAAGTAAAAAAAAAAAAACTCATCTTATCGCCAGTAGATATATTTATTGACGTGCTATAAAGATTTTTTTAGTTTTTGCATGAGCTAAAAGGTCTAAATTTTCTTTTCACAATTTTCAAAAAATGATTTATGATTTGCAAATTATTATTTTGAATTTAAAAAAAAAACTTTAATCTAATCTGATCATTGACTTTAGGGCTACAACAATCAGTTAATTGCAACTTCCTGAAATAATCTTCAACTAATTTATCTGTATATAGTAGAGCTGTGGACCTGAGTCAGACTTTAGTCGATAAGATGGTCTAAGACTTTGGGACTTGATGCTTCTCCTCAAAAAAAAAAAAAAAAAGAATAGTGCAGTTTTGCATAAACAATCTGGAGCATGTCAGTCATCACTTCTTTTTTCTTTTTTTTTGCGACCAAAACATTATTTTAAAATGGATCATTTATAAAAATCAATAAAACTGTAGAAATACAAACTGTAATTTGGTATTTTGATATAAAGACTTGAAAGTAAAATCAGAGACTTGCTTGGACTCTTGTCACTACATTGATTTTGTATTCATCTTTCTGATTTCAGCATTGTTTCTCTGCTGAGGACTTGATTCAGATCTATAGTCTCACCAACAGCAGCTCGTCTGAGGCCACGTCAGACCTGGCTCGCATCAGTCCAGCTCTGATTCAACAAGTCCTGAGTGGAGCCTGTTCTGAGACTCCCTTACCGGTGAAGCCCGATGGACTCAGCAAAACTGACCGTACGCTCCTCAGTCGACATTAAACTGTTATTCTGACATAGTGACTAGGCCTTGTTGAAGTCTATGGCATGACATGACATATGCGGACCTGAAATAATGTTGTTGCAGGTTACCTCTATGCGACTTTGGCCAATGTGGTGATAACCCTCTTGGCCATGTTTGGGATCGTGGTCCTGCTCTGCACCTCATGCACGACCATGTTCCAGCTGAGTATTCAGTTCTGCGTCAGTTTGGCTGTGGGCTCGCTCACTGGAGACGCTCTGCTCCATCTCATGCCAATGGTGAGCCGGGGAAAACAAAATGAGGGAGATCTTTTAAGTTTGACACATTCCTAAAAAAAGTATGTGTGCAGTTTTTGGGTCTCCACGTCCACACTGAGGAGGGCAGCAGTGGCCATGATCACTCACACAATGCTCCACCTCCAGATTATGTTCTGAAGATGTTGGTGGTGATGGCTGGAATCTACTACTTCTACTTGATGGAGACGCTCTTCTCTCTCATCTCACACAGAAAAAAAAAACACCAACAAAGCCATCATCATGGGGTGGGATTGTGTTAAAGTCATATGTCATAATACTTTCTCACTCACCTTAGAAAACAAGTTTTATCTAAAATAAAATGCTTTTTTTTCCAGGATGAATCTGAACCACATCACTGTGATCACGGGAGAGTTTTAGAAATGTATCAACAAGAAAAGCAAAAAGAAAAGTCAGTGTCAAGAGCAGACCTGGTGAGACTCACACACATTTTTATCATTAAAGAATTGTCTGACACACAGTATTTACTCTGCTCAAACATTGCATCTCTATATGATCTTTATCAGGTTGACAGTGAGGAGGAAAAACCTCAGAAAAAGCGCACACGAGGTGAGTCATTTAGGATAAATTGTGTTTTTGCAACAAAAGTGTATGTCTGTGATTAAGTCATTACTTACGACATGTCTGTGTCTGCAGAGCAGCGTCTCCTGCCGTACATGATCACTATTGGAGACAGTATTCATAACTTTGCAGATGGGCTGGCGTTGGGAGCAGCCTTCTCTGTGTCATGGAAATCTGGCTTAGCTACATCTATCGCTGTCATGTGCCATGAATTACCTCATGAACTTGGTCAGTGCTTTGCACTGCAGGTCTGATAAGTTCACAAAATATAATAAAGTTAAAGCTGTTGTTTTACTGCAGGAGACTTTGCCATCCTGTTGAACTGCGGCGTGTCGATTCGCAGAGCGCTGCTGCTGAACGTTGGCAGTGCTCTGACCTCCTTCTTTGGTCTTTACATTGCTCTGTCTGTAGCTACTGATGTGGCCACGCAGCAGTGGATCGCTGCAGTGACCTCAGGGCTCTTCTTGTATGTGGGGCTGGCTGACATGGTAAGGCTTTACAACAGTTATATAATAATTAAACCGATTCATAGACATCCAGAGTTCATCCTGTCTCGTCTTCTCAGCTCCCGACGCTGGTGCACATCGACAGCAGGAGGCCCTGGACTATGTTCCTCCTGCAGAATGTGGGACTGCTGAGCGGCTGGAGCATCCTGCTCCTGCTGTCTCTCTATGAAGAGGAAATCAGCTTTTAAACAGACTCAACTTGTGTTTTTGAATTGAATTTGATGGCACAGTACTTGTTACTCACATAAGCTCTCCTTGGACAAATCTCACATAACCCACTGTGAAGTATCAAGACAAAGTGAACAATAGAAGAGCTGTAAAACAACAATTCTCTGATAATGTTATCTGCTGCTATAGGCAATTCCAAAGCCTTGAAAACTGGACAATAACTTAAGACTTACTTAAGAACAAAAGGTCTTTGTTTCATGTAGTTGTAAATTTACACTATTTTTTACAACTGTGCAATTTGCACATTTTTTAATTGTATTTTTGAACTTGAGTTTGTTTATAATTGTGTTCTTCTGAAAAATAGGTATTTTAGCTGAATATTGTGTATGACCGATTGTATAATCAGGGGGATTATTATACAAAGCAATGAAATGTAAATAGTTTGTTAACAGATATCTAAATAAAATGTCTTTCCAAATCCAGGCTAACCAGACATTTTTTAAACTTTGTGTTTCAAGTTTAAATGTTTTTATTTACTTATTTTGTCGCATGTAAATTAACACACAACAGAGACGTGGGCCTGGGATTATTCAGTTAATAGTGAAATAATTGTCCTGCACTATTTTGCAAATACTCTAACACATCTAAATCATCCTGGCAGTCATTAGTATACAACAGATTGCACCGACTGACTCCTTTAATATCTCTATGATCTAATCTCTTCATCTTTGATCTTGTGAGAAAGTTGTTATCAGGAGCAGAGTCCACTGACAAGTCACAAGCACCATCACAGACCGCACAGGCACATGCACTTTATGGAAACGGTAAAAGTTGAGCCTGACTGCAATGACTTGTCAAAAGTTCTATTTAAAGTCATTTTATGAGTTTGTCTTGCCTTCAGGGCAACTTTCTCTGTCAATAAACCCCACTAACGAACCTTTGAACTTTTAAACATTCAGGAACATAACTGTTTACATAAAAAGTATAATATTTGGTAACCAGAGGATTTCATACAGATGCCAAAGTCTTCTGAACGTAGTAAAGTGAAGACAATCTTTGAAGATGCTGTATAAGCAGTTGTCTCAGCCGTACACTGGTTTAAGTATACTGTAAAAACTAAATGATACTGGTGAGGTCAGCACATGTCAGTGTATGACCAGGATCGTCAGGGACATAAATGACAGTCATTGTTCAGAGGAATCTAAGCCAAATCTCAAGTCTTGGGCCTCAAATCCTTATTCTCTGTCTCAGTTTTATGTCTTTTCAAGTCAGTCAGTTGTTCAATACAATTGTGTTTCTGCAATTTCTGTTTAAAGTAAATTATGTTTACAAAAAAAAGTCCATGAAGAAATGAGGAATGTTGCGGTTTGTTCATGAAAAGCTGGACACTACAATTTGGGAAAAAGCATCAACTCGTCTCGAATCTAAGCAGAGTTCCAAGTCTTAGTTCAAGTCTTAAGGCATCAAAATAGTTACTCATATGATTTCTCTTGCAAAAAAATGATCAAATACTTATTAAACACCTCACTGTATGTGCTGCTGCTCAGACCCCTCAGCCACTGGGCAGGATTTAAATGCACTTGAGGCACCTCTAAAATCTGATTTATTATCCTTATTATCTTGTTTTATTAGTAGCATTTAAGTAATCTGATTCTGACAAGTCTTTCCAATGTTATCAAACAGTCTCCATTCATAAACATAAGAGCCTATTTTTATGTTAGGGGACAACGTGATTTAATAAATATGTGTAAATTTTTGTGTATACATGCTTTAGTCGATATAGGCAGGTACAGTATTACAGACTACACAAGAAAAACAAAAAGCATAATTAAAGCCGCTAAAGCGGCGATGATAGCTCTCGCCAGCTTGCGACCGCCCTGCCACGCCACCGCCACCGAGCCACAACCTCCCAACATTGCATTTTCCTCTCCAGACCACTGTTCGAGCTCTTACCCCCGCCTTTTGAAAAGTGCCAGATTATTTGAAAGCTAGATTCAGACATCTCTGTAAGTTTGTGCATTCCAATAGGTGGCGCTATAACCTGGACCATTGTGTTTGACCTACGTTTGTAACTAGGACTCTCCAATCAAGAAATGATGCAAATGTCAGATCAATCCAACAGAGCATGTGCGTGATAGAGATTTTTAAATATATTTTTGAGCATTCATTGCGCCCCTGGTGGCCAAAGATTGAAAATGCCACCATATGTGTAATTACAATATTTGCTTCTTCCACGCGCAGAATTT